>JARGCV010000013.1:2710000-3022500 GCA_034064705.1 Bothrops alternatus
AGCCAAATAGAAAACAGCTGGGAACAAAGAAAGAAAACATACTGGGCAATCTATAAGCTTAAAAAGTGTCTGCAGAAAAAGAAAACTTTAACTTGTCCAAGCTCAAGAATTGTTTGCAGAAAAAGAAAAACTTTGATTCTTGGCAAATCTTCTAGGGGGAATTTACTAGAAGGCTCTGACTGGTTGATAATTGACTCCTGAATAGAAGAATTGTTATAAAATACTGCTTTCACTGATGCCTTGACAATTGGAAATGCATTGGATTACAAAAACCATATATAAATATAAAAACTATATAAGATTTTGAGATTGGCTGGTTTGATAAGGCTAATTACAGAGACTATGATACTGGTGAAAGACTATTTGGAGGAGGGAGATGAAATGGATATTACATATTTATCTAAAAGGGAGAGGAAACCACACCTAATATTTCTTTCTGAAAGATCTAGCCTGGAACACCAGAGATCTGCAGGAGTAATACTCCAAGACAAGACAAGTACTTTTCAGGAGGAAATGTACCCAGTGCTATGATAGATTCAAATGACAATAGTTTCAAACCACGATGAGTCTGTCAGGACTTCAAAACAAATTTGAGGATAGGAAAGAAGATGTAACAAAATGGATTATAGAGCTACCAGGAAAATCATCAGAGTCTGGGAGACAAAAGTGTACATCCTATTCAATTTGTCCTTCTCACTCCCAACAATACTTACAAAAATACAGGAACTTCCTGGCAAGTGGATTATAGTAACCTGGAAGGCTCTTTGGCAAAAGTAGAAGGCTAGAATTAGACTTAAGAGATATATTTTGACTCACCAGATAGAGTACTACATGGTTAAACATTTGTTTGAATATGGTTAAAGAATAGATAATTTTGGATATAAAGGGGCCCTATAGCAAGAAGGATAAGAGATATAAGTAGTATAATATTTTTTAAAATATATGAAATGTTAAAATACTGGGATATGTATGTGAATGGAAAGTTTGGACATTTAAAGTTAATTAATCTTGAGAGAATTATGACCGAGAAGAATGATTTGAATAGTGAGAGGAAATTAAGCTTAAATAAGAATTTTGAAAACAGAACTCATAGTGACTTAACAAGGTGACTTTTACAAATATAGTTGAAATATAAGCTGCTCAGAAAAGATATTATATATAGATGTTATAGGATATATAAGTAGTATAGTACTTAAGAATTCTTATATAAATAAGAATTTTGAAAACAGGACATATAGTGACCTAACAAGATGATTTTTACAAATGCAATTGAAACATAAGTTAATTAGAAAATACGTTATACAGGGATGTCATTGTTATTTGTACAAACACAAAAATGTTTATATCTAACTTTGTATACATTGAAAATATTATATTTATCTAATGTTGACAAAGGAGAATACCATTGAAAGAAGGGAAGATCAAGGAAACAAGCTATTAATTAATTTATTGATCATGGAATTATAGAAATTAATTATTATTGTTTTTTTCAAATGTATGAACCCAGACTAAGCACCAAAGATTGTTATTGCAAAAAATCAATATTTTTTTTAAAAAGAGTTCCTAGTAGTCATTGTGCTAGAGTTTCATCAACATATTCAGAATTCCAAATATGCCCCCAAGCCTAAAAACAGACAGCCCTTGTTGTGTAGAGAAGTAGCAGTCTGTGCAACTCACAGAACGAATACATACTGTATTTGCCTTTGATGCATTTACTGTTTACCCCTCATGTGGGCTATTTCCAGCATCTGCAAAATATTCTGTTTCACACAATTGATCCTTCTCTATTGGCCTACCTGCTGTGGCAATTTGTGCCTTAAACAAATTTGTGATAGATTGATATTTCTTTTACCACAGCTGGTGCATGTCTCTTAAATGACCTTAATACTTTCTCATCAGTGCTAGTTTAGTGCTACTCTACAAAGTCCTGCAGCATGGTAATAGAGGGATTGTGTCTACCTAGCAAGGGTATACTATTTCTTACAGTGAGACATTTTGTCCCACACACTCCAGTCTTTACTCCCTTTCTGTGTGGTTGCTTCAAGGACAGCTACACTAAGGCTTATTTCCATCTGGCACACAGAGTACAGTGTTAGTCATCAGCTGAAGCCATAGTTCTGACACACCCTGTTGCCTTCTTGCCTTCTCTTTGAATCTCTCTACAGCTTAGCTTGCTTGTAAAAACACATCTGTTTCTTACTAATTGTCATTGTGAAGAACAATGGGGATTCACTGTCATTTGACAGTGATTGCTGTAGTTGTATAGCAGACTAAATTCAATAACCAGGAAGTCAAATATTTATCTGACAGAAGTATTTCTGTTCAATAACTTATAGATCACAGTCATGGTTTACAAGAAAACAAAAATGGACTTTCTGTCTTTGAACCAAGATGATTTCTGTGTAAATGTTTGTGAGTCAGTTTAAACAAACCTTAGTAGTTATTTGTAAAAGCCAAACGTGGGTAATTGGAAAGAAGTTAATTTGAGGATCCAAAGGACAATACAAGTACTTCTATAAATACTTGCCAGGGGGGATATACACTATTTCAGTTATCTGCTTATAATCAATGAACTGTGACTGTTCTCTTTTGTATTTTGAAGTTGTTTTGAATGAATATAAGATTTTAAAGGTGGATTATGGAGTAGCTGTATATTCAAATTATAATATGCCTTACTCAGTCTCTTTTCCCTCCATACCATGAGCCTTGCATGCTCTCTTTTGAAGATCTAAAAGGCCTTGGAGTATGTAGCTTAATTGCATGGCACAAACTTACCACAAAGATAATACTGTACACTGCTTTCTGGATGAGACACATCTCCCTCAGAAAGTTCGAGTTGTTATACAAAGGATGAAGATTGAACCAGGTTTATCATGGTTTGAATAGAAGTAACTCCCACTGTATAGTACTTGAATGATATGCCAGTATGCCCTCCTGGAGAGAGAGAGAATTTCCTGCTGATTGCTAGATTAATCCAATCCAGTCTTTCCTAGCATCCCTCAGATATATTGGACTATAATTCCATAAACTCTAAACACTTTGGTTTATTTCATAGCATATGACCTAATAAAGAAGAGCTTCTTGTTTTGTATCATATGTTTTGGGTGCTCGCTGACGTTAAATTGGACAGTAACATGAGTCATCAAGCACAAATCATTATCAATCTGCTCTTTTCCCAGAAATAACAGTATATTTAGGACTTTCAGCTGCACCCAGTTAAATCACTTTGTTGTATTCATCATACAGCAAAACATTGTGCCAAGCTCAATATAAACCAGAAAAAAAAATACTGGAAAAGGGTTGATAGTGTAGATTTTGTCAGTGACAGAGCCATGAATCACAATAGAATCCATGTTAGTCCTATGCATTTAAGAGTCTTCACAATATATTTTGGTTTTTAACTGCTTCCTGTATAGCAGTACTATGATGCAGTGATATACAGAACTATAAGAATATAATAGGGAACATAAAATTATTGTGACAGTAACAATAGCATTTTTAATAAACTGAAATCACTTTTATTTGTGTCATTATCTTAATAAAACCCATTCTTAATATAAATTTCAAAAGACTTCTATTTGCATAAGTTGCTAAATCTTGCTTTGATCACTTGATTTGCTGTATCTATGATAAGCAAAATAGAAAATTGTGGGATAGTTTAGCCAGCCAAATGGTAAGAGCCAATTGAGAAGGCAAAAACAGCACTACCTTTTAGAATTTAGATTCATAGAAATCCATTTATCTTGTGAGATTATGTTATGCCATTAAGACAATATAATCATATTACTGAATGAATGAGAATTAATTTATGCTATATAATAACAGGAATTGTGAAATTATGTTATGTTAATTTGCAAAGTTGCATTGATTTTTTCACACTTGCTATAAAAATAAATGGTGTTTATCTCACCCTAAACAGAGAAGGGCAGTAATTTTTGACAACATAGGTATGGAATAACACTGTGCATAAAGAAATTTACATTGATTTTTCTCTATCTTCTTTATACAGCAAAATCAAAGCCTGGTCATTTAGTTTCTTTCTCACACTTGCTTCAATCTCTAGCAAGGCAATTGCTTCTCCAAATTCCTCCTTAAGAGTTTTTCTATAACAAGGTCACCTATAAAATCCTTTACATTTTGGGAACTGAATATCTCAAAAAGAAAATACTTACATTGTGAGCTTTTATCTTGGCACTGTATTGGTCACTGGTCCTAGGTAAATGGATATAGGACCACAGCTTTTTAAGTAAAAATAAAGTTGCACTGGAATCATTGTGATTATTATAACAATATGGATTAGTGCTTAGAAGGCAAAATCAATTATTCTAATTGAATCAATAGAAAATCAATATGGCCTAATCTAAAATATTTTACAGGGGAATGTGGATGATAGTAGAAAAGAATATAGTTATTATATGACATTTGTAGAATAAAAATTGAAGCAATATATCTAAGGTCCTCCATTTAATGTAGTTAAATCTGGTGCATGTTTGATTCTATTATTTCTCTGTCCCTTTTGTGCAAGTTCTACAGTAAAAAAATGATTGCTTTTAATGTATTTAATGTTAAAAACTGTAAAATCCAACCACTGAATTGTTTGTGTTTTCTTCCATGAGCTTGGTAATAAAGATCCCCAGCTTTAATACTTAAATAAAAGTCAAATTATTATTAACACTTTGATCTTATATTGGATCAGACTCTAGACATTCTTTTTAGACATTCTTTATAGACCAATCGTTTCCTGTTGAAAATGCAGGATGATTTAGATATCAGTTGTAAGTTATTTATCTGTGGGATTAATCCTAGAATGCAGCTGTTTTCTGAGTTTTTCAGCACACACAAGTCACTTATGCCCTACAAAAAAATCCTCTTGGTTAACAGAGGCTGCCGTCAATGCAGATATAACATGCCAAAAACAGAGGAACACTTTGCACCAGCCTATTTTAAGAGTCTACTGAAAACTGGGTCGAAGTTCACTGCTGGCCCACAAACAGCTTGACTGTGCAGGGAGAAAATGGAAAATTTCAATGCTGAACTCGGCACAATCAGAAAGTACTCCTAAACTTATTAATTTTTTAATTAAACTAAATCAAAGTAGGCCGCAATCAATTTGGACCTTGAAAGCATAGAATGTGGGCCGTTCATAAGACCCCTGGACACTTTCATGTATTTATTTTGACAACCATCTCTAGGCTATAGTGGACATCTCAATGAATGCTGCTTTGAAAGACCAGATAATGGAAAGGAAAGTGCTGGATTCCATCACCTTAACTAGCATGAAATTTGAATGTTACAGGAGTCAAAAATTATGTGGGCCTCATGGTAAGGGTGTGAATTAAAAATAAGTGTAGAATTGCTCTTGGATTCTTGAAAAAAAATGGTTCCATAAACTTTTCATTCTCTCTTTCATCTTGTTGGAGATATCCCTCTGTAAGTATAGCAGGTCAATAACTTTTGTGATGTTAATGTAATATCTCCAGGAAAATCAGAAAATAAAAGGTGGCGGGGGGTATATAGCTTAGTATTTGAGGGCTATAAATTTCCAGCTTTTCTTTTACATTTGCTTTCAAGTGCAGTGTTAGCAAACTTCTTATTCAGGCTTTCACTAGAGAACACTTAATAATTTGGAAGATTCTGGATAGACAAATCTGGTCACACTCTAGAACTGTGTTCTGAGAACAAAGGTATCTGGTTTATATTTGACCTTGTTACCACATTTCTCAGAATTACTCAGAAAGGATTGTCCTCCTTTCCTTACCAAGTATTGTTTAATTTGGCCCAAAAGTATCATTTAGGTCAGACATGTCAAACCTGCGATGTCACATGATGCCGCACAACATATCAGGATGGTTTTGTCATTGCTGGCAATGGGGTGGGCGTGGCTTCCGGATGATGCGTGCAGCCCACAGGCCAGCAGTTTGACACCCCTGATTTAGGTAGTAGAATATAGTGCTGCTTATTTACATAATACATTCTACTTTACCCGTGCAGCATTTCGGTGTTTGGAAGGTAAAATCTCGGGTGGGCTGCCAATTTGTAAATAAGGGGCTCATCCGTTACATATGGAGGGGAAAGGGGGGGAAATAACACCTTTACTTGGTACTGTGGAAATAAAGAGGATCCTGCTTCTCTCACTTTCTCTTTCCTGCTGTTTGTGGGAGATTAGAGTGATAAATGCCACAAGGTAAAAATGTGTCAGTCCAGCTTTTCCCAGGTCTTCCTCTGGCATTCTCTTAACTGACTTCTGTTGCATGAGATTAAGCTGAATCCCTGCAATGTCTGCCTTCATCCCCATTGGCAAGAGTAGGAAATCATGGGCAACTCTTTCTTCACTCCTGCAATGTAAAATGTTATTGAACGATTTATTTTAATTATTGTTATTATTATTTTTATATAGCCACTCATCTTTCAAACAACTCTGGGAAGCTCTCAATCTTTTTAAAAAAATAATAAAGTCACTTAAAATTAAAAAAAAACCCAATTAAAGCTTTGGAACAGTAAAAATTATTTCCTCTTCCCCCCTTCCCAATTTAAGAAAATTAACATTATTAAGAGGAGGGGCTACAATATATTTTACTATAAAATTGATTTCTCAAAATCTTATAAAATTTGTCTTATGTGCATTTTTTTAGCTGTAGTTGAAACATTTGAGTAACTATTTGTCACATATGGCAATTTCTAAGGCCTTCCCTGTGCGTGTGATAGAAAAGGTAGAGGAAGAGGATTCAAGTCATGCATCAGAAATGGCCTACACCAACCCTACTCTCTCTGAACAAAAAGTAACATCATGAGAAGCAATTAGCACATTTTTCTTGCTCTCTTCCCCTGAATGGCCATGGAGATTGGAACCTGATAGAATGATCAAGCACATGGATGATAGGGGTAGAGCATGAACGCAGCCCACACAGCCAAAAGCTTTCCTCAAGGGTCTGTAAAAGTCCTCAGTGAGCAAAGCTAGATATATTCATTTATATAGAAATATCAAGCTAATCAGCATTTTTAATGAAATCATGTAAAAAATAAATGAGATTCCATAACAGGCTGAAATGCAAGCTACCGAAGTCCATTTTAATTCAACCTAGTGTGTTGCTTGAATTAATAATACACTGAGATTGCTATTGTGATTTGGAATAATTTAAAAGGACAGGAACTGTTGTAATTTTATTAGCCAAGAGATATCTCAAGTTTTCTTCATTTATGCACATATAAATTCCCATGTATATATCTAAAAACAGTACAAAAAACAGTTAATGTAATTTAAATTATACTGGAAGAATAGGTATGATTGTAACATTGTTGAGAAAACTATAAGGAAACATCCTTGAAATTATCAAGAGTCAAGCTTACCTTAAAGGAGATTTTATTTAATGTGGGGAACAATAGCTCAATAATCAAATATACCACAGAGAAAGACTGCTGTAACAGAATAAAAACAAAAATGATTAGAATATTTCTTATGTTGTGTATATGGGTTGGGAACTATTGAGTAAAAAAATAATAATAACAAAACAGCCAATTAGTGAATTTACACTATCCTTGAAAAAGGAGAAGAGAAGAGAAAATGGACATTGAAATAACTGTCAGATTTTGATCAATTATAGTTACTCCATTGATAAATGAGGCTGCATAAATATGTATTTGATGACAGATGATAGACAGACAGACAGACAGACAGACAGACAGACAGATAGCTTTCCTTTGTGTGCCCTTATCTGCTAGGCTGCTTTTTATGTCAAAAGAAGTCACTCATTTTAAGCATGCTTTCATAAATGAGTTTATAATGTTAGATGTGACTCAGCTCTGAAACATTAGGAAAGACTTTTGGTGCAAGAAATGTATTGGCACAATTCCTATGGAACATGAGATGGCAGTTTTGTGAATAAAGAGGTGTTAAAACCTCCTAATATTTTGACTATGAACAAAAAGTGTGAATAGAGGAATGAACTTAAATTTCACTGTAAAGAGATAAAGCTCATTACAGAAAGATACATGGATTACTGATAACTATAGCCAACTATAAGTATAAATATGTACATATATTGCTTATATATAGCACTGGAGAAGAGCCTAATGCTGGGAAAGACTGAGGGCAATAGAAGAAGGGGACGAAAGAGAATGAGGTGGCTGGATGGAGTCACTGAAGCAGTAGGCATGAGCTTAAATGGACTCCAGAAGATGGTAGAAGACAAGAAGGCCTGGAGGAACGTTGTCCATGGGGTTGCGATGGGTCGGACACGACTTCGCAACTAACAACAACAACAACAACAATTGCTTATTTTTTAGCAATGCTGTAGGAAAGTTATGTCTAGGTATAGTCTATGCAATCAAATACAGTCTAAAGATAGCCATCTGTCTTTTTTTAAAGAAATATAGAAAGAAAGCATTTCATAATATATAATCAATCAAAGGACACAGCATCAGGCATGGATGAGGTCTTTTTCAGATGATTTTTTGGGAGAATCCAGATAAGAGTTAAGAAATAAAATTACTATGTGCTCTTGTATTGCATTGGAACAGGAAATTAGAACCCTTACTGTTCAGAAATATATAATATTAAGCTCCTGTTATATCTCCAGGAAATTTGAATCTACGTGCTAGGCTGGGGTTTAAAAAAATAAAACCCACACAGAGTCACACTGGAAGATGAAAATGTAAACAACTTGTGTTGTACTGCCAAGGAAACTATATGGACATGGCTATGAAGTTATCAGGAATTGATGTTGAATGAATGGATCTCTTATCTTGTATTGGCAACAAATTATGTAGATAAATTCTCCCTATTGTCCTCTTTAGTTAATATCATATTCTATCCTATTTGGTTAATAAAGAATTCAATAATGTTTAATTAAGAAGAAATTGAAAATAGGAATGCACAATCGATATTCTCCAAAAAATGGAGTCAGATGGCAACTTTTAACGTCCTTATACAGAACATTTAGTTTATTTATTTATCAAATTTGTATAGATGCCAATCTCCCCCAAAGGGGATTCTGGATGGCACATAACAAGAGAAAAGAATCGTTCCTGTCACTGTATTCCCCCCCCCCCAGTATACACTAAAAAGCCAAGTGTGCTCCATATATGAGTAGAAACTTGCTGCTTAATGTGAAGGGCAGAACCATTTTGAAAGTGTATGAAAGGTATGTGTATGAAATTATGATTTACCAAAATAAAGAGTGGACATAAATTTTAGAATGTTAATTTTTCAAGAACGTTCTTAATGTTTCATTTACTTCATTTAATCTGCTGCTATTTACACATTCAAGTCACAGAATCTATGCAGGAGGGTCAAGAATTGTGGATTTTCAGAAAATACTATGACCATACTATCCTCATTTTCTGCTATAGCATAAAAGATGGTATGTTACTTTTACTACCTCTTTGACAAATATTTGATATCTGTCAAAAGATTCTCACTAAGATAATAAAATCTTAATTTTCAGACTGTTGCAGCATTTATGCATGTATACATAAATAAATATTTAGCATTATTTTAAAGACTGACACATTTATTGTGACATATTTGGTTTTATAGATTACTGGCCACTGTTGTCACAGTACAATATGTTGAATATGATGCTGTCTCAAACAATTATCTTATCCCATTATGACTAAGATTCTTGTGAATTTGATGTTTTCTATGTTACTACAATGTAATGAATTCTTTGGTGTCTCTGAAAAAACATACGAAGATTGCATCTTTACAAATAGAAAAGACTTATAAGCTGACACTACTTATGTCTCTGTTATTTTTCTAATCATGTAGGTATCTTATTCACTTAAGACACTTAGAAGATCAGGTTTATTAAATATATAAACCTTTGTTATGACAAAAGTTACAAAAACATAAGAATCCATGTGATGATGGGTGCAAGAGTTAAACATGTATATTATCGTCTCATAGGTTCATAAAAATAACTAATATTGAGGTAAACCTGGTTCCCATATCCAATTAAACTATACTGCTCAAAAAATAAAGGGAACACAAACGTATAGGATCCTATATGTTTGTGTTCCCTTTATTTTTTTGAGCAGTATATGAGTATCAATCTAAGTTTGTAGAATACAGTATGCTATGCGCTCTAGTTTATAAACCGTATCCTAAGCCGTAAGGAGACTGAGTTTTACTTCTGAATGTTGTGACACCTTATTTGTGGAAAGAAGGATTAGATGCAGGTTCTTTTATGCAAGTGCTAATAATATTGCCATGGTGTTAGAACAGGGGTTCCCAACCGGGGTTGCGAGACGTTATTCCAGGGGGTGCGAAAACTTGGGTTTAGAAGTTTCAAAATTATAGTGTATATGCATAATTCGTTGCCATTATTTCAAACTTTTGTAAGGGGTGCGAGAATATATCAGAAGCGTTCTAGGGGTGTGGGGTATAGAAAAGGTTGGGAACCACTGTGTAACAGGAAAAGTCTGGTGTGATCTGAACTGGGTTTTCCAAAGAACACAGGACATATTGCTTGAAGCAGAGGTGAGGCTTATTTGGGAGCATGACAGACACAGCAAGACAGTCACAGCAGTTAAAGGTAGCTACAAAGTTACAGTTTTGAAGGTTGCTTTTATAGAGAAGTCTTCTATAGAGTTGCTTTCTAGAGAAGGCACAAAGTTATCCTGCCTTCTAGGGATTACTAGGAAGCACACCTGGTCTGGTAGAGAGAAAATGTGTTTGGCTCACTGCAATCTTTACCTTTTGTGTGACAAGATGATGTCGGGGTGATGGGTTTGTGTGATGGAAATCTATTATTGGAATGAGGAATTTGTCATACCTGAAGTGGATTTAGTTAATTTGCTGATTTGCCAATTTCACATATGAAAAAAAAGTGCTTTATCTACTACAGCCCAGGTGTTGAAAGGCTAAAGAAACCTTTTTGTTTTACTGTCCAGGATTCATTGGAAGGTCAGGTAAGAGGCAGAATAAAGGTGGCATGGAAGAGAAGGGTTCTTTCTACCATGGGATGGAGGGGTGATAGTTTAATAGCTGTAGGCGCTACTCCAAGATGAACTTAGGCAGCTCACAATTTAAAATAATTGGGTACAAAAGACACAGTTTAGTGTCTTATCTTCAAGACCTATAATGGAGCCTATATCTTTAGTTTGAACATAGTACCCACAACACTTCCTTGTTTATGGTGTTGGGTATTAATTTTGAATGTAGGTATTCATCACTTACACCAGGAACTCTGTTGTAAAATAATGCAGCCGTAAGGCATGACATCCTGTGACTGCACCAACTTATGACAGCAGTTCCGGCAGTCCCAATTGCTATCATTAGCCAAATCCCTGTCATGCAGTTGCAGCATCCCACTCTATTTGTGACCTCTTACTGGCTTTTCCATTGACTTTTTTTTGGTCAGAAGCTGGCAGCGAAGGTTGCAAATGGCAATCCCCAGACTGCAGAATGCTGAAGCATCATAACTACAAGTGACTGATGATTGTCCAAATAATAATGATCACATAACTGCAGGGAGACTGTGAAAGTCACAACTATGAGGGTTTTTTGTAAGTTGCCCTCGTTCAGCACTGTTGTAATTTTGAATGGTTACTAAATAAGTGGCCATTAAACAAGAACTATCTGTACTTGCAAAGTTCATTTATAAAAGTCGTTGGAAAATTAATTCTTTGTGTTTCCCACCCTTCAGCATCTCTATTATTTTTCCTCCCTGCGCCTTTATCTTTTTACTATACTATTCTGGAGTATATCTAGACTTTGATTTACTATAGTTGCCATATCTGGACCATAAAAATCTGGAGAACCATTAGATGATAGCAAACTGGAGGAAATGATGACTGTAGTATTGACAACTGTTTGCTAGAATTGAAGCTTACCTTGGCTTGATCTATGACTATTTAGATTTGGTTTCAGTTTCTTGCCAGTAAAGAAAAATGCAGGGAGATCTTAAGCTTAACCTAACTCTAGAAAAATACCTGACAAGTATTTTCGGTCCATTTTAGTAGGGCAGATCAACTCATATAAAAAAAGGCCAAACTGGCTGTACTCACATAAATCATTAATCCAAAATGTAGTTTGTTAGTCTTTGATTGTATTGCTTGAACCTAGATATAATGGTTTATTCAATAACCATGATTATCATTAACCAGCAGCCATTAAGGTTTATACTTGCTTCATTGGAAGCAAAGAATATCTGTAATATGTTGAGTAGTTATGATGGCATATACTTCCTTGCTTTTTTTTATTTAAAAATTCCCTTTATTAAAACAATCAGCATTGTACATAAAATCTTTGTATGCATCAAACATCATGGCATCTGATATACAACACTACGTATTATTCTTTGTAGACGTCTGGTTTGGTAAACATTCTTCACTCCTCACTTCAATCCTCTATTATACACCTGTTACATTTTTTTTCTCTATGATCCCTAACAATAGGTCCTGAGGTAGTAGTTAAACATTAAATGTAAGATCATATTAATAATCAATCATCATAGAACACTACATATAACACTAGGTATTAATCTTTGTACACATCTGGTTTAGTAAATATTCTTTACTCCTCACTTCCAGCCTCAACTATATGTCTGTTATATTTTATCTTTTATGATCCCTATCAAAAGATCCTGAGGTAGAGATTCAATAACCTGGGGTAAAAGTTCAGTCTGCTTTATCATTATAAAAGTAATCATCATTAAGCAAAAGATCATATTAAGAAGCGATCATCGTAGGACATAACATACAACAATAGGTAAACATTCTTCAAGCCTCTATTATACACCTGTTACATCTTTAACCCCTTATGATCCCTAACAATAGGTCCTGAGGTAGTAATTCAATAACCTGAGGTAGAAATTCGGTCCGCTTTTTCAATATTAAAGTATTCAACATTAAACATAAGATCATATTAATAAGCAATCATCATAGAACCCAACATATAACACTAGGTATTAATCTTTGTAAATGCCTGGTTTGGTAGATAGTCTTTACTCCTCACTTTCAGCCTCAACTATATGTCTGTTACATTTTATCTTTTATGATCCCTAAGAAAAGATCCTGAGGTAGAAATTCAATAACCTGGGGTAAAAAAAAAAATTCAGTCTGCTTTTTCATTATTAAAGTAATCAACATTAAACATAAGATCGTGTTAAGAGGCATTAGTCATAGAACATAAACATTCAACATTAGGTGTTGGTTTTTGTAAACATTTGATTTGTTATACATTCTTCCCTCCTCACGTCGAGCCTTAGCTAAACGCCAGATACATTTTGTTTGATTGGTGTTTCTCTTGGATATAGTCTATCCATTGTTTCCAGTCCGTCAAATATTGTTCATTGGAGCGACCTTTCAAGTATGCTGATATTTTCGCCATTTCCGCCAAGTTTGTTACTTTCACAGTCCATTCTTCAATAGGCGGTATTCCTGGATTCTTCCAGTACTGTCCCACCAACAATCTCGCTGCTGTAATCAAGTTCAGAAATAAGTTCGTCTCTGCGGTAGTGATATCCTTTGTAATCCCTAACAAAAAGGCCTGAGGTAGAAATTCTATACGCTTTGTGAAAATGGTTTGGAGTGTCCACCATATCTTCCTCCAGAAGGCTTTGATTTTTCTGCATGTCCACCATACATGAAAGTAGGTAGCCTCCCCGTCACCACACCTCCAGCATTTGGGCTGGGAGTCTGGATAGATGAGTGATAGTTTTTTCAGGTTGAGGTGCCACCTATAGAACATCTTGTAGAAGTTTTCCCTTAAGTGTTGCGATTTAGTAAATTCTACATTTCTCACCCAAATTTTCTCCCACGTGTCCATGGTGATAGAATGCCCAAAGTCTTGTACCCACTTTATCATACAGCTCTTGACTAGTTCGGTTTCTGAGTCCATTTCTATCAGAATGCTGTACACTCGTTTGATGTGCATGATCCCCTGTTCTCTAATCTGTTCAATTAGTTTCTCGTCGGTCTGGGAGAAGCCCTTCTTCTTATCTTTATGCCACCTTGATTGCAGTTGTATATATGATAGCCAGGTACCTCCTATTCCCCTGTTTGCTAGCGTTGCTTGGGGTTTCAAGAGGAACCCATTTTCTTCTCCCAGTACAAGTTCACTGTAGGGCACCACTTCTTGCCCTTGGGATGTGTTTGTATCTCCTATTGCGTGTCCGGGGATTGTCCAGATGGGAATCTTGTCGTGTAGGAGGTGCTTATATTTCCTCCAGACCCATAACAATGGGATCCGTAGTGGGTTCTCCTTGAAGTTCCTGTCTGCCTTTTTGTCGTATACTAAGTATGCGTGCCAGCCAAATAGTAGACCATGCCCTTCACATTCAGTATTCTATCATTCGTCATATTGATCCAGTCACTCACCGCCACCAGCGTCGCTGCATAGTAGTATAGCTTTAGATTAGGCATTTTAAGTCCCCCTCTCTTCCTTGTATCCTGTATGATTTTTAGTTTCACCCTCGGTCTCTTGCCATCCCAAATATATCTGTTGATGTCCTTCTGCCAGTCGTCCAAATCCACATCCCTTTTGAGTATGGGTAGCATTTGAAAGAGAAATAGGAATCTTGGCAATACGTTCATCTTAACTGCTGCTATCCTGCCCAGCAGGGATAGTAATAGTGTCTTCCACCTTTCCAGGTCTGCTTGTATCTTGTTCCATAGCATCTCATAGTTATTCTTGTATAATTTCGCATTTGTTGATTCTATCTCCACTCCTAAGTATTTAACTTTCTTGACTATTTCGCAACCCGTTATTCTTTCCAAGTCCTGTCTTGCTTTGTTGTCTAGGTTTTTGACTAGCATCTTTGTTTTTGATATGTTTACTTTGAAGCCTGACACCCTACCATAGTCTTCCATTATCTCCATCAATCTCTTTGCTGACTGTACTGGTTGCGACATTGTCACCAGCAGGTCGTCTGCAAAGGCACATAGTCTGTAATCTTGTTGTCTGATCCGTATACCCTGTATGTCTTCTGCCGCTCTTATCCTGTTTAGTAGAATCTCCAGCGTTAGGACAAATAGCAGGGGTGATAGCGGGCAGCCCTGTCTCGTGCCTCTCTCTATATTAAATGAGTCCGTTAAGTCTCCATTGACAATGATCTGGCCTGTTTGTTTCTGGTAGATTGCCGTTATGGAGTTGAGAAACTGTACTCCCATTTTCATCTTCCGGACCAAGTTCGTCAGGAACGGCCAATTCAGTCTGTCAAAAGCTTTTTCTGCATCCACAAACATAAGAGCGGCGGGTACCTGGTTGTGCCTTTGTAGGTACTCTATTATGTTCAACAGCTGTCTCACATTGTTTTTCATCTGGCGTCCTTGTATAAATCCCCTTTGATCCGGGTGTATTGTTTTTTGTAGTACAGTCATTAGTCTAGTGGCCAAAATTTTTGTGAAGATTTTGTAGTCCGTGTTTAGTAATGAGATGGGTCTGTAGTTTGCGGGCTGTGCGTTGTCTTTCCCCTCCTTTGGGATTAATGAGATGTAGGCTGTTTTCCAGGATGGTGGGACTTGGCCCCCTTCTTGAATGTTGACAAATAGCTTTCTGAGAGGTTCTAACATCTCTTCCTGGAGATGCTTGTAGTAGGTCGCTGTTATCCCATCCGTCCCGGGCGATTTTCCTGTTTTCAGTTGTGTGATCGCTGAGTGTATTTCCTCCTTTGTGATTAGGGCGTTCAGGGCCTCTCTTTGTGTGTCGGTAATTGCCTGTATCTTTTCGTTTTGTAGAAACTCATCTATCTCCTTGTCTTGTGTCTTCTCCTCGGCATATAGTCTCGAGTAGAACTCTGTGAAGGCTTTCTTGATGTTTTTTGTCGGAATTCTTCCTTGCCTTCGTATTCTATCTTTTCAATTATGCGGGATTTCTGTTTCTTTCTTATGATGTAGGCTAGCCAGCGGCCTGGTTTGTTGGCCTTGCAGAATGTCTTATGTTTCGCATATTGTATATTCCTTGCAACTTGGTCTGCCATCAACATGTCAAATTGCTTTCTTAAGATCTTGATTCCTTCTTTGATGACTTTGTCCTCTGGTATCTTTATTAATAGCCGCTCCCTTTTACTTATCTCATTTTCTAACTCTTTTCTTTTTTGTTCTTGTTTGCGATGGTGCCTGTTATTCATGTCCATGAGGATCCCGCGCATGTACGCCTTGCTGGCGTCCCAGATCATTTCTATCGGTGTTTCATTGTTCATATTTATGTTGAAGAATTCCTTCATAGCATTTTTGCATTCCGCCACCTTTTCTTCGTGTCTAAACAGGTTTTCATTAATTCTCCAGGATCTCCTCTGTTTCAAGCCGTGTCGTAATTCCATCCTCACAGGGTTGTGGTCCGTTAGTACCTTGGGTAGGATTTTCACCGCGTTTAGACAAACTAGCAAGTCACTAGAAGTTAATATAAAGTCAATTCTGGAGAATGATTGATGTCTGCCAGAGAAGAAGGTGAATTCTTGTTCTTTGCCGTGCCTTTCCCTCCATACGTCTGTCAGTTCGAGGTCCTCCTTCATATCAAAGAAGGATTTAGGCAACTTGGAGTGTTTTTGCGGGTTAGGTGCAGTTCTTTTTTTGTCTAGAGCAGTCTCTATGACCCCGTTCCAGTCTCCCATGATAATGTAAGATCTGTAGTTAAGTTGTATTACTTTCTTGTGTAGCTTTTTGTATTATTTGCCTTGTTGCTGATTTGGTGCATATACACCCATTACTAGAATCTTCTTGTCCTCTTGTGTTATTTCAATTGCCAGGCATCTACCTTGGGGGTCAGAATCTATTAGCTTAGCCATTACATGTTTCTTTACATATATAACAATCCCATTCTTTTTTCTTGGCGCCGCTGCCACAAAGTGCGCGCCTAGTTTGTAGTTGATCAGATATTTCTGGTCTGCTGCTCTGATGTGTGTTTCTTGTAGGCAGATTATATCGCTTTTACCTTGGTTCAGGTAGTGGAGTATTTTTCTCCTTTCTGGGGGGAGTTCAGTCCGTTCACATTCCAAGTCAAATAATTAGTTGCCATTATCTGTTGCAGGATACTCTTGCAAAACCACTTCTGTTGTTTCTCTTGTTGTCTTCTTTGGTCTCGTTCCCATGATATCCGGATTGAAGCTCATATTGGGTTGTGGGGTCTTGCTCCGCTGGTCTGTGTGTTTGGTAGTGGAGCCTGGTAGCCTGTCCTCTGTAGACTGTTCTGCCTCCTTGTTTTTGTTGCCCTCTGCTCTCTGCGCCCTCGCATCTCGAGGTGGTCCATTCCTTTCCTCTGCCACTGCCCCGGTCTGTGCCTCTGCACAGCTTGCTCGTTGGCCTCGATCCCTCCCGCTTTCCAGTGGTCCATCTGCATCTTCTCTCGCGGTGGGTTGAGGGCCTCCCGACTTCAGTTCCTTCTCGAGGAAGTCTTTGGCTTTCTGGACCGAGGTCAAGTAATATCTCTTGTTTCTATAGAAAAGTGAGACCCCTGTTGGGGTTTCCCATCGGTATTGCAGTGCACGTGATCTCAGTTCGGTGGTCAGGAATTTGTAGTCCTTTCTGTCTCTCAGCATCACCTGGGGGATCTCTTTCAGTACCTTCACCTCCTGCTCCTCTATGTAGAATGCCTTGTTATAGGAAGTGACAGAGATGAGGTTCCTGAGCCCCTGTGTTGCGAAGTGGATGACCACATCCCTTGGTTGATGCCTGTTCACTGACCTCCATGCACCAACTCTGTAGATTCTTTCAAATTGCCACCCAATCTCATTGGTGCTCTTACCCAGGAATGTCGCCAGGGCCCCTACAAAGGTCCTGAACAGGCCTCCTTGGGTTTCGTGTGTTGTCTCTTTCCACCCTCTGAACCTGATTGCAAATGCCATTTGCCAGAATTGCATCATGGTGGACTGGTCTTGAGCCTCTCTTTTCACCTCTGCAATCTGTCCCTCTATGCGGTTCTCCACTTCTTCCATCCCCTTCTTGTAGTGTGCGTGCAGTACCTCCTTCATTTGTTCCAGGTCAGTGGCCGTCGCTCTGCGTTGTTCTTCCAACTTTCTCTCTAGGTCTCTACCTTGGTCCGCCAGCATCCGTTTTATGTCTTTGTATCTTTCCTCCATCTTCTGTTCTGCTTCTATGCATCTTTTCTCCGTCCTCGCACCCATTTCTTCCAATTTTCTATCCATGCCATCCATCCTTTTAATCAGCATCTCTATCGTCTCATTTAGTGTCTCTATCGTCTCTTTTAGTTCTTGGATCATGTGTGCTGTTGTGAAGGCATGGGTTGGCGTTTGGGTCTGGGGCCCTGCAGTTGGATGGGTGGGTGGGTGGGTGGGTGGGTGGGGTGTTCCCTGGCAGATTGGGGGGCTGAGCCGGAGAGGATGCAGCTCCCTTCGTGAGTGGCAGTTTGGTTTGTTTCGACCATTTGGCGGCCATTTTGAGCTTCTCCTCCTATTGGCCTGCCCACCCTTAAAAAACCACCCCTTAATGCCAAGACTTGTGGGGGAATTGTTCCTGGACAAGATTGTCAAGCTGCTAGGATAGGTTGGATCAAATTCTTTTTCCTTTTTTTTCTTTTCCTTCCTTCCTTCCTCCTTTTTCTTCCCCTTCACAGTTTATATTTTGACAGCAGGGAAAAGGAAAAAAATCCCCCTTTTTTTTAGTCCACTAGGGGGTGCTATTTGTTTTCAGGTAGGCTTCGCTGTGCCGGTAGGGATGATGCAGGATGAGAGGGTCCGTGGCTTGGGGCCTGCGCAGATGGCCCTTCCCCCCCAGGTGCAGTACAACTAGTCTTTTCAGGGTCTGGGGGGGTCTTCTGGGGGTCTTGTGAGGGTCCTCCCCCTGCTGCTGGGCTCCCCCTGCGTCTGCTGTCCCTCTGTGCTCTAATCGGCCCCCGCTGATCTTACCGCGGTCGTTGGCCGTCTTCTCCCTGCTCCCGTCGGCTCTCCTTCTGCGCTCCTGCCGGCTTCCTCCAATTTCGGAGCCTCTCGGCCTCTCTCTTGGTCTCCTCTGGCCTCTCAGCCGGTCTGCTGGCCGCCGGCGGCTTCCTCGGCCCCGTCTATTGCCTCCGCTCTTGTCGGCTTCCTTCTTTCTGGCCCTAGCAGCCTCAGCTTCGGATTGCTGCTCCAGGTCTCCTCTGCTTCTCTCTCGCCATTCTTTTTCGCCTTTCTTCCCTCTCACCAGATTGTCCGGGGGTCTTCCTAAGGCCGGCAGGCCCCCCCAGCAGTGATCCGGTGTCCTCGTCCTGCTCTGCAGCTCCTCTTATCGCCCACTCTTCAGCTCTCCCTCGCTTGCGGTGCGGCGTTTCCGGGCCTGCCGGCCGGCCGCCCAACCACCACCGGCTTCCACGGCGCCGCCGCGGCTTCCCGGAACCTTCCACGGGCAAGACTCACTTTTTTCTAATGGTCCGCGGTTTCTCTTCAGTCCCAACCTCTTTTCTCCTCGCTCCCTGTCTCGGTAACTTTTGAATTTTGAATTTCCCGCGAGTCCCTTCCCGGGGCTCTCACGGAATGGCTCCGGTCCTCATGACCGGAACCGGAAGTCTCCACTTTCTTGCTTTTTTGAGGGCTTGTATTTCTTTCAATATCAACTAATGGGAGAACTGAACATGAATAGCTTTTGATCTGATCCAACTTTGTTTAAATTAGGCCTCTTAGACCCTCTCCTCATTTATTAATTATTTGTTTTGATACTTCAGATACATTATTTAGATTGCAGCACAATATTAAACTAAGTATAAATGAATTGTTTTATATTAAACAAGAGTAAAATTATAAACCTGCATAAAGCATTGCAATAGGCTTAGGTACTAGTATAGAACATCTCTCTGCCTCACAACTGTATAAAAATATTTAGAATATATAGATCAAAAGATGAAAAATGTAAGAAAACATATAACAAAGAATACTGAATGTCCAAATATATTTTTGTAACAACATAAATATGAAGTATCATTTGTACAGGCTTGCTTATCATTACCTGCACAGATGTGATAATTTGCCATTTTACAGATCTGAATGGAGATTTCATGGCACCTTAATCCCATTCCACATCAAATACAATGTTTTTCTTAGGAGTTACTTTACTTAGCTATCTAAGTTAAGAGTTATGATAAACTAATTTTGGAGTTTTCGACTGGCCATGGACTAGACTGGGCTAATTAACTATTCTCAACAATTATACACTGTTGGTGCTACTTATTTGGATTGCAACAGGCCGGACCACCAAAAGATGACAGTAATGCAGCCAATGTACTCTCCTTCATTATCTTATATTAAGTTTTATTAATTTTGTATTCTACTGGTCACATTCCAATTCATTATATTCATTTCTGTTGCTTAAGGCTACTTATTATTTTTTTTAAAATTGAGATATGTCGACTCAAATACTTCCAGGCAATACAGTAAGCTCTGCATATGCTGTCCTAGAAAAGAACAAAGAAGATATGTCAATGTGTTTAATCAATTTTGATTTTATAATTTATATATTAATAGTAGATGCAGTTTAATTGGCCTTAAAATGCCCGATGAAACAAATATAGCAAATAACAAGTTCGTTTTAATTAAACATTGTTGTACAGTAGTTACTCATATCTCAGATAACATTTCCAAGAAAGGTCTCATCAGATAAAGCTGTTGACATCTCGATGTATTTATAAATGTGGATGAACTTTCCTCTCAATTCTTCTTGAATGTAAATATTTAGTGAGTTGTGCAAATTCTGAGTTAAACTATGATAAGATTTTTGGGCTTTTTTTGTAGAGATTTTGGGGAAATGGTTTATCATTAAAATGACCTTACCAATCTATTTATCACAATGTTTTTGTAGTTTTGTATTTAGGCTCAAAGTTTTGTTTAAGCAGTGTTGTCAGGAGGACCAGAGAGCTGCTTGCCAATATCAGAAATGTAGAATAGTTTTCTCTATTCTAGTACTTTACAAAAGTGATAGCACTGTGGTTGTCAATATAGGATAAAGTTGTGGGAAACTGCATTAGATTAATGAAGGCTGAGGATTCCATGGCTGTGTACTTATCAAAACAACAGCTACAGCTGCAGCAGCAACAATATCATCCCATGCTTCATTTTTCTATTCTTTCTTGACCAAATTAACTGAGAAGAATTGCACTGTGGATAGGGAATGCTTTTAGTATAATTTCCTAATTCCATTGAAATTCTCCATCTTGTGCACACAAATCCATGTGAGTGATCTTTGACAATAGAACTATGCAAAGCTTACACGGGATATTTAGCTTTGACTAATTTGTGAGAAACATCCTTACAAAGCTGCTTCATAAAATAATGCTTCCCCTGCTTTTAAAGGCAAAAATCTTTCCAATTCTACTATCCCAGAAGGTTTCTTGGATATTAGAATTGGAGTACTGCATAGCTTCTGAAGGAGACAGTTCCTCATCAAAGTGGGTGACTGGGGTGAGGGGAGATAGAAATTTGCAAAATATCTGGCCCAGCACTGTGACCAAAGCATCATCATTTTTCTGAGGCATACCCATACAAAAGCATGATTTGACATTTTATGGATACCACTGTCAACAAAGATAAACTTACCACCTTGCACAAACCTATTGGATAATAATCTCATTCTCTCTATTATAGAGAAAATTATGGATGCTCCCCTCTTATGAAAGTAGAAACAAACCACCATTTTCTGTGTGGCAAGTGCTCCCTTACAAACTGGGCCAGTTTCTTCAGCTTCTTAGTCTAGAGCTTCTGAATAAAAACTTGATATATTTCTTTATGACTGAACCGATCCCTGCCATATCACCAAGATTCAAAATTCCCCCAGAAGTAATTTCTTCTCAGAGTGAAGAAGGATTATATGGCAGGTGGCTGAAACACCGAGCCAAAACTCAGATAAAATTAGTGCAGATTTATTTTTGCTACCTAGAAACATTCGACAGACAGTGCGTGAATTAAACTTCAGTTTAAATGCAAAGTAAGATACCTGATTGTGTTAGCAATTTCTACATTACCCAGCGCACAGAATATCTCCAAGAATATAAATAAAATTAAGAGATAAAACTTGAATTAATTCAACCTACTAATTTTAGCACAGACCTTACTTCAAGACACTTTGCCCGCTCTACTATGCTAACCTGGGGCAAGTCTCCAATTTCCCACTCTGGAAAGTTTATAACTTGCCATTTGAAACTCTGACAGAAGGTTCATTTAAAATACTACCAGTACTGGGTAAATGGTTCTTGTTTAAATTAAGAAACGAATCTAAAGTTTCAGGAATGCTTCTATACTTTTGTGTAATGTTGTGAAAGAGACATTATTACTTTCAGAGGTTTCAGGAAAGGCACAGGACGTGCCATTCAAACTGTTGCAAAGCTGAGTAATATGATCTGACTAATACATCAAAAGGTAACCTATCCCATCTCACTATAGTTACAATTTTAAAATGTGTAATGAAGGGATTTAGGTCCATGATATAGGTCATGCCACAAAAATTGTGCTAGATAAGACAAGAAGGGGAGAAGTGGTTGGGATGAATCACAATTGGATGGGCTAACATGACATTTTAAAGTATTAATTATGATTTACAAATGATAAATAAAATAAACCTTATTATTGCTCAATGTGACTTATGAGCCCAACACCTTGTTATTTTTGGTGCAAAAGCATGCTGTAGTTAACCTTCATTGGTTTTCAAATAAGTAATTTTCTCCAAATACTTTGGGGTTGCGGGTTGAGAATTCTGGAAATTTCAATTTCAATTACTTTTTTTTCCCTAAAGAAAATGATTCTTTCTTTTGTTAGACAATGCTAAGTTGATATGAATCAGCAACTATGACAAGGAAGTATGATTTACCCTAGTGTGTTGTGAGTGTTGTTAATTTAGGGCAGTATTTCTCAACCTCAGCAACTTTTAAGATGTGTTTACTTCAACTCCCAGAACACTAGCTGGGGAATTCTGGGAGCTGAAGTCTAGACATCATAAAATTGCTAAATTTTATTGATTTAAAGACTAACGTGTTTATAGGAACACTGAAAATTGGTGTAATTAAGAAAAACACAATTAGTTGCCATGCTG
Organism: Bothrops alternatus; assembly: GCA_034064705.1. NCBI lineage: Eukaryota > Metazoa > Chordata > Lepidosauria > Squamata > Viperidae > Bothrops > Bothrops alternatus. Next base: position 2,732,948 of record JARGCV010000013.1, read on the forward strand.
TGCAAAATTATCAGGAGATATTCTGTTACCATCCAACTACAAGAGTGATGCCTCATTTGGCATTCTTCTCCTAACCGTAGCATTGGAGAGAGGGAGGTCCAACATTCTATGTTGCCTTTTTGGCAAATTAAAAAGGGGAAATGAAAAGAAATGAAATGTATGTTATAGTCCCACTTCTTGCCCTATGATATTAAAGTATAGAGTAGGGGTGTCAAACTGTCGGCCTGTGGGCTGGGTCCGGAAGCTGCACCCACCCCATTGCTGGCAATGGCAAAACCGGCCTGATACATTGCACGATGTCACATGATGTCGCGAGTTTGACATCTGGTACAGAGCTATGGAAATAAGACTGCTTTTTCCTTCTTTCTGGGAAATGGACCAATATCCCAAAAGTTGAATAAAACCAAATTTGTGGTGAGATAAAAGTTCAGTAGGAGCTCCAGGCCAATCACCAGAATCTAGACACTTTTTGCAAAGACCATCTGTGACTTTGTTTTATTACGTGTCTGCAAATCATTTTTGACTCATACCTCACTGCCATGACATCTAAACTAAGACCAAAACATTTCCCATAGAGCAGTGATGGGGAACCTCTGCCCAAACTGTAACCAAAAACACACTTATGTATTGTCAGGTGCCGGGTGGGTGTGGCCAAGGCCTGTTGGATGGGCATGGATGGGCGTGGATACGGTGGTAACGGCAGATGGGTGGGACTAAAAAGTGCAATCAATTCCAATTTTGCGAGATCTTTTTTTTTTCCTGCGAGAAGTTCAAATTGATTGATTGATTGAATTTTTTTTTGCACACGGCGGCGGAGGCCTAAAGCGAAAAGGTTTTATAAAACCCAGCTGAAGGCCTAGGACTGGAGCGACAGTGCGCGTGCCCACAGAGAGGGCTCTGCATGCCACCTGTGGCATGTGTACCATAGGTTCGCCACCATGGCCATAGAGTATAAGTGGGTAGTGCCATACAGCTCCTAGTCTCTAAATATATCAGCAATATGTCCCTTCTAGTCTTGCCTCCATATCATCACTGATATGCTAGCATGGCATCCCCATCAGCTGCCGCTGATCTGTGTGGGGCAGCTAACTTCAATGTGTCCTCTGATTAGTGTTATGACCTCCATAGCATCTGCATCCTAGGTAGGGTGCTCAGACCATGCGACTCTGATGGTTTGGATGATGGTGGAGTGTTAGTAGAAGGATGTGGAGGTGGAATGGCTTTTCACAGTTCACCTGCTGTACCTTGGCCCTTGAGCTGACAGTATCACTGCTTGTGCATATACCTTAAAGTGGGTTTGGGCCATGTGACTACACCCATAGTGGTCTCTATGGCTTATATCAGGATGGAAAGTTATTTTTCTCTCAGACCCTAGAGGCTCATTTAGTTAGGTGCATGATCAGTTGTGATTTTCCTATGCAACACTGTAGTTGGCACTTCTCCTGCTCTTAAGCTTCCAGTTGAGGATCAGGTGAAAGGAGACATCACCATGCCACAGTACCCAAAGTACTCCCAAATTCCCTCCTAAGAATATACATGCTGCATATGAGTGTTATTATTTGCACTTGCTGATCCTGTAGACAGGAACTGCTTCTATGGTGATAGGTGTAAGACTTCTAATTCTGACTCTCTGCCCTGTTCCTTGACTTGGCTTATTCAATCTGTGCTGGAATGTCCTTGCTTTAGATTGAAGGCAACAAACCTCTCTCTCTCCCAACCCCTTGCCCAGAAGCCAGAGAACATAAATGAAGCAAAATAAAGGAGGCCTGCTAAACCATGGATTGTGCGGATCTGTGTTGCGGATCTGTGTTGCTCTGAGCTCCCATGTCACCTCTGATAGAGGGCAGTCAACCTGGCATCAGGGCCCTGCCCCAAAGCCATGTTTCCTGTGGCCAGGAGAAGATTCAGCAAAGTTTGTATTTTTTGCTTCCTTCTAAAAATGCTGTTTTGTAGCAGGACAAGAAAGTTCCTGGTCACCTGCACCATGCATATTCCACATTAACCCTAACTCTATCTCAGTGTGGGTAGGAGGGGTGCAAAAGAAAGGTATCCACCAATCAAGACTTGCTCTAACTGTAGCCCAAACCAAATGCCCAGCCAGCATTATTGCCATACTGGAAGAGCCAACAGAAATACAATTCCGTCTCCTGGTTTAATTTCAAGCTGGGTGAAGCAGAGGAGACACATATCTTGGCTGGCGCTGCGGAATTGCCTTACACCACCAACGATCTTCTCCCTGGGCTACAAAAGCCAGCTGAATATTAGATAACAGCCCAAAGAGACCTTTATTTCCATTTATTGATATTGATAATCCAGTTCATTGCATAATACAGTAGCCTAAATTTGCTAAATTCAAACATCGGAGGGCAACAGGTTACCTATCCCTGGTTTAAGAAAACCAAACCAAACAAGTGATAGCTAAACCCAGGTTTCTCAATCTCAGCAACTTTAAGATGTGTGAACTTCAATTCCCAGAATTCCCCAGGCAGCAAATCCACACGCCTTAAAGTTGCTGAGATTGAGAAATGCTGGGCTAAATCGTAAAGGCCATTCACAAAATTAACCCGCTCCTCTCCATTTCACCCAGGAAGCTGACCCTTTCGTCAGTTCTCCCGAAATTGCCAAACATTTCCCAACCCAAGGGCATGTGCTCTTCCCCAACGAGTCAATCGCCTAGCGCGTGTACACAGAGCGGTCTATGTTGGTTGTTGTTGCCCTTGTCATCATACAATCAACCAGTCCAGCAGGGCGGGGGGAGGAAAAAGGGAGCAAACTTTACCCTATTGAGCAAAGGAAAATCTCCAGAGACGAGGAGGCTTCGCTCACCCCACCCCTTTCAGACGCCTGATCAAGTTTCAATGCCTCTCGTTCTTCTATATAAAGCCAGCCCTGGAGTCAGGCGTGGGAAGTTAACGGTGCACTTGTGAACGGTTCTTTGGCAAACTCGGACGGGCTGCGTTCCTGCTACGCTTTTGCGACTGAATCTTTATTGTTCTTCCGGGACATACGCGGGTTTGGTAGGATCCTCCGTTGGTTGCTCGAAGAAAGCGAAAAGGTGTTTCAGGGCACAGCGGTGACAGACGGTAACAGGTAATCCGAGCTCTGTTTATGTTTTTTGGGATGCTAGAAATGCAAATCCACACTTTCGATTACGATAAATTCTTTCCTGAAGTAACTTAAGCAAGCGACTTCATATGTTACTTTTTTGTTTTGTTTTGTTTAAAAGCAGTGGGGAGGCTAGAAAGTTCTTCTGCAGAGATTTCACAGAGACTGGACGTGAGTTGCGTCTTGGGACTAGTTAATGAGAAACACGGCTCCTTATGTATTGTGCAGTAAGTTAGAAAAGAAAGTTATAAAAGCTGCTTGGCCTTTAGTTTTTTTAAGGCTTTTGAGGAATTTTAAGCACATATCCTGAATATGTGAATGGGAGTAAGACTTGGTTCGTACACAGAATGGTCTCCCTGCGAAGAAATCACTGCTTGTTCAAAGAGGTAATCTGTTAGCAGCACATGTAGCATACTTTATATTCTGGAAGTATAGTCTCAGCCCGCACTTCTGAGCATCTTCAGATACTGGAAAAGAGATGAAAGCTAGTAGAGTCTTTCAGTCAGAAGAGATAGAAGAACAGAGACAGACAAATCCTCTAAATCAGTGTTTCTCAACTTTGGCAACTTGAAGATGCATGGACTTTAATTCCTAAAAATTCCTAACCAGGTTGAGGAACACTGCTGTAAACTATTCACGTCTTTTGTGAAACTTCAAAGAATTCTTTCAATTGCAAGTGTGTTTATTTGCTGCAAAGACAAATTGAGGAGGACAAATTGAGGAGGTCTGGTAAGGGATTGTGGGAATTCTAGTCAAAAATAGCAGGAGGGTATCAAGTTGCTGTCCCCATCTTACATTTTTATAGAAGTTGAAAAAAATTGGATGGGTTTATTTTTATGGAACAAGAATAAATTTTAACGCTTTGGGCATGAAAAAGCCAAGGTATAAATCAAATATATTCACGTATGTGGTGCCTTAAATATATTCCCTCTACAAAACCCAGCCTTATAGAGGTATGGTCAGTACTGTTATGCAAATAGGTAATATAATCTCCTATCCATAGGCTGTGGAAAAGTAATATAGAGCTTTCCCATTTTCTTTCATCCTGAAGGGCCCTGGCAGTTTGTTACTCTGCAACAACATAACAATGGCAACTGTGCCTTCAGCTGGCTGCCTTTTAGCCAAGAACCAGTACTACAGAAGTAAGTATTTTAGATGTTTTCTGTCCTGAAGATTGACGTGATCTTAAAACTGATTTGCTTTTATATAAAATAGAGAGGCCTGTATAGTATTTACATTGCAACATAATTTGATGCTTCACTTTCTTAGCTAGCCTAGCAACAACCAGGAACTTCTTCAGTCTCTTCCTTAATTCAACTTGTGAATAATTTTCTACTGATTGCATCTCATGTCTTTGATGTACAATCTTTGGATGTGATCTAGTCTTATCACAGACTATGATAAATTTGTGCATTTGAACCTAATGAAAGTCAGTGACTTAGAGCACTATTAATTGATAAGGAACTAATGTTATATGTTCATGAATAAAAATAAGCTAGCAGCTCCCTGTTGGTCACAAAGGCCAATATGCAAACATGAGAAAGGAATATGAACAATTATAGTACTAACTCCAATTAGTGAGTGTGTTATTGACAAACTGTCCATCCTGATGTTGGTTAGGTCACCTGGCCTTTATTTCTTGAGTTATGCAAAACTGAACAAAATAAATATCAGGTTTGCATTCTATTTATTTAAAAATGTGAAAGAACTGTTTTCCTTTCATTCTTAGTTGACAATCATATGATCTAGCCTTCCATACATAAAACGGCTACACTCTTCAGATAGGATTACAATCTGATTTGTAAAATGGGCATAGTATACATGTTATCTGATCATCTGTATTATCAAAGCTACTTCAGGTTTTGTACAAAAATACACACATTGTTGGAATTCAAGGAAAACTAGTTAAACACTAGTTTACTTTTTAATAATAAATATAAAATGCTCCCCATTTTCTGAAATAGTATGTAATATTTCTATTTTCACATATAGCACGATTGAATTCTGAGTCCAGTGTTTCTTCAAGCAGTTCATCTGGCTGTTGTGATTCCATGCCATTCTCAGACCAGGAAAAAAATCACCACGGTATTGTATCTTTATCAAAGTTTTTAGTCCAGAAAAAGCATGAAAAAATATTCCACTGTCTTTTATACACTTAATCGCTATATGTTTGAAATTTAAGCTTGATCTTTCTCTAATACTGCTACTTCATTAAAAGTAATTGTTTTATTTTTGCTTTGAAGCTTTATTATACAATGCATATTTTGCATCTTCCATTTATAGGTCTACCTGAAATATTTGAAAAATGCTGGTGGATAAAAAGCTTTTTTCATTGTGAGCCAACACCTCCAAATGTAGGCAGAAAAACCTTATCAGCCAGCAGGTAAGAACTGTTTCTCTCCTGGAATACACAATTTAATTGAATTAATGTTCTTTAGAATTTAGTCTCAAACTAATGTGCTACTTGAGGTTCATTCTGATGCTAATTATAACTGTAGTTTATATAGAAGTGCTCAACCCAGAAGAGAGATTAAAATAGAGCTTAAATCTGCTTATTCTGGACAAAGGTAGACTTTGTTATTATTCCTTTTGCCATGTTTCCTAAATAGCTGCATTAGTTTCTCCTGAAAGCTTGGCAGTAATTCATTACACTAATCTTGGTCATAAATCATAATTTCTGTCTTGATAGTACTGACAGCTGATTGAGATATCAAGTTGAAAGTTCCTGCCGGGACATTATAGACAGTCATCTCTTGAAATGAATTCACTTCTGTGAAGAAAATGAACTCCTTGAGAATTTAGTTGTAGAAGAAATACAAATTATCAAGGATTTAATCAGAGCTTATTCATCAAGCAACCATCTTTTCAGTGTCTACCACAAGAATTCTTGATAATGAACAGGTGTTCTATATTTCATAATAATTTTTGTGCTTCACAAAAGAAAATGCAAGTGCAGAGTCTAGCGGGATATGGCATATGTGATTGTTTGGGATATCCTTCACTAAATTGAAAAGCTGTAGATTGGAACATTAACTATGGTAACTTTCTACTTCATGAATAATTTACTCAAATGCCAAATACAAATTTCTCTTATTTATCAACAGCTAGAAGAAAACTGGTTAAGGTATTATTTATGGAGGATTCAATTAAAAAACAAAAATGGAACATACTCAGTATTAAATTCCTTGTCTGGTTCTAATTCTACTATTTTCATTGGAGCTTTTTTCCATAGTTGTGTTACTATTGTATATTACTGCTTTGACATCAAATAGTGTAATATTGATATTATCTCTTCAAATCAGAGATAATTTAAGAACTCTGGATTGATTTTTGTTTTATTTTTGATGTATATCATTCTGTTTTAAAGCACAGAAATAATAATAGTACAGCATTCTGCTTTGTAAGAGTTGTACATTTTATTTACTTACACTAAGGAATATATATTTGTATCACATGAGGAAATCTGTGAGTACTGAATATTCTAAATTGAATTTTTAATATATTGATGAAGTTTCTAATGTTCCTTTGTCATCCTTTTATTTTACACAAAGTTCTGTAGTATGAATAGTAACTTCAAGTTTGAATATGCTTGCTTTGTCAAATTGTAATTTACCTGGATGCATCATTGCTGACTGCATACCTGGATGCATAATACTTTAAAACACACACACACACACACACACACACACACACACACACACACACACACCTCTAGTGGAAAAAGATAAATATAGCACAATAAAATAAAAACACCCAATAAGCCTATCCTTAAAGTCTGCTTCCTTTGGGTATTATCTTTTTGCTGTCTGTTCAACTTTGTACGTAGAAGCCTATTTATAATATCGGCCAAGTGATGTGTTAATGTATATAACTTGTTTTTTTTATGAAATTTTGTATTAATAAAAATTGATAAACATGTCTTCTGGTTATTTCTTTTGAACAAGATTTGCATTAAATATCTCTAGAACGCTGTGGCAGTGAAGTGAAGCTGTAGGCAATTTGTGTACACAAATCTAGTAAATGCTTTTTCTTTGCCCTGATAGATCTGTACATAGTGTCTAATACCAGATGAAAATTTTCCTGAGAAATAATACATTACTGACAATGTGTATTAATAGGCACTGTACCTTTGCCAGCTTTAAGCATTAGTTTGCAATTAGTTGTTGCTCTTCTGTAGAACCAGACCACAGTTCTCCTGATTTGTAGTCAAAGCCTCAGTTTAGGAAAGGTCACCTTGCAGACTAGAAGGGGAAAAAAGCCCAAGAACTATGCTTCATTTTGAATGACTTACCCATTGGGACATTTCAGTTCTTTTTATAGCTTAGTCAGCATTATAGTTGACAAATTAGAATGACAGTACAAACATAAATGATAAAAAGTTAAGCTGTTTTGAAATCATAAAAATATGCATTCCTAATTTTATGTACTTTACTTTAAAACTGAAATAAATATAAGTTGTAGAAAGATATTGTCATTGAAAAAAAATGAATGAAAATAGAATGTAGAGAGTGTATATGCATATGTATATAGATAGATAGATAGATAGATATAGATAGATAGATAGATATAGATAGATAGATATAGATAGATAGATAGATAGATAGATAGATAGATAGATAGATAGATAGATATGTTTTCTGAGGTTTTCGTGGGTGTTTGTATGTAGGTCTCTGGTAATTCAGGTTTTCTCCTGCGGGAGAAAACCCGAATTACCAGAGACCTACATATATATATATACACACATGTATACATACATACATACATACATATATATACATACATACATACACACACACACACACACACACACACACACACACATACATATATACTTATACATATTTTTCCAACATAAATGCACTTTGTATACCAGGGAATATCAGTTGGGATGTAGAAAGCAGGCCCTAATTAAATACACTTCTAAACCTATATTAAAGTCATTTTTTTTAATGTGAAATTCTTACGAGCAGATAAAAATTGTATAATCTTAGGTAGGTAAAGTAACTTTGGATGCTTAAGTCAACTGACTTAAAGTCACAGTTATGACTGTGATGAAAAAGTAATTTTATTATCAATTTTCACAAATCTGTAAAGCAAAGGAAACCAAAAGATTATAAGCACAGTTCGGTTTTGCTTACTGTCTGAGTTGCTGGTTGTTGGGCTCATTAAATGAAGACTCCCCTTCTGCTAATAGACTCCTGTTTCCTGTGTGAACAGTAGATGGAAACCATGGCCAACAGAACTTTCACTCAGTTGTCTCTGGTGTATCAATTGTGATCATACCTGGAGTAGAAAATTTTGGCAATAGTCATTCTGCCTTTTTGCCTCATTACTGTTATGCAACCTCCATGGGGAGGCTCTTGAATACCATCAAGAAACTATATTAGTGCAAAACTAGATATTCAGTTAAATCGACATGTATATAAAGTTCACAATGGAGGAAGAATCAGTTAGGCAATTACCATTTTTAGATGTACTTGTCAACAGACAAGAGAATGGAAGCCTAGAAACCACAATTTATCGTGAGGCCACCAACATTCCACGCATTCTGAATTTCAACAACAACCACCCACTGCTATACAAAAGGAGTTGCATCAGAACACTATATGGCAGGGTGAGAACCCACTGTAGTACCCAGCAAGCCAAACAGTTGGAGAGCAGGTACCTACATGAACAATTCAAGCAGAATGGGTACCCACAATCATTTGTTGCAAAGTGTCTTCACAACATGGGGACAAATAAAGCACAAGAGCAATCACATGGCACATCCTACCATACATCAAAAACATTTCAGAAGTTGTAGAATGCAGCTTCTGAGATATGCAAGTGGGCATCACACACCGTCCAGAGACTACCATACAAGGACAAATTATGAATTGTAAAGATCACTTGGAGGTGGGAGATACTTCCAATGTAATCTACCAAATCCCCTGCATGGACTGCCCCTGTGACTAGGACAGACAGGGAGGAAGGTAACCACCTGATTGCAAAAACACAAGCAAGTGGTCAGATAAGGAGATCTGGACTCATTCGTAGCCTCACATTGCAATACACACGGACACACATTTAATTTTGCAGCTACTAAGATTTTTGGACAAGCAGGCACAAAAACAGCAGGAGAAGTGATTGAAGCCTGGGAAATAGGCCCCTCGTCAATCAACAGGACTGCTAATTTACCAAGTACTTACCGTAGAAGGTGAGGGCAGGGCAATAGAAGCAAACAACAGCTAATGATTTAAAAGTCAGCCATCAACAAACTCCAATCTACATCTAAAAAGCCACATACAACAGGCACTATAAATGCCATATACAGAACAGCACACACTCTGCTAGAGGGAAGTTCCCTAAAGATGGGCTCCAGCATGAAAGCTTGGAAGACCAAACCTCTGGCTGACAAAACTGACCCAAATTGTATCCTGCATTTAAACTTTTATTTATTTTATTTATTGTGACAACCCAGTTATTATATAAGTTTAATATTGTAGGAGATGCATTGACTATTTATTTCCAGGCACAATTCAAGGCATTTTGTCATCACCTTTAAGGCTACACATGGTAGAATCTGTTCACCCAAAGCATATCTTTGGAGAGTATTTAGTAGGAGTCCCTGCTCTGTCTAAGATATGAAGTTAGATCTGAACACAAGTTTTTTCTTCATGTGCTTCTACCCTATGGTATTGCCTTCTCACCAGAAATAAAAACAGTTCCTTCGATGTAATCCAGAATATTTTTTAAAATCTGCTTTTGGGAACTGAGGTGAAAATGAAAAATATATCTGAACAAAGATGTATCTGGCTGCCTGATACGTTATTTGTTTACTTGTTTCAATCAATATATATGGTGATATATTTTCTAACAGTAATTCTGGGTTGATACATAGAATGAAAACTCACTAAAAATAACCAATAACAACAGTAATAAATATATAGTGTCAGCAAAGGCCAACTATCACTATAAATAAATATTCATCTCTACCAATCCCATTAACTTGCTAATTACCATGCCAGGGAGAACATGGGCGCAGGCATGTTTTTAAGGATCTATGAAATATTATCTGAATTTCAGGGCTAATGGTGTTGCAGAGGTCAAGGTCTGCTTTCTATGTCCCACCAGATAATATTCCCTGATAGAAACAACTGAGGTCATGCCCCTGCTGTTGGATCCAAGGAAAAACAGAGAGAGAGAGAGAGATAGAGAGAGAGAGAGAGAGAGAGAGAGAGAGAGAGAGAGAGAGAGAGAGAGAGAGAGAGAGAGAGAGATTGTTTCGTGATATAAGGATGACTGATGATGGTGCTGGTGGTGGCAAAGATGTTAGTATTTATTGTAATTGCTGTTTGATGAATTTTGATTTACTCAATGTATTCCATATTATGTTGCAAGTTCTTTGAGTCCTATGATTGAAGCAACATAGAGGAATTTGCAATAAATAGAATAAACATCAATTTTAATACATATGTAAGTCAATTTAATTGAGTTTTCAATTTAAACAACTGGATTAACTGACAATTTATTTCAAGTAACTTCTCAAATAATTAGGCAACACGCCTTCAAAAGTCAGAAAATATGATGTCAAATCATTATCTTCTTGTACATATGGAGTTACACTGCATACTAATGTGCTATTAATCTCTGTAATAATGGATTGTTTGCTACAGTTAAAACAATGCTGGAGATGATTTTTATTTTTATTTTTTAGAACAAATTTTATTGATTTTTTAATTTTTAAAACAACGTGGTACAGGGGTAGTCAAGAATCCAAAAACAAAACATATATAGATAACTTAATCAATACATCAAACATTCCCTCTCTCTTTCCCTCAAATAGCTTATATATTTAAAATAGTCTGTTTCTAACTTAAATTTCGAATAATCCTAAATTTGTTTTACAGCTTTATACAATTACAAGACCATAATCAAATTTAACTTTAAATAAGCACATTATCAATTCAGGAGTCCCTTCTAAATCTATCCTAATTCTTTAATTTCATCATAAATCTTATTTATTCCTCCTTCCACTACTATCTCCCAGTTAAAATAAAATCTATCCAATACATATCTAAGCCATCAATCAAACAGTTTCTTAAGCTAACACAATAATATCAACCTTAAATCATTTAAGTCCATTAGACAAGGTTCTAATTTCATCCAATTAATTATCAGACCTAATAACATCCCTATTATCAGATAAAACACGTCATCTTATTAAAATAATATTCAATTCATTATTAGTTCAATCCCAATCTAGAACACCTCTTCAATTTTCTTCAATCCATTGTATAATAACTTTCATACATATAAACCTATTATTCCAAAACATACATTCTTACTTTATTTATTATATATATTCTAATAATCACCCATTTTTCTTACTTCTAACACAAAAGCTTAATCTTTAGATCAATCCATAATTCTAAAATGCCTTAAATCCAGTATATATAATTTTAGGTTTCTCTTTTCAGTCTTATTCTGGGCTTCTTTTTCTGCCAAACAGGTTTCCACAACAACGCTTCCCTTCCAACTGATAAATCTCTCTTTGTTGCTTGTGATGCCATTTGAGGCAGTAGTAAGCCTCCTATCCTCTGCATTGAACCTCTATTTCTCTTATTCTTGATGTCTTGGTGCTTTAAAGATTCAAATCTCAGTCTTTGCTTTTTGTGATCCTCAAAAATATAGATAAGAAGCTTGTAAGGTGAAATAAGTTCCTCTATATCCTCCATAAAGTCATCTTTTAGTGTATTTTGATTTGTAGAATAGTCCGATGTAGTCAGAAAATCACTTTTAGGATTCAATGAGGAATTTCTGGTTCTTAGTTCTGTAGTCTCTTTTGTTGTAGCAAATTCCTCTTTAATCTCCCTTAATTCCTCTTCTGGTAGATTTTGGTTTGTAGAATAAACAGATGTGGTCTGAAAGTCAGTTTGAGAGTTTGGGGTAAACTTGGCTCTTCGTTCTGTAATAATCCCTTTCCTTATAGCACTTATTTCTTCAGTAACCTCGTAAATCTTTTCCAATATAAGCTTGCAATTTAAGTGAGAGTGAAGTTTCTCCATTCTTTTCCAGGAATAGTTTGAGGGTCAGCTCCTTCTCTCACAGTTGCAATATTAATTTTTCACCACTAGATGTCCTCAGTAAGTAAAAGAAACTTTTCCAGACACCATTTTTCCGCTTTTTTTCTATCTATTAAAGGAAAGAGTGGAGAAAGAAATAATCTTCCAATATTAGCTACTAATACAATTCCAAAAAGTGTTTTTTTTCTGTATCCCAAAATGAATAAAAATAAAATGTAGTCTTTAAAGATTCTTTGTTCTCAGTGCCTTTCTTCCCACAAACCAGAAGCTGCTTAATCCAAACGGGGAAATAATTTCAACCAAGTTTTTACAGGCAGTAAACAAGCCAAAATAGAGAAAGGAGAGGGGCAAAAAGGATCTCACCTGGATCTTTCACTGTGGGTCTAATTACACTTAGCTGTAATTGTGAGTTTGGCTGGTGCAGCAGGATAATCAGCCATCTTGCAGGACGATCGTTGCTCCGTCGGCCCTAAGGAAATAGCTAGAGCCACAGGAGAAGCTGCCGCTCTCCCACAGTCACCAGCAAGCCTCCTTCTCAGTGGTCACCCCTCCAGGACAACTTGACCCCCTACCGATGCAGAAAACCTGGCCAGACTGAAGACAAGTCCTCAGACATGACCGGCGTCACCGCGTACCGGAACCGGAAGTCCTGGAGATGATTTTTATTGAAGTTCATCGTGTAGTACAAGGCAAAAAGAACTAATACTACAATGCTTAAACCGTGTATAAAAATCATGTTTTAATTGTATTTAAGAAGCTAAGATTCAATTATTTGGCTGTGCTGTTCATGACTTCTGCACTGTTTCTTTTTACAATATGGCTTTACTGAAGAAAAACAACCCTATAATTTAAAAAAAATAATTAACATTGAATTATTGTATTCAACTAAGGAAGTGATCTCTGGCTCATAAAAAAACCGTGCGCTATAATAAAAATGTTGGTGCTGTAGCTAGAATGGTTTTGTATCATCAATGACTTCTAGAAACACGGGCAGAAAAGAAAATCTGAAAATACAGCAGCACTGAGAGCAAAAGCAGCATCAATTTGCACCCTTCTCTTTAGCAATGTGAATTGATATGAACCCTATATAATATTTCAACTTTATTTTAATGGCATTGACAAGGTCAGTCACTTTCCATTTAGGGAAATGAATAAAGTGACTAATATTCACCATCAAAGACTGTATGCATGTTCATAGGCTAGACTGCGGGGGGGGGGGGAGGGGGGACAATGACAAATGATTGTCATATTATTACTAAAATCTTTTTGAAAAGAGGTGTCCACGTAGTCCCCAGGAGAAGAGCTCAGCCTTTATCTTTCTCAGAAAATCACAGCTGCATTGCACAGTGATGTAATGTTGCCTGTCTTTCTATACCAAAGCAGTGCTACTGCATAGAGTAGGGTACAGAATCCCTCATAAATGCTGCAGGGACAAAGAAATTTTTTTTTACCAAGCATAGCAGTTTGTGTTATTTCTTGCATTTCTGTTGTTGCCGTTATTGTTTAATATTGGATGCATTTAAACTTTTAGCTTTAGGTTTCTACAATTAAGCTGTGCCTGCTTGATAATGTCTTTGGGCAGTTTTATGATGCTTTTAAGAGGATCAATATTTGTTATCCTGCTTCTTCCCTGTAGGATTTATCATGTGGGTATAGCTTGTGTAAAGTATTTGTTATGTCTCTCAAACAGTGCTTTTTGGTGGAGGTAAGTATAGCTTTATGAAATAGAAATATGCTCAAAACAAGCAATAATATCATTTGAGATTGTAATTATTATTTTTAATTACTATTTTTGAACTTCTAGATGTATATACCATGCGTCTTTACATTTTGTACTTTAAATAAGATTCAGCTTATGAAAGTAAATAATGGTTGAACTGCAATTTTCCCCCCCTAACCATATTGTTTGCAGGATTTTTGTATCAAATAAATCCGAATGAGACGACTTTCAGAGTTAGAAAAATAAACTCTATTTATTTTAACAAAAGAAAAAAAAACGATTTGCAAAGCGTGGTGGACTCTCACCAGGCAACCTCACGGTTACAAGGGAGGAGTCACACACCTACAGAAGCATCAGCAAAATTTATAGTTAGTAAAAATCACACCCCTTTTTCAAAACATCACTAAAACATCACTATCCTCTGTGTTCCAATCATTTCTCACTATCACAACTATTCCCTGGTTACAGCTACAGTCCCTTCTTTATTGGCTACATTCCTTTCTTCTTACTCTATGCCTGGGCGGATACTTTAGGAAGCATGGCTATGATTCATGAAAAATTTTAAACCTTTTGAAAATACTCCATTTTGAAAATACTCTCCTCAATCCCCCATTTCTTATTTGGCAATTTGTTTAATATTTTTCTGAATTTCAATCAATCTCTCCTTTTCTACTATACTCTCTTTCATTGGTCCAACTACCTCCATACCTTCCAGGAGCTGAATCTGATCTCCACTATTCTAGTCCCCTGTTTTGTTTTCTGAATACATTCGTTACAATTTCTCTGGGACTTAGTAGTCCTAGCATTTCTCATTCTTTTGAGAGAGAGTGAGAATGATCTAGAGCTTTGAGGTTTCCGAGTGGTTTTCTCAAAATCATTGTTCCACTCCACCCTACATTGCCCTTGCCATCCCACAGGTAACTGCTTTATTCTATTAGTCTTATTGCATACATACTCCATATCATTATAACTAATAATTGAAGTATGACAAATTCCAGACCAAAGAATATTAACAATCCTGGAGCATCTAGGGTCATTTTCTGTTATGGTTAATCTTTCTTTACATACGCTTTCAACTCTTGCCAATTTCTGCCTAGAGTCTGAGCATTTTATAGTTTCACTCTTATTCACTAAAATCTTTTCAGTAACCTGAAATACCACATCACAATCTCCATAAGTCCCACTCATATTAGAGGATACAAACCATTGGAATTCAGTTTGTTTGTCATAATCGTTGTTTACACATAATTGATCTTTTATTCTACTCCCCTTTCTTCTGGTCCTTTGTCCGACAAACACAGGTCTGCAGCAGTTCCTAGAAGCAGGGAGAAAATCAAAACATTCATTGTCTTTTGAATTTAATTTTAAAGGATTTCCAGACACTGGAGTCACGTGCCACTCAACAGTTGACTTTTTCACTCTAGTGTAATGGGTCCAGCCTTTTTCCTTGGTCCTTATAGCTGTGTCCGTCACCAATAACACCAGGAACGGGCCTTCCCAATCAGGTTTCAAAGTCTCTTTTCTCCAGGTCTTTATCCACACCTGGTCTCCCACTTCAATGGAATGTACTTTGAAGCTCAACGGGGGTTCAAACAAGTTTCTCAAACTTGTGAACAGGAAATTTCAAAGGGGGTGTTGGATCAGCAAGCCTTGTTTCCTGAGACAAGACAAAGCAGAAAACAGCCCCAGTATCTAATTCTTTATAAACATGTCATTAGTTTTCATATTGTGGAATTTCCCACTTGAGATAATTTAAAATAAACTTGAATGCATCGAAATAGCCTCACCATTAGATGTCCCCTAGCCATTCCTTTTGTCCGTATTTACAAATACATTGCTTAGTAAAAAAAAAAACCAACAAAGGAGCACTCACCAAACTCTGCTTGAGTTTGTTTGCATACAAATCTTTATTCAAAACAACATAGCTCACTTATAATCCCAAAATGTTTCTCAACTCCTTCATTTTAGACAAGGATTGAATTACAATTCCTTCAATTCTCTTAGATATTATGTTTTATCAGTGTGTCCTGCACACAGACATAAAAACAAAATGAATAAATAAATAAAACAACAGCCCCCCCCCTTCGTTCTCTTCTCCCCATCCAACATCCACCACGTCTTATCAACTTTGCTATAACCATCTATCCATAAACAATCAGGCTGAACATTTATCTGCAGTTCTATCCAGCATTAACATTCATAAAGAGGTAAAAACTTATTTTCAGTGCAGCATCACAAAAGAAAAAAAAACTTAATGAGATACATGTAGCTTCAACAGAAGTGAGAGCTTGTTGTCATTAGTTACGTTATCAAACTAGGTCAGTTACATTACTTCCTTTCACACACACACACACACACACACATAGATTCTGCATTTCTAAATGTTAAATACAAACTGCCGCAACAAAACAAATGATACATTTGGAACAAGGAGAAGTCATACTAAACAAGTTATCTTTGTCCCTGAGCAAAGTTACAATAGGCCAAAGGGAAAGAAAAAAAAAAAACTACAGTTTCTACAGACTTTCTGTCTCTCTCACTTAAAACAATACATTTCTCTCACACATCCTCTATGGAACTCCTCAGGCAAACACTTGCCACCGCTTCTCAATTGACCCCTAAAACAATAAAATCTGCCATTCACAACTTCTTCCACAGTCTGGGATGGGGAAGACTCACTCACACACACACACACACTCGCTCAACCTCCAGTTTTCATGATTCCCATCTTCCAGCAATCTCACATTGCAGGTAACTAAATTCCTGCCTTTCAGGTATCATACACACATATACACACTTGCACATCAGCATATTCACACATTCACTTCCATTCAAACTACTTGCATAAACAACTTCACATACGGATATTTCATTACTTTCTCTTGACAAATTAATAACTATTGGTCCTTCATTCCACATTCAAAGCTTTCCCTATTCTAGTATCCACCTCGAAATCCTCTTTCTCTGCTCTCACTACATACTGGTTCCTTTCATTCCTCCTATATTTGAACTCTTTTCTAGGAGGTTTTTCCTGCTTTTTCTGCTTCATCACTTGCTGTCTTACTTTCTCTGTATCCCTCTAAACATACACTTTCCTCTCTGTAATTTTCTTTTAATAGCAACATCTTGCATTGTTCCAATCGGGTCTTTGAAGAAGATATTTTTGGTCAGGAGGTAGGTAATCAGCACTGGGAGGGTTATTTGGATAATTCCTTTCCCATACCTTCATAGCAGCCTTCCTGATCAATCCTCTTTCCTCTGAGCTAAAGAGGATGTTTAAAATATTATTCAACTCATCCCAAGTGTAAACACTGGGTCCCAGTAGCAAATCTAGCTGTTCACTCGCTCCCAAGGGGTCATCAATAAAATTCACCATTTCTTTCCGAAAGGCTCTGACTTCAGAAGCTTTTAACGGCTCCTGTATATACATAACTTGGGGGTGTCCTTGCGCATCAGGACCCCCAGGCACTTCTCTGAGGGGATATTGTTGGACCTCCTCCTCAACTTCCCCTTGCAAGCCGGCACTATCAGGGGTTTTATCCCAACTCATTCTCCGATTTACCAGAGTATTCTGAATGGGGGAGGGGCAAAGAGACGGAGTAGGGGGATCTGGAAGAGGAAATGGAGCGTGGGAGGGGTTTGAGGCAGAGATGGAAGAGGCGAACTGGGAATTTGAATCGGAGAAAGAGGAGGAAATAAGAGAGGGGGAATAGGTGGGGGGGGTAGGAATCTGCATCGGAGAAAAAGGAGAAGTAGGAATCTGCAGAGGGGAAGGAGGAGGGGGAGTAGGAACCCGTGGATGAAGCTGGTTTGGATTGTATGGAGGGGGAAGAAGAGTCAGAATATCCCTTTCTCTCTCCTTTTCATATGTGTGATCAGTTTCTTCATTTTTAATCATTAATATATGTTCCAGTGTATTCCACAAATCAGGAACCCATATTAATGCATAAGCCAATTCATTGTCTAGACTTTTGCATTTCTTCTTTTGCACATATGTGTATAAATTATGGCATTGAAAATAATCATTTGGCCCATTCCTTGGCCATTCTACATTATCATCTTCCCACCAAATAAAACAACAAAGGTTAACCATATCTTCCTTATTTAATCCTAATCTCAAAATCTCCCTATTGTAAGGTGGTGAGCCCCACCTAGCCAATAGTTTGCCTAAAGGGCCATTTGGGTCAATTTTGAGTTTAGGATTTTTATGGATCCGTTTTAAACATTTCTTTTTCGAATCTCTTGAACTAGTATTACCTCCCATCTGTCCCACAGATGGAGTCTAGGTTAGGATACGTTCATGTGCTCCTTCCAGTGGCCCTTCTATACACACCAACACCGTTCTCTGGATCACTTCCCAAGTGTCCCCTTCAAGCACACTGTCCTGCAGATCTCTCCCAGAGACCCCTCAAAAGGACATTACCCCTCCTCGGCACCGCCACCAGACACACACACACATACTACCCTACCTGACCGCCCTGGATCTCGTGTCTTGGTGTTTGCAAACCAGTACTCACCAGGGTCCGTGCACGGATGTTACCCGGTCTTTCCCAGATTCTCCAGATATCTATTTTAATGTTTAATTATTCCTCTTTTACTTTATAATTCAACTCTTACTAGTCGTCTGTTTATGCTTTTAACGGGCATTCAAGAGCCACTAAGTCCTCTGGCTGGCTCCTCTCCGCTCTAAATAGAACGGGGTGCACCCAGAGGAACCCCCCAGAATCCAGAAGTGGATTGAATCCCAGCGGTGCCTCCAATTTGTTTGCAGGATTTTTGTATCAAATAAATCCGAATGAGACGACTTTCAGAGTTAGAAAAATAAACTCTATTTATTTTAACAAAAGAAAAAAAAACGATTTGCAAAGCGTGGTGGACTCTCACCAGGCAACCTCACGGTTACAAGGGAGGAGTCACACACCTACAGAAGCATCAGCAAAATTTATAGTTAGTAAAAATCACACCCCTTTTTCAAAACATCACTAAAACATCACTATCCTCTGTGTTCCAATCATTTCTCACTATCACAACTATTCCCTGGTTACAGCTACAGTCCCTTCTTTATTGGCTACATTCCTTTCTTCTTACTCTATGCCTGGGCGGATACTTTAGGAAGCATGGCTATGATTCATGAAAAATTTTAAACCTTTTGAAAATACTCCATTTTGAAAATACTCTCCTCAATATAAACATAATATTGACAATAGTGCTTACTCAGTATAATTCACTGAGGAAGTAGAATGCCTATAGCATTTTCACTTTTATTTTTGTTTTTAATAAAGTGTGTTGTACAGCATTCTTTCTGAGCACCAGAACAAATATAGATTAGAAAAATATGTAAAAAAATATTGTTTGCTACTGTTTTGCATATGAGAGGTCTAATCCACTTGAGTAAATTTCATTCGTTTCAATTCACATTTAAATCAGACTGATAAATGTAGTTCCCATTTATTTGTTTAGTAGTTTGAAATCTAAACTGGGAGTCTTTGGTAAGCATGGAACAATTTCATGTTGACTTTCCCTATAAAATGCAACATGCTAATTGTAAGTGTTTATATATCAAGCATGTCAACCTTTACTTCTCCATATGTTGCTTACATTCTGGCTGAAGTAACAACACCTAGAGGTCAAAAGTTCCTTTTACTTATTTTATGTCATGCAAATGAAATTTGCTACGCAGCATGACTTCCATATTCTGCCTTCATCATATTCATACCTAATAGCATAGAATCCAATAAAGATGATATTTCTATCCTATAGACTCATATATGAATACGGGAAGAGTTGGATAGATCTTTCCCAAACTGTTATTTAAGGGAGAAGCAGGGCTGACACACAATTATGTTATTCAAATATATGCATATAAGCACCATGTAGAAATGATGACACATCACTGTATGTATTTTGGCAAAGTGCCTGCAGATTAAGTACTGTGTTCATTTTTCTTGACTCTGCTATATGCAGTATCAAGAGTTTCTTCAAATATGGCTGGTAAATTTTCCATTACATTTAAAAACTATTAAGCTGATCCACTCTGGCTGTGAAATAATGCATTTCTACTCATCTGTTACTCAATGTCTTAACCTTGCTCAGCTTGACAATCAGTGTTGTTCTGGTACAGACTTGAGTAATTTCTGAACAGAGATTTTCTCTGTTAATTTTAAAGAATTCAGATAACAAATTCCCTGCCAAAATAGGGTTTCCTTTCAAAAAACGCTTATTAAAAAGTTATTTAGATACATGATTCAGATCTTCTTCATTTTAATTCCTAAGCTACATGACTAAAATGATTTAAAAAAAAATGCAAGGAAAAGCAAATCCAAAAGGAAAAACCTTGTAACAAATTGGGGAATAGTTTCTCTCAATGCTTTTCTCATATTGTCCTATTTATTCAGCTGTACAGAAAATCTGTTCTACAAGAACGAAGAGATGTTCCCAATTCTTTTTAAGCTAGTACTGATCTCAATCCTGCCCATCCTGAGGAAACACTTTGCTCTTCACAAAAAAAGACATGATTTTTTTGATGACCTCAAAGAATTGGATGAGAAGATGAGACACTTTTTTCTTTTATAGAAGATGGCCAGTGAGGGAGCTTATTTAAAGGTCAACAATAGCAATTCCATGCTTATTTACCATGTAATCATTTTCAGAAACATCTGCAAGAATGAGGAGAACCTTTGTCTCCATCATCAATATAAGTGTGCAAATCCATCATTTTTTTTAATTAAAGGAAAATATTTCTCCTTTCAGACTCTTCCTTCAAAGTAAGGTGATACTTCTTCCTGTCTTCTGCACAGAAAGTTTTAAAAGAAATCTTCCCACTTAGTTTCTTACTCCCCTTTTATTCAGTCCACTCTTTATAAACAATTTGGTACAGGGTTAACATGCCTGTTTCGTTTTTCATAAAACCTTCAGGTTGTAACCCCTCCCTCATCTTCAAGCAACTAGAGTGGAAAGTATCTTATACTATAAGTAAAGAGTAGAAAGGATCTTAAATAAAGATAAGTAAAGAAAGTAATAAGTAAAGAGGCATAGAGTTATCAAAATCTAGACACCTGTTAATATAACAATAAAGTCCTAATATAGTTGGTTCTCTTGGGTATAGTAAGCATCTCACGGGAAAGAAGCTAAAAAGCATAAGCATAGACACAGTTCCTGATTCAGCATGGAATTAATTTCACTTTCACTTTTGCCAACTTTTACTTAGAACACCAAGGTTATTAATAGTCATTATCTGGGCTCAGTGGACTTCATAACAATCCCCATTTAGTACAGAAGTGTAGCAATAGTATATGAGATCTTTCCTTCTCTCCCTCCCTCCTTTGCTGTTATGAGCTTGCTTGCTTGACTGCATCATTTCCATCTTGGTTGCAGTGCATTCTCTCTGTCCTCTGCTCGTATTTAACACGATTAGCCTTGCAATGAATTACTAACGGTTTTTTGCCTCTTGATGAATAACTTTTCTTGCTTTTCTTTCTTTGTTTTTTTCTTCTGAAATTCATTTCTACACAAACAACACACTGCACCTTTGGGATGAGCAGCATCATGCAAAGTGCAGTAAAATAAATGTTATATTGAAATATTTTTACTGATTTATTATGAATTACTTCCTGTTTGTTCTCATCACTGTTATGAAAATGTGCATATGACTATTTCAATAAGTAAAAATGTTTGCTTAATTCATATTTTTTGAGTTAATACAGGTAATCCCCAACTTACAACTGAGCCCAAAATTTCTGTTGCTTTGTATGCGGGTTAAGGAACAGAGACTTACAACAGAAGATTTTTGCAAAAGAAGATGTCTCTTTCTAAGACGCGCTACAAGAGGTGACAGCTGAGGAAGCAGCAGGCGGGGCTGTGAAGGCCTTACGGCTCACCAAGAACCCTCCAGACACAGCTACCGTCCATCAAGAGGATGCTCAAGAAGGATCAGAATGGGATCCTGAAGAGGAGGTCGACAGAATTCACCAGCTAGCTGAGAGGAGGCAGAAGGGACATCCAATCAAGGCCCCAGCATCTCTTCAATGCTTCGGGTGCGGAGGACGCCACAAGCGAAATGACTACAGGTTTTGCTCAGACATTTGCAGGGAGTGTGGCAGTCAGGGCCACATTGCATCCATCTGTTTGGGTCGTCAGAAGGTTCAACCTCGGGAAGAATTGCTTCAGAAAGGTACCAGGGTCCCCAGCCAAAACAGGGTGGGTTTCTGTGCATCGTGCAGGAGTATTCTAAGAACAGGGTCAAACAAGCCCCTTAAGAAGAAACTTTCCATTAACGTAAGGTTGCAAGGGGTTCCCCTATCAATGGAGTTAGACACTAGGTCCACTCTCTGAATTATTTCAGTTAACACATTCAAAAGGATATGCAGCAGCAGTGGCCTTCGAATTAAACTCAGGGCATCAAACCTAATACTTATTGATTTTCAGAATTCTGTGGTGTGTGTTAAGGGGGAGGCCACCCTTAGAGTACAGTATAAGGATTTTGAAGGTCCCCTAGATGTGGTGGTTGTTGGGGGTGAACGTACGAGTCTTATTGGACTCAATTGGTTTGAGGCTGTGGGAATCCAGGTAACTGGGCTGCACCATTTGCAAACATTGAGCCTTGTAGAAGTCTGCAAGGAGTTTGCAGATGTGTTTAGTTCAGAGCTAGGATCCTACAAGGGGCCTCCAATTTCTCTACGGTTAGACCCAACCATCACGCCCATCAGGGTTAAGCCTAGGAGGGTACCTTTTGCATTCAAAGGTAAGATTGATGCTCAGCTGGTCAAATTGCTCCAGCAGGACATTCTAGAAACTGTGGATTCCAGTCCATGGGAAACCCCCATAGTAACGCCTCTAAAGGCTAATGGGGACATACGTATATGTGCAGACTATAAGTGTACACTGAATAAGGTGCTGCAACAGCACGCTTATCCAGTGAATGTAGTAAGTCACATTCTGGCCTCCCTCAAGGGGGGGCACATTTTTGCAAAGCTTGACCTGGCACAGGCCTATCAACAGTTACCTGTTGATGAGGCAGTTGCAGAGGCCCAGACTATTGTAACTCACAGGGGGCCTTCAAGGTCAAGAGACTGCAATTTGGGGTAAATGTAGCCCCTGGCATATTCCAAAGTGTCATGGAGAGTACACTTTGAGGTATTCCTGGGGTCTGTCCCTACTTCGATGACGTCCTCATTGCTGGGGAGTCATCCCAAAATTTAGCAGAAAGACTAAGGGCTGTCTTGCTTCATTTTCGAAAAGCAGGCCTTAAACTAAAGAAGGATAAATGTAAGATAGGAGTCACTTCTACTGACTTCTTAGGATTCAGGATTGATGCTCAAGGTATCCACCCTGCTGAAACTAAATTGCAAGCTATCCAGCAGGCCCCAAGCCCTAAGTCTAAGAGTGAGCTGCAAGCCTTCTTGGGGCTATTACATTTTTTACCATGCATTTCTCCCACATAAAGCTGCAGTAGCAGAGCCATTACACAGGCTCTTAGACAAGCAGGCTCTTTGGCTGTGGACTCCTTGGCTGTCCATGAAAAGAGTTTCAATGAGATTAAAACCTTGCTCACTTCTAAGGCTGTTTTAGTGCACTTCAATGAGCAACTGCCTGTTTGCATTGCATGCGATGCATCTCCTTATGGGGTGGGAGCCGTACTTAGCCATCTGAAGGCTGATGGGATACAGATCCCTGTGGCCTATTACTCAAGGACTCTGTCTTCTGCAGAGCGAAATTACGCTCAAATTGACAGAGAAGTCTTGGCCAGAGTGGCTGGCAATAAGAAATTTCATGATTTCTTATATGGCCGCCATTTCATGGTCTTTACTGACCATAAGCCCCTGCTGGGTTTGTTTACCACTAACAAACAGACCCCACATATCATCTCTCCTCGTATGCTGAGATAGTCCATTTTCCTGTCAGCATACGACTATACCTTAGTTCACAAACCAGGAAAAGAAATGGGTCATGCAGATGGCCTGAGCAGATTACCACTGAACCAATTAGAGCCAGATCCTGCTCCAGCCATTAAAAGTCTGTCCATTCAGGAGTTGCCTGAGTCTCCCCTCAATGCTAGGGATGTGGCTGCAGAAACTGCCACTGATCACATGCTTACATGCCTGCTGACATGGGTGTTGTCAGGATGGCCTGACAAGTGCCCAGATACTGAGTTCCAAAGCGTCTGGAACAAGAAGCATGAGTTTTCCACTTTCAAGGGTTCTCTGTTATGGGGCAGCAGGGTAGTGATCCCAACCTCATTGAGGTCTAGAATCTTGATCTCTCTGCATGAGGGACATCCTAGTATAGTCAGGATGGAAGCGCTTGCGCGCAGCCATCTTTGGTGGCCTGGTCTCGATAAAGCCATCGAGGCCCAGGTGCACGGGTGCCAAGTGTGCCAACAGTCCCAGCCTGAAATGCCTCAGGCCCCAGTACATAGGTGGGAGGAAACTCAAACCCCATGGTCTAGGGTGCATATAGATTATGCTGGGCCCTTTCAGGGGCAATTCTTCCTGGTTGTTGTTGATAGCCATTCCAAGTGGCTAGAGGTTGTTCCTGTTCCCTCTACTACTACTACCAGGACCATCCAGGTGTTGAGAGGAATTTTTGCATCACACGGTCTTCCAGATGTTCTGGTTTTGGATAATGGCCCTAAATTTTCCTCTTCTGAGTTCCAGGCTTTTCTTCAGGCCAATCTGATCCAGCATGCAACATCGGCTCCCTTCCACCCATCCTCCAATGGACTGGCAGAGAGAATGGTGCGCACCACCAAAGATGCCCTCAAGAAACTGACTTACGGTAACTGGCATCACAGGTTAGCAGATTTCCTTCTTCACACCGCACCACACCATGCACTGCCATAGGGGAGAGCTCTGCTGAACTCCGCTGGGGTCGCCGCCTCATCACTAAACTGGACAGGTTGCACCCTGTCTGGGTGGCTTCACAGGTGTCACAACCGCTGGCACCTAGGAGACTCCAGGTGGGCGATCCGGTTTGGGCAAGGAACTATGGGCCTGGACATCTCTGGGTCACAGCTGTGGTCTGCAAGGTCTCTGGGCCATTGTCATACGAAGTTGCCTTGGGTGACGGCCACGTTCTTCGCAGACATATAGACCAACTGCGTTGGAGACTGGACTCTCACCCTTCCGCTCCTGGCTCTGCTCTGGGGGGGAGGAGGACCATAATATGCATTCTGGGTCACAGTTTCCCAGGACTAACAGGCCCTCACTAGCTGCTACTGAGGCTGTTGAGAATTCATCCCAAGGTTCCGCAAGTGCTCCTAACAGGAATTCACGGGATAGAGGGTCATCCCACACCTCCATAATTACTCCAGACAGGGAGTCACTCCGGGGATATCCACAGTATTCACATATGTCAGATAGTGCTCCAGACAGGGAGACTGACCGGGGGTATCCACACAAATCACAAGCAACAAGAGAAAAGGAATTCCATCAGGGGCGCTTTCCAAATTCCGCAATTGCTCCCAAAGGAGGTCTCCAGCAAAGGGGGTTGCTCTGGAGGTGACTCCTGACTCTGGCACCTGGGGCACGTGCTTGGAGGCCACAGAGTACTGGGGCACTTCCGCTACCCAGCCCTCTCCATCTGCTGGCCTTGGGCTTGAGGGACAGTGTTCCCAAGAGAGGTCCATTGTGGACTGGGGGACTTCCACCCCTCCAAGGTATGCTGACTTAGACTTAGAGGGTCCAGCCAGCCAGAAGCTGGGCAGGTCAACCGGGTATTTGGGGTAGCAAAGTCCTGGCCTGCCTAGCCTGATAGGCAAGCAGGTAGGCCAGGCACCCTCACCAGGGTCACCTGGGAATTTAGGGCAGCAACACCCTAGCCTGCCTAGCCTGGTAGGCATGCAGGTGGGCCAGGCAATCTCTCCAGGCATTAGAAGGTCGCAGCGGGCCAAGTGTCCACCCAAACATCTGAGAGACTTTATGAAGTTGCTGTCAAATCATGAGGGACCTGTTCATGAGGCCCCTGAATAATGGGAGCAACTCGTGGGTAGATTATTTTCTATTTTTTTAAAATTTCGGATACATTTATTGTATTACTAAAGATAGAAGGGGGTTTGCCTGAGGGCAGACTCGAGTATTCCACACTCCTTGCATTTGATTATTGAAACTGTATGACACTCTTCCCAAGGCATGGCATACATGTGAGTGCGCAAAGTATGTTCCATCTTGGGGCGAGGGGTGTTGTGTCCTGAGCCTGCAAAAGCAGGCTCGGGACGTTGCATTGGTCCCGGGCATTACAAAAGCTGCCCGGGACCAGACAGAGTGGTGCCAGCCTTGTGAGCATGCGCATGGCGCGAAAAACATTCTGTTCCATTGGTTGACATTGTCCGGGTTTCTGGCCATATAAAAGGCTTGCATGCCTTTTGTTTTTGCTTGGGTGTTGTTAGAAGGAGAATAAAGAGTTGTTCAACATCGCCATGTGTCTTCATCCTTCGCACGCGAACGAAGTATACAACACACTTCTTCTTTCAACTTCAGCAATTCATGCCTATGGCTCTTCAGGAACTTTAGTAAATAACTCTCCATCTTTCAGTCAATACTGAGTTGGAACTGGGATTGATTCCTTATTCCATCTCCAGGTCCAAAATATACTAGAAGTTATTAATATGCATGCAAGTGAAAATATGGAAGCCTAAACATGAAGCTGGAACTTGAGAAGTGAAAAAGAAATAGCTTAATTGATTCATATATTATTAAAGAAAATATGTTAACTATACAGGAAGCAACTGAAACCAGATTGCAACGCTTTGGTCTCTTCAGCCTTGAAAGACGGCGTTTAAGGGGTGACTTGATCGAAGTGTATAAAATCATGCATGGGATAGAAAAGGTGGATAGAGAAAAATTCTTTTCTCTATCACACAATACCAGGACAAGGGGGCACTCCCTAAAGCTCATAGCTAAGAAAGTGAGGACAAATAAAGGGAAATATTTCTTCACCCAGAGGGTCGTTGATTTATGGAATTCACTTCCAGAAGGGGTCATAACAGCTGTCAGCCTTGATAGCTTCAAGGCAGGGTTAGATGGATTCATGGATGCCAAGTGTATCGGTGGCTATTAAAACGGATGTCCATGTGCCGCCTCTATGTTGGTTGAGGCAGGCAGGATTCCCTTGAGTACCATTTGTTGGGGGTCAAGGGAAAGGGAGGGTTTTGCCTTCTCTTTCTGCTCAAGATCCCCATGTACAATTGGTGGGCCACTGTGTGACACAGAATGCTGGACTCGATGGGCTTTGGCCTGATTCAGCATGGCTCTTCTTATGTTCTTATGTTCTTAACTCCCTCATGTTATAATTTCATGTAATGTAATTGTCAGGCCTGAACCAAAAGACGGTCTGGGAAGAACCAGGAGCCACAGTTTTGGATCTGGGTCTTCAATTCCTCCTCCCATTTTTTTTTTTTAAAAATAGAAGATACCTAAAGTTTTGGTTTTAGACAAAACTAGTTAACATCTGTTGGCATATGATCTCTTTGGGAGGTTAAACTGCCAGATCTCAAAATAGATAGGACCAGAGGGAAATGTCAAACAAATTGATATCTTAAAAGTGAGAAGCATTAATTTCCCTTATTGCTTGGTAGACAATGACAATGTAAACTAAAACCTTGTCAATCTATCCTTCAGCAACATGTGCATAGAATTTGTACCTAGAGATATATTCCTTTGCATTTGATCAACAGGATTAAATGTTTCTGACAGAATTAAATGTCATTTACTGGAGGCAAAGGAACTTTGACAGTTCAGTGATTAAAGACTTGATATTTCATTTTCATTTTTCATTTTCATTTGATATTTCCTGTGATTCAAAGGTATCCTGTTCGTCATTCATCTCATTACACATCCATTCCTCTCCCTCTCCATGTATTTACAGGACAACTGTAAGTTTTCTGGATGCAGCTTTTTTCTAGCAGAAAAAAATATCTGTTTTTTTATATGCAGGACGCAGAAGCTTGAACTTGCGCATCAAACTTCCTGGAGGCTACAGATTTTACTTCAGTAACTCTTGTAGAGATCGTGCTTTGCCATATGAATCAGTCCATAGCAACCTAATTTGACTGGGGATTCAAAATACAATTGAATCCAATCCATGCTCCTATTTTCCAAAATTATCTTTTTTGCCAGTTTATGTTTTTCTCATGCAATCAACTTCATGAAAAACTGTATAAAATTAAAATATAAACTCATCACTTTATGATTTTGTGCTTGAAAAATATTGTCGTATTTTTTTGCATGTATTTCATTGCTAATATTGTGTACTGTGTATATCCTATAATAATATTTATACATTATCCTCTTAAGATAACTTATAATATTCAGTGAATTTTTAGAGTATGAAATAACTAAATTTTATCTAAATGGCATCAGTAACCTTATTAAGGGTTGGCCATTCAATAGAAATCACTTAAATGTGTATAATAAATTTGAGTGAATTAACCTACAATTGATTTTTAATCTTTTGCAAACTGTCTTCATCAACGGGAACAAATTTTTCACTTCAGCCTTAACAGGTGGCCTTCCAGTTCACACACACAAAATCTGCATCATATTAAAGGTATATAGTAAAAAGTATAGAATAAACCTTTTTTTATATAGAAATGGATATGATATCATTTCCTCCCCATCATTTAAACCTATCATTAAGGAAATGGTCACCTTTAAAAATTGATACTGCAGTAAACTATACAGTATAATTCTTTTCCTAATAAATGAAATGTGGGTTGAATATGCTATTTAAATTACATTTGCATTTGTTATGCAACAAATTAAAAATGATAGATAATTTCTAGTATTCTGTTATCATCGTTCAAACTTCCTGAGGGATAGTTATCTCTTCTGAGGGTCCCAGTTGATTTCAAATTCTGTCAACTACCACAGGTTGCTTCTTTTCTCAGAAATCAATAGACTTTGCATTGATTAGGGTAGAAAGTGAGATTGTAATTGCTGGCAGTGGAGTTCTTTTTCTTTCCCCTTTGGTAGTCTTCCAGAACACAAAAATAAGGAATTGGCAGAGGCCAGAGGATAACTAATGACATTAGTTTCATTCCTGCTTTTTAAATCACTTTCTTGCTCTAAGGCATATGATCAAATGACACAGATTTGCATAAATTGCATGGATTGTTATAAAGAGATATGTATAGAATTTTTCCTTTTTTCAGCAAATGTGGGATTTTATTTGCTAATTTGCACCTGTTTCGTGTCACTGGCAACTTTCCTTATCTTCTTTTTCTCCCAGTATTTCAGGATGAATTAGCCATACTGTATCCAAATACTGAGAAAGTCCCTCTAAATCATGTACATAATTTCTTCCCCAAGCATTTCCATAACAAATAAAATCTGCAAAGTTGAGCTTGAGCTTTAACCACTGTGGTGATTTAATTGTATTTGCAGTGGCATTTGTTTTGTTTTATTTAGTCTGCCAGCAGTCAGGTACAAACTCCTACCCTGGGAGCATATAACAAAAGGGCAAATTTATATAAGAATGGCAAGAGAGGGTCTAACATCTCTTTCTTCTCCTTGGCAATTACAGATGATTGTGCTATTCACCAGTATAAACTGCCATAAACAATTACTTCTACAGAAGCTTTCTCCTTTGCTTTCATATTACCTCTATTCGTGGCTGTTTATAGGAGGCTTCACTTTTACCAAAAGCACAATAAATGTAAGAGTTGGGATTGTGTACAGCAATTGTGTTCTACCCTTATATGCTATTAAGGTGAGTAAACATATAATATTTTAGCCCCTCTGCAATACACATTACTCTACAAACTTCATTTTAACTTACGTTCTCTGCAAGTCCCCTACTGTACATTATCCAAGATAATGGGATTTTACCCATTTTAATGATATCATACAATCGAGGCAAAGCTCCCAAATCCTTTACCTGCCATTCAGATTTCATATATGCAAAACTACTGCTGCTTTTGTTCCTAGAAAGATTTATATCTATCCCCCAAGAACCCTTTGAAAAGTAACCCAAAGCCTTCTAACAATACCACACATATATTAGGACATAAGTACAATCTGAAATGATGGATTTTAAGTAAACATTAAACAGCACCTTATTCTTTATTTGGTCTACATCTGCTGTGGAGAAACAAGCAATCATTCTTAGCAGGAGCCTTTCTATTTACTTTTTTTTAAAAAGAACCTCTTTGCTGGGTATTAAAATAATTATCAAGAACAAGAAAGACCTGCAAATAGAAGTAGAATTCTTTGGATCAAATAAAGGCTGACAGTTTCTTTAGGACAATGAGTAGAAGCTTGCATATTTTTGAAATGTGATTTGAGCATATAAGAAAAAAAATCAGTATGTTTAGAAAGGTCGAGGAAAGTGAGAAAAGAAAGAAAAGAGAGAGGGAGACACCAGGTATGCTGGATGGATGGGGGTTAAAGAGATTATGGGAAAGCCCTTGGAAGAGCTGTACACTGGTCAAAATTTCATGTATTTGCCCATGCAGACAACAGGAGTTAAACACAACCTAGTGGCATCTAATTACCTAACAATTTCATATTAGTCACTCCTTATGACTTATTAAAAAGAAGTTGTCTAGGTTAAGGAAATTATTAGACTATGATTGTCTGCTTATGTGAAAAGCAACATAAGAAAGATACTTTGCCTAAATGAAATTTAAAATTATATGCATGGTTGTTATATAAATATTTCTATGCTAATCATTCAGCTTAAGCAAGCTTATTCTAACAGAGAAAAATATGCTAAACAAAATTAAAATTTATATTACTATAATTAAAATTTCTGTAGCTATTATTTATAGGACCCTGGCATTCTGCATCACATGATACTGTGTTTATGTGAAATTCATAATTAATCTGGAAAAATAGGTGAAGATGGATAACCATGAACTTCCCTTATAATGAAAGAGACATACTTCAGCTAGCTACTAAGAATAAAATGAACAAAGAGAAACAGGGCAGCTATATTCAAAGTATTATTCAGAACTCTTAAGATTTTGGTTTTTTTAAAAAAATGTGGTTTTCCAAATTTTTTCAGAAAATTTGTGGCAGAGGAAATGTTTTTATAGTTTTTCTGAAGTTCTCCAGGGGAAAGGAGACATTTATCCACAATTTCTTAAGGGCAGGATTATGAAAAAAAAAGTTCAGTGGGCAAATGTTTTCATGGTGTCTTTCCAGTGGTGGGATTTAAATATGTGAACAACTGGTTCTCTGTGTGGATGCCACTTCTGGAATTTTTTGGGCAACAAAAAATTAGCTACCGGTTCTGCTGACCTGGTGCGAACTGGCTGAATCCCACCACTGTGTCTTTCCTTAAATAAAGCATGGGAAGCTGGGGACGCTGTGCTAGCACATGATCTTGGAAATCTTTCTGCTAAATAAGTGCAACAGAAAGAAAGAAATCACATTCCATTCATATCTCTAAATTTATCTTCTTTTTGAATGAATTTCTAAAATCAATAATTTCTCATCATATTGTATAAGAACTGTTATAAAAAAATAACTAGACTTTATTGCTACTTGTTTCAGAATTTCTCTGCCTAGCATTTGTTGCATCGATAGATGTTACCCAGTGTAACTTCTCTTCTATCTGATTAATTCAGCCCTCCAAAGCTACCTGCTAATACTGTGAAGCTCTTGGCTAGCTCTTTGTTTTCTATTTGCCCCAGCAAAATCATGAATCATCCATCATTTCTTTTAATAGTAAATGAGAAAGATCTTTGAAGACCTGGCCCAGAGATGCTACACAGGGAATGGCCAGATAAGAGACAGCATAACCTGCAGCTGGATAGTGGGTAGGGCAAGTGAGTCAGAAGGGATGCTCCCTAGTTTCTTGGCCTATAAAGGAGATGAGAGGAGAATTATACTTTCAGATTTGTAAGATCTTGTTAATGCAGCTTTACAATAAAATAGAATTTGCTCATCTGGTTTTGCCTGCTGACATTTCTAGAGTAGAGAAACACATGACATTGTCCTGCATACTTTCTTGTATCAAAACTAGCGCTTTATACTTGCTGGTGCAATAAGAATTGTTGACCATGATTGTATTGTAAGAAAATGCCTCTGACTGGCTAGTATGTGTTAAGGTATAAACACGCCTTTTCTTCTGGTCCCTGGCCTCCACAGCCATTTTATCTGGGGTTGTCAAACTGTATGATTTTTAAGAAGGATTTGATTTAATAAACAAAAGCTCTAACCCAGGGAGTTTCCTGCCAATGCTGGCTATTTTTGGAGGGATCCTTTGAATGCATATTTTATTGTCCTGCTGAAAGGACAAAGTTCTGCATGTCCAAATCAAGGAAAGAAAAGTGATTGGTGATTGCTGTTTTTTTTGCATGAAAGAAGAGGCAAAGAACTAGAAAACTCTACCAATTGGGCTGTGTTTACCTGGGTCCAGAAGAACACCTGACCATCAGCATGGTCAGAGTGAAGGAAGAAGCTGAAATCTGCAAAGAGATTGCTTAACTGGTTTAATTTCCAGCCAGTTTAAGCATGGGAAACAAACGCCTTAGTACTATCATGTGGGAGAACTTTGGTGACAAGAAGACACAAGTAGTAATCGCCCAAAGTCAGAGATATTTTAATTTCTCCTCCATTAGCCTAGTGCTACATCCCAGTGGATCACAGAACTGTAGCATTGATGATAGTCTGGCAGTTTGATGCAGGATATAACAGAATTATGGAGTTGGAAGGGGGCTTGGAGGTCTTCTAGTCCAACCCTCTGCTCAAACAAGTAACCCATACCATTTCAGACAAATAGTTCTCCAATCTTTTCTTAAAACCTCCAGTGATGGAGCATTTACAACTTCTGGAGGCAGGTTGTTCCACTGATTAATTGTTCTCACTGTCAGGCATGTTCTCCTTATTTCTAGGTTGACTCTCTCCTTGATTATTTTCCAATCATTGCTTCTTGTCCTGCTTTCAGGAGAATAAGTAGTCCCCTTTTCTTTGTGGCAGACCCTTAAATATTGGAAAACTGCTACCATGTCCCCCCGAGTCCTCCTTTTCATTAAACTAGACATATCCATTGTACATATGTTTTAGCCTCCATCCCCTAATCATCTTTGTTGGTCTTCTCTGCACTCTTTCCTTGTCCTCTTCCACTTTCTTCCACAAGTTCTTTACCTTTAGGAGAAGGTCTGGGATGGCATGGGCAGATGATTGCAAGGTAGAAAATGACTTTTGTAACATTTACCTCTACTCATTGTAACATCACTATGTCATTTTTACCAGTGTACCGTGAAGCAGCTCATGCAGATGAAAAGGGAGAAAATCCATCATAACATTTCCTCCTACCCAAATGCCAATGATTTTAATGTTTCTGGAAAGAGGAAGTGGAATGAAATAGACTTTTTCAATATGTTTTTAAAAACTTTTTTATTATGATTACATTGTTTATTGATTTAATTATATATCTTGATTTGGGATCTGAACTGATTCTGGGGAAACATACACATGTCTTCTATTGCAAATACCTGGCCCCCAACATATTTATTCATTCACTCTCTCATTAATTGATTAATTAATTCACATATTTTCTATTCATCTCATCATATATATGCATCTAATCTTTTGGCCTTACTAATCAGCAACTGAATGTGTTGCAAGTCATTTCTAAGGTATTTAAATATATCTTTTAGTGTTCTGATTCAAATAATAAATAAATGGATCATAAATAAAGTTCTGTTCCATTGCAATATTACTTTTATGAAGAGCATTTAGATGTAAGCTGGATGTTGCATGTCTTGAGCATAGTTTATAAATAGCTTGACATTTCTTTTTAGCCATTTCGCCTTGATAAATCATGGGTGCAGAGGTGAACACAATAAACACTTGAAGTTCTATATTTATAAATAACTTTCTTCTAGGAGGTAGGGAAGAGGTAGGAAAAATTGAAAACAACAAAAGAATATTTTGAAGAGTTGACCTTAAGTTTGGCTTTCTGAATTCTCTCTGGTGTGCTAGTAGTAGCCTCACAAACAGAAGCTCTCTTATTTTCTTCAGTGTCAGAAGATAATGTATTTGTTCCAAGTAAAACTGAATACAAAATGGGCAAAGCCTTCCACATTTGTGTTTCAATGGAATCCTATGGAGCCTTATATCTTGGCCTGGATAAAGACAGCCCTGCTGAGTATCTTGAAAGATCACAATGCTGTTTTAAACCCATTTTAACTTTCCCAAGTTTGTATCATGTTTTCATAATCTGAGAGCAGATGTTAGTATTGCTCTTCTGTGGAATGAGAACAAATAATGGCAGTTTCTAGTTCCTAAAGCAACTTTGTTTATCTAATTAAAAAAAAAGAGCCAAAACAATAAATTAAAATGATGGCTGCATTTTGGAAGGAACGATAGACAGGAAAATATGTAAGGCAAACAAAATTAAGCTTAACCAGGCATCATGCCATGAATTGCTTTATAGGTCCAACCAGCTCTTTAAGTGCCATCTAGAAGCTTATTGGAAACCAGGCAACTTCCATAGGAGATGTGTTACATAAGCATTTTCAGGCATGCCCAAAGCTGCTTGTGCCACTGCATCTGGAACAACGGTAGCTTTTGAATGTTCTGAAAGGACAATCCAATGTGGAACACATTGCATTAGTCCATATGCAAGAAGACTACAGTGAGGAGAGAGTCCTGGTTCAGGGTGCATCCAATGAAAAGGTTCATCTCGTGCACCCTATGAATCTGGAAAAAAGGCACCCAGACCACAACTGCCATCTGCTATTTGAGCAGGAGTTACAAATCCAGGAGCCCCCAAATTGCTCATTAGTTCTGCCCAGGGTAGAACTGTATGCTTTTACATACTCAGAAGTAGAACTGAAAACACATAACCACTTGGTCTTATCAGGAAAACCTCCATTCTTCCCCATTCAAATTCCTTGTCCTTCAGGCACTGGGACAAGATCTCAAGAACTTCACTTTGTGAGACTGGGGGACAAGATATACAACTGGATAACGCCATCATATTGATATTGCCTTTTGCCAGTCCATAACATGTAATGGTTCAATGTTGATATTAAATAGGAGGGTGTAAATGTTGAGCTCTCTGGCACTCAAATATCAGAAATTCAGCTTCTTTTTCCCATGAACATTAAGCGTAGTTAACTTGAAAAAAGGGAACCATCTCAATACCTTGTTTCCTACTCCTAATCCCTGCAATTTGTTCAGGAAGCTATCATAACTGAAAATGTGAAAGAGTGCTCAATATTCAAGAAGAACCAGGGCATATTTGCAACTGCAGTCTAGGTGGCAAAAAGACATGAAGAAGGGCTTATCCCTGACAGATGAGAATTTAATTGAACAAATTAGAGAGCAGGGGATCATGCATATCAAACGAGTGTACGGTGTTCTGATAGAAATGGACTCTGAAACTGTGCTAGTCAAGAACTGTATGGTAAAGTGGGAACAAGATTTTGGGCATCCTATCACGATGGAAATGTCGGCGGGAATCTGGGTGAGAAATGTAGAATTTACGAAAGCGCAACATTTAAGGGAAAACTTCTATAAGATGTTCTATAGGTGGCATCTAGATCCGAAAAAATTGTCATATATCTATCCAGACACCCAACCTAAATGTTGGAGGTGTGGCAACAGGGAGGCTACATATTTTCATATATGGTGGACATGTAGAAAAATTAAAGCCTTCTGGAGGAAGATATGGTGGACACTCCAAACCATTTTGAAAAAGCGTATTGAATTTCTACCTCAGGTTTTTTTGTTAGGGATCATAAAAGATTGCACTATCACAGAGACGAACTTAATTCTGAACTTGATCACAGCAGCTAGACTGCTGGTGGGACAATACTGGAAGAAGCCAGAAATACCACCTATTGAAGAATGGACTTTGAAAGTAATAAATTTGGCAGAAATGGCGAAAATATCAGCATATTTGAAGGATCGCTCCAATGAACAATGTATGATAGACTGGAAACAGTGGATATAATATTTACAAGAGAAACACCAATCAAATAAAATGTATTTGGCGTATAGTTGAGGCTAGACGAGAGGAGTGAAGAATGTTTACCAAATTTGAATTGATTGTATTGGGTTGGATAGCAGATAGCTTGAACTTTCCCCGGGTTTATGTATACAAAGACCAATACTTACTGTTGTATTTTATGATTTATGTTGACTGCTTTTTAGTATGCTATTATGATTAATGTTGATTGCTTTAATAAAAAAAAAAGAAGAAGAACCAGGGCAGTTATACGAACAATTCCTATCTTCTCAAAAT
The DNA here is from genome assembly GCA_034064705.1 of Bothrops alternatus. Lineage (NCBI taxonomy): Eukaryota > Metazoa > Chordata > Lepidosauria > Squamata > Viperidae > Bothrops > Bothrops alternatus. The sequence goes on from JARGCV010000013.1 coordinate 2,769,032, forward strand.
CATTAACAAGCACAACCAATGCCATTTCAATACTATAATCTAGACTGAAACCTGATTCATATTTATATGAACTATAGGAAAGAGTTATTTGCAAGTTTAGAGTTAATTGTATTCAATATGCTAATGATATTCAATGATATGTCTTCCTTGTAAGCTCAGGGCCCACTGAGGGTCTCTAAATTATAGGCTTTAGTGTGAAAAAAAATGAAACTAAATATGGACAAGATAGAGTCATTGCTGATTCTGTAAGATGCAGTGTTTCATGCTCTGGTAACTTCAAATTTGTAATGAACTCTTATAATGAATTCTTCATGAGACAACTCTTGCAGATAGTCCAAAAATTGCAGATGGGTAGATACTAAGTGATACCCCTCAGAATTCTTAGAATCATTCTAGTATTGAAGCAGTTAACTTGGTTTTTAAATGCTAAGCATGTGCCACACCAAATGTTCCAGAAAGATAATGTTCCAAATAATCTGTGAACATTCATTCCTTTTCTAAACTCCATTGATCTGGTGATTCTGCAAGTGGCCCAGCTATTTTCCAGAAATTATTCCTTTGAATGGTAAGTAGTTTTTGGTGCTGTAACATTTAGAAGGAAATATATCTGCACTATTGAAAAAACAGCTGGATTGTCATTGTCTGAAGGAGGAACAAAGTATTTCAGAGTGGGAAATTTCTATTACTGGAATATTATGTTTTATACATACTTACAGATTGTTTTCCAGAACCAACTCAGGCACAAATTAGTCACAAGGTACTTGTAATATTCCCCATTCCCTCATACTCCATCCAACACTCTCTAGGAATCATAGAAATTGAATTAAAAAGCTCACACTCTCTGGACAGTATACAAATCAATTTTAACATATTTAAAACATTAAAAAAATAAAAGAAATACATAAACCATCATGAACAGGGATATTAATAATAAAATGTGTAGCATAAAGCACAAAAAAAGTAACAATAAAGAAAGATCAATAAACACTAACATCTTTTAAATTCATGGGACAACAATTTTTTCAAATGTTTTGCTTCCTGAAAAACTTTTGATATTATGATAGACCCCTTCAAGCTGAACACAAATATAATTTAAGAATGATTGTATCATGTAGGAATCTTGACAAATATGAAATTAACTTTTAATGACTGTATCTAATTGCACAATCTTCCTTACCTGTTGCATGAATTCAACAGGACTAAAAGCATTTTGCTGCTGATTTTCATTTATTCTCACTGTCTGATGAATCTCACTGCACTGTATTAGTCTGCACTGATGGATTTCCAGTTGCCCTGATATTGTTTTTTCATCATAACAATGTTCTGGTGAAACTTTTCAATATGTTTGTCACTGATTCTGGGGAGAGAAGTCCAAGTATAAATACAGAAAATGAATCTTCAGTGACATGTTGCACTTCATGTTCTTGCATGCTATAAGAAGTTTGTCAACCAGCTGAATGTAGTTTGCCGTCTGTAGTTGCCAAGAAAATTCTTTTTTTTTTTTTTTTTAATTATTTTTATTGGATTTTTATAAATTTTTAACACAGAAATACAATAACTCAACTGATAACAATTTTTACAGAAAAAAAAAAACACCAATCATATCAAACCACAATATAAAAAAGAACAATCATGCATACCCAAAATATAAACACATCCTTCAACAGATCCACTACTAATAACTCAAGTAAAAATAATCATCCCAAACTATCAACATCACTGCTCGGAACCTCCCCCACCACATCCCACCAACCCTATCCTTCCCCTCCTCCTAGCTATTTCCCATCAGATGTGGTGCCCAGAGGCCACCCGAGCAACCCATCAACAACGGCGATTACATATCCCTCCAAAAACCCCAAACACAGTTGAGAAAACATCATGTACAAAACTATAAACCCTCTCTAACCCACCCCCCCCCAGGACTTCCCAGAGTGAATACAGGGTATAACAAAAGAAAGCCCCACTACATCAAACATAATAATTGTATAGTCCTAACAAGAATTATACACCTTAAAAGAGAAAAAAAAAAAAAGGAAGAGAAAGAAGAAAAACCAAAAAATAATTATAATAATGATTATACTCTTATTCAATTCAATTTACCATTGTATATCTTAATAAATATATTCATTTAAAAAATCCTCTCTTAAACCTTACTCCTAATATTTATCTTTAATTCAATCCCTTATCTTAAATTAACCTCAATTCCTTATTGAACAATCAACTCATCTTGTTAAGAATACTATTTATCATTTACATCTAAACCACCAATCTAAGTCAATACTAACAAATTTAATTTGTAATAATATATCTTAATATATCTTAATATATCATTTGAACATCCTCTCTTACAATTTACTTATACTCTTAATCTTTAATTCAACCCATAATCTTAGATTAACCTTAATTCTCTCGTTTAACTATAAATTTCATTTAATCAATCAGCTTCTGGGCTCTCTCACTTAACAAATAAACCTCAATAGTAAAAACAACCTATTGATACCATTTCTAACTTACATTCCAATCTAATGTCAGGCCTAGATCATCAAAACAAATACATCCTTCATTGAATTAAATTAATTACATCAGCCATTAAACATCTCCATAATCTTAACCCTTAATCCAATCCATAATTTCAAATTACCCATTCTTTACTTCAAACGAACTCTAGGTCTTTTTTTTAACCAAATAAACCACCATACCAAGGCCCCCCTTCCAAATATTAAGTCTCTCATCTTTATTTCTTCGGCCCCATAAATAAATTGCATCTTAAATTGACTCTTCCCTTGAATCAGGTCTTCTTGCTTCCCATCAAAGAGAATCCATTTCGTTTTATAGTCTAATTGCATCGTAAAATCAGACAATGTCTCTTCTTTGCCAATGTCCTCGTCCTGCTGCTTGGCTGGAAAAAATTGCTTTTCTTGAAACTGAACCATTCCATAAGTAAACTGCTCATCTAGCAAAATCCAATTATAATCAATATTCTCAGAACTGTCTTCTAATTTCTCTTGTGTTATATAACAATCAGCAGATAATTGTAAATCAGTTTCCTTTAAAAAAAAAGTTCCAATTGGTTGTTCTAAATCTTCTCCACATTCAGATTGTAAAACAAATTGATCAACAGTCAAATGTGGGTCCACTTCATTAGGAAAAAAGAATTTAACTAATTTAATTGGTAATTCCTCAATATCTGTAAGAACCTCTTCCAATATTACATTCATCTCTTTAAACTCTTGCTCAAAAATCCTCGGTGTATCAAGCCTTTTCTCATAAAATTCATCAGTAAAATCCAACATAAGTTTAGCATTTAACTGTAAATTCCCCTCCATGTTAAAATCGTATAATCACAGCCACCTCTCTGGCTGCGCTTAAAAGAACAGGAAGAGAAATGAAAGTAACAGATCCACTTTCACTTTCCAGGACTTTCCATAACAATGAAAGTAGTGAAAGCTAAGCGCCATTTTGAAACATCATGTTGATTGTAGAAGTTAGAAATGCATAACCAAAAAAAAAGATCAATAAAATACTTGCAATCCATTTAAGACTCCTGTATTCATTCAGCCTGCTAACAGTCTCTCCAGCACGAAATCTTGAAAAAGCAGAAGTGGTCGCGACGCCTTTCTCTGCCAAAGACAGAAGCGTCTCTGAGCAGGAGCGTTTCAAGTGCCTGGGGAGCACACCTTCTCTGCCCCTGAAAATTTATTCCAGGGGTCTTATTCCGGTGGCTTCGCCGGCGCCGAAGGAGCCTCTAGCGTGAGGCTCCGGTCTCTGAGTGAGTACAGCCGACAACAACAGCGTTCATCTGCTGTCTGTTGCGGCGAAAAAACTCCCCTTCGGGTAAAGAAGGGGAGTAGAGCATCAAGTGCCGGGTTGCCAAGAAAATTCTAAACATCCTTGAATGCTTTCCAGGTGATTTTCTCTGGCCCCACTAATAGATCTTCCAACTGCTTATCATTGATTTGTGGACCAACAGATGTGCCTTTCTTAATCTCATTTCTTCCATTTTTTAATTAAAGAAGTAATAAAAGATTAAAAGTGAAAGCAAAAGCAGATATCTGCTTGCATTAGAATTTGTTGCCTTTGCTGCCTTTGAGGCTTTCCCATTAACAGCTCACTGAAGATATGTCTTGCTTTGCACCAGCTTCAGTTATTTCTGCTATTTCATCAATACACAAGGTGCAGGATCTGCTCTCAGCACTAAAGGAAAGTGTTGGACCACATCAATACTGGTAGCCAGCAATTCATGTTCATGCTCTTTACAGGAATCTTGGCAAAATGTTGAAGTATGGTTCTTATATAAATCAAATTGAAAAAAAAATCCAGTAAAACAATTTTATAAATTCTTCTAGAGGGCATTAAGATTCATGCAGTAAAGCAAAGAGCTCTTTGGGAATAATGAAATAAATTAAAATCAGCCCAAATGCAATGACAGATGCTGCCCAGAAGCAAAGTAACAAATATTTTAATTGAGATTCCGCTAGCAAATATACAAACTATCATTTGCCTAAAAAATTGAGAGACAGCTGGAAGTGCCTACAAAAACATTTGCTTGGAAAAATTGAATTATGTCAGTTTGATAAATATGCTTCAGCCCAGTAGATTTTAATTTTTAATTAAACTTTAAAATCATTAAAGTAGATTTCATAGAAATTTCTTTAAAACTCAAGTAAACCCTGCTCCCCAAATCAACAACTGTCTTGAAAGCCATAGGATGAATAGAAGAAGGATATTAATGGCACATTTCCTCTTTCAATGTTAGAGTCTTACCTCAAATCTAAGGATGTTTTACTCTACAAACAGTATCTCAGGAAACATGAAACTGCATAGTTTAAGGTGTGTTCCACAGTGCTTATGTTCACTGGCAAGGTAAGTTTTTTTCAAGGCAAAATTGTTTTTTTTTCCTTTTTCCACTCTTGTATGGATATAAGAAAATGTAATTGACACAGGCTTAGACATTTTGAAGAGTACAGTAGTACATAATCAGAAGAGGGTTCAGAAAGATAATTTTAACATATTTTTGTATTGCAAGGTAATTATGCTACTCAAATGAGTTATTAAATTCGGTAAAGAAAGGTCATAGGTAGGGTATAATACTTACAACCGATTCTAAAATAGGTTAAAATGTGCTTTCACTACAATGATGTGCTTTGGAGGCTAGATGCTCTAGTATTTCTATGCATAGTTTCTATTATTTCCTCCCCAAAGTGCTGGATTTACTTATGTGATAAACATAAAGACATCCTCACTGATATTATTTGAGACTATATCTTTAGAATTTTTGAACAATGATATGTTAAAATAAATAGCACAATGGTGTATGCTTTTAGCTCCAAATAGTATGTCCTCCTGTTGACAGTATGTCTAAGAGGGCTTCTTAAACCTAGACAGACTGTAAATGTGTGACAAATGAAAATGATTTATGACTGTAGTTGTAAGAATAGTTGCCTTCATAAAACTGCAAATTGGACTTTTGGTGCAGCAGACTGAATGCTGGATTCTTTCAAAAATAATCTTAGCATACATATGCTGAAACTAAGGCTGTAATATTTTCAAAGTCATCTGATAAAACAATAACCATACTATAGAAAACTTGAGGTTAGTTCCATCAGGTCAAAAGAATTTTAGACTTGATTGTTTTTCACCAGAAAGTACCCATTCTGTACAAACATGCCATATAGTTCACAATTTTTGATATAAAATCTAGAGCAGCTATTGAAAAATAAGTTCAAGTTTTATTAGAGATAATAAAATCCCTTCCCTGGATCTAAGCACTTGGAATTCAGCCTGCTTCTATACTACAAGTTATTAAATAAAAAAAAACAATTTTAAATAATGAGAAAAACAGTCATAGTTATTCCCAAAATTATAATTATATTTAGAAACATAATGTAAGAATGTTTTCATTGTTTCAAAAATGTATTTATTTTTAATGAAAAAAATCATGGAGAATGATGGTAATATATGTTACAAAAGCTATAGGGGAAGGGAAAAAAACAGTCTTTTCATTCTGATCTGTAGTTAAGGGTGATGATTCTGTTATCTTATTTGTATAGGGTAAAGATTGTGTAGGGTGCATTTATCAAGCTGTTCCTGCAATGGGGTTCCTATCTTTGTTTTTCTTTAATGTGTAATTCCACATATAGGAGTTAATCCATGGTGGCCAAAAACATATCAGGATTCTGGTAGCACATTTTCCAAATAGCAAATTTTATTAAAAAACATGAGTGTATACTTTTTACAATATATGTTCAGCTGCTAATGCAAAGGTTACTCTTTTGGATAGGTATGCATGAATTAATTCTCTTTATTAAGTGAATAGGGACGCAGTCCATGGCAAAGGGACGCACTCCTTACATCCTTCAAATAGGGATAAATATTCCTCCCTTCAACTACGCAGACTTTTTTTTTATATCCAACTCATTTCAAACTCTTCTGTGATTTAATTTACCTGCTTCTGTGTAGTCACTAGAAACTACCAAAGATTCCTTGAACTTGTATTGAAAACAAATTTATGAATTGTATCATTCTCCTGTTGTTTGGGGGACTGAGATATATTACTTGTGTTTTGGTGTGGTAGATTGAGAAATATTGCACATGTCAAGCTTGATCAGTCATGCTATATTATGCCTGCCTTAACTGTCATAGCAGTAATGTCACAAGTTATCATGTCACTACAGTAATTTACAGTAGCTCAGAGCTTTGTATGGTTTGATTAGCTGCTCACTGTGGACTTGGTAGCCACCTCCTCTGGCTTTAACCTGAATCAGGGTTTTTCTGAAGATAAAGTGATCTTGATGTGAATTTATCTTCCATTCTGAAAGTCATTCACACAGCTTAGAAAGATGTATAGTAATAAATAGATAGTTTTCTGAAAAGGAAACAAGTGCAGATACACAATCTTAATTTCTTAAGAGGAGGAGGAGGAGGAGGGGGGGAAAGCAGAAGGAGAAGAAAAAAATAAAAATAATTCAAGAGGAAAAATGGAGCACAACAATTACATTGAAATTTTAAAAATGGTGAATAACAAACAAATGTTTAAGAGTAGTTCTCTTTTAAGCATCTTCTGGAATGATAAAATGTTAAAACTCTTTGCAAATCATGCACAAAAAGAATGTGATGTTTATTTACTTTGCTAATGGAGTTGCAATAAGAAAAAGATAATAGAAACTGATTATGAAATAACATTTCTAACATTAAGCTTGGGGTATTGAAAAATGATGTATTGGTAATGATTTTAAATAATTTTACTAATGCTGTTGAGCTATTTATAAATGAAATGGGGTACTTGCGACTTTCTTTCGAAAACATTCAACCACTGGCAAACGGCCCAAGAGGATCAGATTAAATTTGTTTTGTAAATTACCTAAAATGCCCATAATGTTTTTTTCCCTAGGCCAGGCATGCAGAATGAGATTATATTAGTCGTAGAAAATGTTTTTGTTTCAAATTTAGCTGTGATATTTTGCTATTTCTGAAAGTTAGATAAATTAGCCATAATAAATTCAAATTAGCAACAAAATTAGTTGAATAACTTAGTTGAATATTTTACAAATGGAACTTAAGAAAAAAATATAAAATCTTATTGTAAGCAAACAGAACTAATTTTCAAAGTATGGTATTGTGGTATTCACAGAATAAAAAAGGAAATTATATCATTCCTCCAGAATAACATTTTCCCCCTGCTGACATAAAGAATGATGTAATATCTAATAGTAGGTCCTGAAAAGTAGGGCCAATAACAACCATATTTTGCTACCTTATATCAGTATAAGATTCTCATATAGCTTCTGAAATGGGAACAAAGTATACTTTCTATAATTATGCTGCACATTACATGAGCATAATGAAAAGATTTTGATATGTGAGTCACTTCAGTAAACAGCTGTCAACTTATTTCTGAAAAGCAGAATATGAGATACTGCTAAATTTGGAAATGTTCCTTTCTATAGAGTTATCTGTTGAAATCAATGTTCAGTGAATCCGTATTTGGTGAAGCTGTCTTGTGCAGCAAGTAGATGAATACATTTTCTCTATTATCAACATAAATAACCAGAGGTTGAGTAGTCCATGTTGGAAAGGGTTTTGTGGGCTATCTTAGAATAAATTGCTGAGTGCTCATAATCAACTCATAATCTGACACAAAGTGGCCTTTTTTTGGGCCACTGTGCCAATGCATTGAAAATTTATTTATTTATTTATTTATTTTATTATACTTATATGCCGCCCTTCTCCCAAGACTCAGGGCGGCTCACAACAAGAATACAAGTATAAAAATGACATAAGATAAAAACAATTAACATTACTCATTCACCGTATAAAAACTAAATAGTTAATTTCACTCATACCACACACAGTCACAGTCAAATATCTCTGGGGTCAAAGAAAAAGCTATGGCAGAAAGTGAACTCGCTGGAATGGTGGGACTAAACCAGTCATTCTTTTTGAACATTATTTTTTTTTTTTGGACTGATGAGACTGTTTTATTTTTAATGAATTTAAATGATACCAGTGAACTAAGCAGTGTTTGTGCAACATTGTTGCAAGGCACATTTGAAAATACAATAAGAGTATATTACTTTACCATGATTTAGTTCAGGAATTTATGCACTCAAATGAATGTGAGAGCCTTGGGTACAATTCATACACTATATTGCCTCTCGGAAGACTTTATGTAAACACTTTAAGATTCAACTGGGGAGTTCATATGGTCAGATAGATTAAAATTTGTCCAGCCCTTACTTTTTTTTTTATTCGTCCAGATTATCTTCTTCTTCTTTTTTTTTAAACATTTTTTATTATTAGATATCCATTTGCACATGTAAACAAAGAAGAAGAAAAAATAATTTCAAGTTAAAACCATTCAGCTTAATACAATCATTTTAAATTTGTAGACCTTCTTCACTCCATATATCCAAGTTTAACTATAAACCAACTACATTTTAAACATTTTAACTTTCACTTCTTTTCATCAAACAAACAAGTCATCTTATTAAAGTTAATAATTTCCATGTCGATACACCCATACCTTCAACAAGTACATTCTTAGTCTATTTGATATATATCTTCCAATAATCAATAGATATATATTTGTATATGTAAACCAGGGGAAAATTCAAGCTAACTGCTATCCAACTTAATACAATCGATTTAAATTTGTAAACATTCTTCACTCCTTATGTCAAGATTTAACTATAAGCCAGATACATTTTCTTTGATTGGTGTTTCTCTTGTATGTAGTCTATCCACTGTTTCCAGTCTATCATATATTGCTTTTTGAACGTTCTTTGTCTTCATTAGTCAGAGTCAGACTGGCATGTGAAGAAAAACACAGAGGAACTGGCAACTATGGCAGAACATTTCCTTGTGGCTTTCCTTCAAATCCAGAATAGCCTGTAGCCGATGCCATGCTCTGTTTTCTTATTAACATGCATGAGACTCGAGCCATGTGCAAACTGCAGGTTCAGTTAGAGCTGCAACAGTTGCTTTAATAGGCTTCTGTGAGACTGCTTAGATTTGCTTTGATTTAGAGCTTTGGAGGAGCTCTCAGAAGAGTCTGTCAAGAGCTGCAAAGCAGAGCAAAGAAAAACAAAATAATCTCTCTCCACTTTTTAAAGCAAGAAAGCTTCATAAAACAGGTTCAGAACATGCTTTGCCTGAACATTCCTTGAAGAGGAGCTCTTCCTCAAAGATTTGCATATCCCTACGTATTAATGCCAAATTTGAATCAACTAAAATTATTAATCCAAAACATGTATGTGTAAGTAAGAAGTCTACTGAGAAAGAGAGAGTCCTACCCAGATTCTTGTCTCTATTTCATTTTTTAAAAAATCTAATATTCAACATTATTTTATACACTATGCCCAAAAGCAAAGTGTGTATTATGGCAAATAGGATAAAGAGGAATTTTCATAATATTTGCTTTGCCTTAAAAGTTCATGCTGAATTTTCCTATGTCTGCTTCCTATTGTGAAGTATGCTAATTTTAATTGTCAACATCTAACATTCATGATGGTCCGCTCTTCTGTGAGACTGATTAGCTAGTGCACAAAGATTTCTCAAGAATTTTTTTTTCCTCACTGAGCTTCCCTAAAGCTACACCCTTTACAGCTCCTAATTTGCATGGTAATAAGTTGCACAGAAGAAAAAGCACAAAGGCCATGCTATGCAGTCACAATTGCAAAAGCTAATTGAATAAACTCATTATACTGGCATTTAGTTAGAGGTTCTTAGCAGATATATTATATGATTTTATATAGTAGTAGTAGTAGTAGTAGTAGTAGTAGTAGTAGTAGTAGTAGTAGTAGTAGTACAGTTGGAAGGGACCTTGGAGGTCATCTAGTCCAACCCCCTGCTCAGGCAGGAAACCCTATACCATTTCAGACAAATAGCTGTCCAGTCTCTTCTTAAAAACTTCCAGTGTTGGAGCATTCACTGCTTCTGGAGGCAGGTTGTTCCACTGGTTAATTATTCTAAATGTCAGGAAGTTTCTCCTTAGTTCTAGGTTGCTTCTCTCCTTGCTTAGTTTCCACCCTTTGTTTCTTGTCCTGCCTTCAGGTGCCTTGGAAAATAGCTTGACTCCCTCTTCTTTGTGGCAGCCCCTGAGATATTGGAACACAGCTATCATGTCCCCCATCGTCCTTCTCTTCATTAAACTAGACATACCCAGTTCCAGCAGGCGTTCCTTATATGCTTTAGCCTCCAGTCCCCTAATCATCTTTGTTACTCTTTTCTGTACTCTTTCTAGAGTCTCAACATCTTTTTTCCATCATGGTGATCAAAACTGGATGCAGTATTCCAAGTGTGGCCTTACCAAGGCATTGTAAAGTGGTATTAACACTTCATGTGATCTTGATTCTATCCCTCTGTTAATGCAGCCTAGCACTGTGTTGGCCTTTTTGGCAGCTGCAGCACACTGCTGGCTCATATTTAGGTGATTGTCCACTAGGACTCCGAGATCCCTCTCACAGTTATTACTATTGAGCAAGGTGTCCCCTATACTATACCTTGGTTTTTCTTGCCTAAATGTAGAGCCTTACTTTTTTCACCATTGAATTTCATTTTGTTAGATAGTACCCTGTGTTCAAGTCTGTCCAGATCCTTCTGTATCTTAAGCCTGTCTTCTGGAGTGTCAGCTATTCCTGCCAGCTTGGTGTTGTCTGCAAATTTGATGAGTTCCCCATCTATCCCCTTGTCCAAATAGCTGATTATGTTGAAGAGCACTGGGCCCAGAACAGAGCCCTAGGGCACCCCACTACACACTTCCCTCCATGTAGATGCATTTCCATTGAGGACCACACGCTGAGTACGGCCGGTCAGCCAGCTACGGATCCATCTGGTGGTGATGCTGTCTACCCCATATTTTTCTATTTTGTCAAGTAGTAGGTTGTGATCTACTTTATCAAATGCCTTACTGAAGTCCAAGTAAATTATGTCCACAGCATTCCTCTGATCCACTAATTTTGTCACTTGGTCAAAGAATGCAATAAGATTTGTCTGGCATGATCTATTTTTGACAAACCCATGTTGGCTTTTAGTAATGTAGTATCAATTTATGTTGAAACAACAATCTTTATCTATAAAATCCTGCTTCGATAGATGTTTATTATTGCTGATGTTGTTGAGTTGAGCAGAGGACAGAATAAGGTGTAATAACACATGACTGGCTCATCATATGGAACTATAAAGAGAGGCTTCGGTGTCTGAATTGAATACAAATAGTCTGCATTATAGGTTTCATGATTGATTCTACAGTTTTCCATCTTTGCTGCTTCTTAATCCTCTTAGCTTTAGTGGAGAGAGATAATAGTTTTAGCTATTTCTGCAATTACTGTTGCAGAATTATAGTACTTTTTCATTTTCTGAACTGAAAAATATTAAGTAACCTGACATGTTGTGCCCATATGGTTATTTCTTCAATTTTATTAATCACCAAGGTCTGATACATTAAAATGTGAAGAAAAATGAAGTGGATAAGGAAACTGCAAACCTTTCCTATCAATAAACATGGGATTTTGACAACTGAAAATGCAGAAAAAACCTGAGGTGACAACCAGGTCCTTCAAAGTAAAGGGGGGAAAAGACATGTCATTCTGACTTCAGAACTGAAGAAGCTTCTTGGATGAGAAGCAAAACATTTTCAAGAAAAACAAAGTCCAGTAGCCTTTTGAAAAAGCACCCTTGGCACAATCATGACCAGGATGACTGAGAGTCTCCATAGACATGTCATTCTAGAATTCACCATTGTTTCGGAAAATCACCAGCCATTAATTACTAACATAATATTCCCACTTTATTGGACTACTTAGGGGGAGATTGTTAAATTAAAAAGTAAATCATTGGGGTGATTAGATAACAATATTTGTGTGATGATCTCATTCTGAAGGTCATATAAGTTGCAACTGATATTTTGTCTTTAACATATAAAGGCAGATATGGTGGGAGCCATAGGGTAGGCCATTCTCGGGGAACAAGAGCTCGCTGTCTAAAAGCGATCCCTTGCTCCGACCCTGTGAGTTCAACCCGAAGTACTGGTAATGGGCGAAATCCGGACCCTGGGCTCAGGCTGCTGCTGCTCAATGCCAGGTCGGTTGTAAATAAAGCTCCCCTCATCCATGATCTTCTCCTGGATGAGGAGGCCGACCTCGCATGTGTGACCGAGACCTGGCTGGGCCCGGAGGGAGGAGTTCCTCTCTCTGAGATGTGTCCAGCCGGGTTTCAGGTATGGCACCAGCCACGACCCCAGGGAAGGGGGGGAGGAGTGGCTATTATAGCCAAGAAGACTTTTAGCCTACGCAGGCTCGCTGTTTCTGAGATTGCGGGTTGTGAGTTGCTCCTTGTGAAGTTGGACCTAGGGGTTCAGGTGGGCTTGTTGCTCGCGTACCTGCCTCCCAGCTGCGTGTCAACAGCCCTGCCTGCGCTACTTGAGGGGGTTGCTGGGCTGGCGGTTGAGTTCCCCAGGCTTATTGTCTTGGGGGACTTAAATCTTCCATCGCTCGGCGAATCCTCTGGGTTGGCGCAGGAGTTCATGGCCACCATGGCAACCATGAACCTGACTCAGGTAGTTCAGGGTCCGACTCACGAGAGGGGACACACTCCCGACATGGTATTCCTCTCAGAACAGTTGAGCAATGATCTGAATTTAAGGGGCTTAGATATTTTGCCTATGTCATGGTCAGACCATTTTCTGTTGCGGCTTGTTTTCAAGGCTCCAATCCTCCCCCGCAGGGAGGCGGAACCAATTAGGTGGTTCCGCCCCAGACGTCTGATGGACCCAGAGAGCTTTCAGAGGACGCTTGGGGAAATACCGGATTCTCTCATTCTCGGTTCGGCAGAGTCCCTGGTTACGGCCTGGAATATGGCTGCGAAGGGGGCTCTTGACCGGATCGCGCCGCTGTGACCTCTCTGTGGTAGCAGACCCAGGAGATCTCCTTGGTTCACTGAGGAACTCAGGGGGATGAAGCGCCAGAAGAGACGTCTAGAGAAGCGATGGAGGAAAAGTAAATCCATATCTGACCGAACACTTTTAAGATCTTATATCAAGACTTATCAGGTGGCGCTCAAGGCGGCAAGATGCGCGTATCATTCCGCCTTGATTGCATCTGCGGAATCCCGCCCAGCCGCCCTGTTTAGGGTAACTCGCTCCCTCCTTAATCAGGGGGGGGTTGATGCACCCTTGCAGGGTAGTGCTGAGGACTTTAATAAGTTTTTCGCGGATAAAATCGCCCAGATTCGGATGGACCTTGACTCCAATTGGAATGCAGTGTTGGCTGATAATGATTCAGTCGAGATGACAGGGACTCGTCTTGATCCTGTTGTGTGGGAGGACTTTGACCCTGTGGCACCCGATGAAGTGGACAAGGCCATTGGAGCTGTGAGTTCCGCCACCTGTTTATTGGACCCGTGCCCCTCCTGGCTGGTTTCAGCCAGCAGGGAGGTGACGCGGGGCTGGGTTCAGGAGATTGTCAACGCTTCTTTGAGGGAGGGGTCCTTTCCGGCTCCCTGCAAGGAGGCAATTGTGCGCCCCCTCCTCAAGAAGCCTTCCCTGGACCCAGCTGTATTAAACAACTACCGTCCTGTCTCCAATCTTCCCTTTATAGGGAAGGTTGTTGAGAAGGTGGTGTCACTCCAGCTCCAACGGTCCTTGGATGAGGCTGATTATCTGGGCCCTCAACAGTCAGGATTCAGGCTCGGCTACTCCACGGAAACTGCTTTGGTCGCGCTGACGGATGATCTCTGGCGGGCCCGGGATAAGGGATTTTCCACTATCCTGGTGCTACTTGACCTCTCAGCGGCTTTCGATACCATTGACCATGGTATCCTTCTGCATCGACTGGAGGGGTTGGGGGTTGGAGGCACTGTTTTGCAGTGGTTCACCTCCTACCTCACTGGTCGGTCGCAGTCGGTGTTGGCGGGGGGTCAGAGGTCGACCCCTAGGTTCCTCCCTTGTGGGGTCCCTCAGGGATCGGTCCTCTCCCCTCTGCTGTTTAATATCTACATGAAACCGCTGGGTGAGATCATCCGCCAACACGGGGTGAGATATCATCAGTATGCTGATGATACCCAGCTTTACATCTCCACCCCGTGTCATTTCAGTGAAGCAGCGGAAGTGATGTGCCGATGTCTGGACGCTGTTAGGGTTTGGATGGGTGCCAACAGGCTCAAGCTCAACCCCGACAAGACGGAGTGGCTATGGGTTCTGCCTCCCAAGGATAATTCAATCTATCCGTCCATCAGCCTGGGGGGGGAGCTTTTGACCCCCTCGGAGAAGGTCCGCAACTTGGGCGTCCTCCTCGATCCACAGCTAAATTTGGAACATCATTTTTCGGCTGTGGCGAGGAGGACATTTGCCCAGGTTCGCCTGGTGCACCAGTTGCGGCCCTATTTGGACCGGGAGTCTCTTCTCACAGTCACTCATGCCCTTATCACCTCGAGGCTCGACTACTGCAATGCTCTCTACATGGGGCTACCTTTGAAAAATGTTCGGAGACTTCAGGTAATGCAGAATGCAGCCGCGCGAGCAGTGTTGGGCTTGCCCAGAAATGCCCACATTTCGGCATCACTCCGCGAGCTGCATTGGCTGCCAATTGGTCTCCGAACCCAATTCAAAGTGTTGGTTATCACCTATAAAGCCCTACATGGCATCGGACCAGGTTACTTACGGGACCGTCTGCTGCCCCATGAATCCCAGCGGCCGGTTAGGGCCCACAGAGTCGGCCTTCTCCAGGTCCCGTCAGCCAGACAGTGTCGCCTGGCAGGGCCTAGGGGAAGAGCCTTCTCTGTTGCGGCCCCAGCCCTCTGGAACCAACTTCCCACGGAGATCCGTGTCGCCCCCACCCTCTCCGCCTTTCGTAAATTACTCAAAATACACCTCTGCTGGCAGGCCTGGGGCGGTTGACATCTTGCCCCAAGCCAGTGTATGTCTGTGTGTATGCTGAATGATTGGGTTTTTTTAAAAAAAATATTAAGAGGTTTTATATTTATATGTATTTTTATGTTGATTTCTACTGTGTTGTGAGCCGCCCTGAGTTCTCCGGAATAGGGCGGCATAGAAATCGAATAAATAAATAAATAAATAAATAATAAATAATAAAATCCATTGTACATGGTCTGCTAAATTAAGCTGTTATGGTACTCATGTACACACAAAGACATACATACACCCAAAATATTATATACATATTCATACAGTATATGCATTTAAGTATACTATACATATACTATAAGCCACCAAAAGTAATTTTGACAGTGGCAGCATATTTGTCTTCCTAGCATTTTCCACTAGGATCCTAGCAATTTTTTTTGATCAACTGAGTTGTTGATCCATTGTTTGCTACAGGAATTGAGTGACCAGCTTGTCACTGATGCCTGATGTCATGGTGTGAGAAACTTGGCCCAAAGTCATTCAGCTAGATTTCATGCATAAGGTGGGACTAGAACTCACAGTCTTCTGGTTTCAAGCCTGGTGCCTTAACTACTAGATTAAATATGAAATATTTATTTATTTATTTATTTGATTTGATTTGATTTGACTTCTATGCCGCCCTATTCAATAGAACTCAGGGCGGCTCACAACATAAATAGAAATCACCAGTTAAAATACATATATAAAAACCCCTAAGTTAAAAGAAAACCAATCATTCAACAAACATACACACAAACATACACTGGCTAGGGGCAAGATGTTAACTGTCCCAGGCCTGCTGGCAGAGGTGTGTTTTAAGCAGTTTACGAAAGGCGGAGAGGGTGGGGGCGATACGGATCTCCGGGGGGAGTTGGTTCCAGAGGGCCGGGGCCGCAACAGAGAAGGCTCTTCCCCTAGGCCCCACCAGGCGACACTGTCTGGCTGACGGGACCTGGAGAAGGCTGACTCTGTGGGCCCTAACCGGCCGCTGGGATTCATGGGGCAGCAGACGGTCCCGTAAGTAACCTGGTCCGATGCCATGTAGGGCTTTATAGGTCATAACCAACACTTTGAATTGGGTTCGGAGACCAATTGGCAGCCAATGCAGTTCGCGGAGTGATGCCGAAATGTGGGCATTTCTGGGCAAGCCCAACACTGCTCGCGCAGCTGCATTCTGCATTACCTGAAGTCTCCGAACGTTTTTCAAAGGTAGCCCCATGTAGAGAGCATTGCAGTAGTCGAGCCTTGAGGTGATAAGGGCATGAGTGACTGTGAGAAGAGACTCCCGGTCCAAATAGGGCCACAACTGGTGCACCAGGTGAACCTGGGCAAATGTCCTCCTCGCCACAGCCGAAAAATGATGTTCCAAATTTAGCTGTGGATCAAGGAGGACGCCCAAGTTGCGGACCTTCTCCAAGGGAGTCAAGAGCTCCCCCCCAGGCTGATGGACGGATAGATTGAGTTATCTTTGGGAGGCAGAACCCATAGCCACTCCGTCTTGTCGGGGTTAAAGATTAATATTAATAGATTAACCCTGAAATATGATAAATAAATAAATAATCTAAAATGTTTATATGCAGACACTGCCATATGTTATATTTGATTGTATGGAAATGCACAATTAAAATTCTCCTGAGCAATGCTGTAGGGCTGATATAAATCTATTGGCTGATATGCTAAGTTCTTTTTTTTTTTTACTTAACACAGTTTGTATAGCATGGATATAACATACTTTGATTGATTCTTGTTTATTTCAAGTTTGAGAATTAAACAAGGAGAAACTATAGATGCTGGTATTTGGATTGTAATGCTAATCCCACATAACCTCTCTCCAGAAAAAAAAAGAGAGAACAAAGACTCACTGTACCTCTTGTCAAGTTTATTGCTTTGTTCATCTTTCTTTAAGACTCATATGAATATAGTAAAAATGAAAAAAATATTTTTTAAGAAGAAACATTTATTTTCAGATAGAAAAGTAACATCAGGTTTGAGAAAAACAGTTAAAAATGAGTCATGCCGGATGAACATTTTTAGAAATGCTTTTTAATATGAAAACTGCCTATTTTGCACTATGTTAAACGATGTGGTGGTATGTCATCTGGGGGAAGGGTGTCAAAACATCAGACTTGCAAAGTGGGAAGCCAGCTACAATGCTAACGCTTATGTGTGTGTGTGGTTTTTTACAATAAGTGCTACACCATAGCCAAGTATATAAAAATCCAGTGCTAAAGATTGCATTCTCTGGATTTTTATGTTTTCTATCCTGAAGAATCAGATAAGTATTGTGCACCCTGCAGCATGGGCCATGGGTTCAGCCAAGCCCCAAACTAAGCAAATGGGCTAAGTCAATGGAAATAAAACACATTAAAAGCCCAAGCAAAGAGGAATCAAAAGTCACCAGTTGGGGTTTAAAAATTAATGTGAATGAGGAAAAAATAGTAAAGTATTTATTATCTACAATATTTTTAATATTAGTAAAATACTTACAATTACTGAATATTAGCAAGAACTTTAACCTTTCTGTGCAGTTACAGAACAATTCCTTCAGGCTTCACAGCATGGTCTTGCTTCTACTGCTTTCAATTTCTATGAAGAGCAAGCAACTGGTTGTTTTTTAATCCCAGGGAGACAATCAGCACCCTTGAATGTTGCCTTATTATAATAGCCAGTTAGAAGAAGAGAACAATTTGAAAGAAACAAAGCCAAAGGTTTTGCTGATAAGGAGAAAACTACTTTAAATTTATAGATTGGCATGAAAGTTATTTTGAATAAATCAAATCTCTCCTGAAATTACAGGTTCATAATTTGGGATCCCAGTTGTTATTGGACTTACTTATGGCAATTGTGGCGAGGAGTGTACAGGTCGTGCTTAACTTATGACAACTGAGCCCAAAACCTTTGTTGCTAAGTTAAGTGAATTTTGCTCCATTTTATGATCTTCCTCGCCACATTTGTTAAGTGAATCCCCGCAGTTGTTAAGTTAGTAACATGGATGTTAAGTGAGTTTGGTTTCCCCATTGATTTTGCTTGTCAAACAGTCACAAAAGATGATCACATGACCCTGCAACACTGCAACTGTCATAAATATGAGTCAGTTGCCAAGTGTCTGAATTTTGATCAATGACCATGGGGCTGTTGCAATGGTTGTAAGTGTGAAAAATGATCATAAGTCACTTTGTAACTTTGAACTGTTGTAAGTCAAGGACTACCTGTGTTTGACAAGTACAGCTAGCGTGCTAAGTGAAACCTTCTTGAGCCAAATGGATTTTGTGACATGTCTTGGTTATATTACTGCAGCACATAGGTGACTTTGGGGGAAAAAAACCATCTTGAATATGCAATTGGTGTAGAATGTGGCAGCCAGCCTGCTAGCTGGTGCAAGATATAAATATCTCAGGATACTTTTTATACTGAAAGATTTGCACAGGCTGTCAGTTACATTCTGGGCATGTTTATATGCTGGCACCAACCTTTAAAGTTATAAATAATGTAGAGGCAAATTAGGGTTGTACATGAAAGAAAACATATGTTTTGCTTCCACCATTTTAAGGAAACATTGGGATCTGGCATCCTTTATTATGCTGATTAGCTGGTTGTCCAAATTTATCATTAATGCAATAGTAGGCTTCATGCTTAATACCTTTGGGTCATACTGCTCTTTGCTGCATGATGATTGCTTGAACTACTCCAGAGACATCTTGCTCTATCTGAAAAGTATCTTGCTAACAGTTTGCAACATTTGCAACATATACCAGATACGGTATATCTGATCGAGTGTTTAAGCTTATTCTTTCCATGATGTTGGTTACCACGGTTTGCAGAGATGCCAGACAGTGGTCCAATATCATGCTGCTCTTGGACCCACAATGTACCTACTTAGGTTATCAACTCCATGCCATATATTCATGTTGAACACTGCCCCCAGACCAAAGCTACTAATGCACAGGAAGAGTCTGACTGCTTCTAGTTTCAACACTGCTTCTTCTTCTATAGAATGTCCTTCCTTAGCTTCAGCCATCACAGTGCCAATGGGAGCATCAGTGCTACTCAGGTGGAATAGGTATGATTTCAAATCAAGATTTCTTGCAAGTGTCATCATCCTTCCTGTTCCTTAACGAAGACATTGCATTTCCTCTGATATATCTCCTAGCTAGGGTTTGTTCAATGGTGTATAATTTTGGGAATGTACCTACCTAGTCTAAACTGAGGGGGAAGCATACAGGGGAGCAGAAAGAAAGTTTAAATGCAAGCTTCCTTTATGGTCGATTAAAAAGGGACTCTATTTTGCACATACACTCAAAAAAATAATTAAAATGATTAATTTCTCCAAATAGGTAAGCAGTTTGGGGGAGAGGTATGTGAGAAGGATAGTAGAAATGTTTAGAAAATGTTTACAGAAGAGTACTAATTTGAGGAGCAAGGGAATCAGAGTGTGTAATCCCTCTTTCTTTTTCTATATAATTAAAACCACAATTAGTCCTACTATATGAATTTAAAAGTGACCTTCCTTCCTTCCTTCCTTCCTTCCATCCATCCATCCACTTACCACTTTTTCCAAGTTTTAAAAGATTGCTATGTTTTAATTATTGGGTTTTATTTTATATGTATTAATTTATGGTCACATTTCATATTTGTATTTTTATGTTGCCTTGAAGTCTTCATAACCAGAAAGATAGAAATGAATTACTAATATTAAGAGTAAGATAATTATGATCAAGAATATTATCCCCTGCAACTATAACTGTCCAGTGTTACTATAGTCAGTGTTCTCTACTATCCATCACTGTAGTCTGAAATTTGGGGTCCCTGTCATGTAACCACCCTATTCAGAGAATGCCACCAACATTTTATGGGGCATCCCTTCACATGTCTAAATAACAGCAACAAATATTTTAGACCCTGGAATATTTCATACAGAGCTTAATTTTGTCAATATTTAATATTTATTCTAAAATTTTGCCCAGATTATTTTCTCATTTTGTCTAAGAATGCATTTTTACTCATTTTTATTTGAAATAAAGCCCGTTTAGGACAGATGTTTGGCATTGACTCTGTATTCTATTGTCCACAAAAATCACAAATTCTATCCAGTGTACACAGGCTAGAGGTAAGATTAGACATCATCTCTTCACTTGGCTTCCTCCATTATTTATAATTCTGCAAAGAATGAGCTACCATACTTGGTTATTGTCAGTAGGATTTTATTTAAATGGAGAACCCTAAAATCACTTGAAAACTTATCCTGACATTTTTGGCTGCTGTTTCTATTTTGTGGATTGCTTCTAATCTATTTTTATTCCCTTAATATGCCTTTCAATGCTTGCTTTATTTTGCCTGCATTTTTTTTTCTTGTAACTGGAAATGTAACACTTCCTTGGTCAAAGTACAGGGACAATATTTTTCCTAATGCTGCCTCTTTATTGAGGCGATTTAATATATTCTCAGCCTTTTTAGCTTTCAGTGAACAAATATTCCTTTTCTTATTTTGAGCTCTGATGCATTCAATGGATCTTTCATCTCCAGATGAATGCATTTAACCCTACTATGGACAATTTATTAGCATTTAAAGTACCATTTAGAAATGATTGTTCAATAATACATTTTCCCCAGCTTCTTCATGCGCTTTTTGTGCCAATAATAAATCACCCATGCATCTGCAAGGTTTTGATATATGAAATTAAAGTGAAATATTGAAAAAAAATATCTGGAAGGCCTGAGCAATTTATACTTTTAAAACAGAATAGCTTTGATAATGTAGACTCATTTTTATTTATATTATTATATTATTATAACATGGCACATTGCATCATATCACAAACACCCAGCATTCTAAAGTATAAGGTTATTTTATTTTATTTTGCATATATTCTTAGTACCATTAAAAAACTTCCTTTCCCAGTATTTTTCAGTCATTGCTAAAAAAAGATGTACATGTCCAAGGAAAATATTGTTGTCAGCACTTATTAATGCATCTACGTAACAGATTAAACAGGGTGCAAATGGCCTTTCACAATCTTGACTAAATTTGGGGAGTAGACAAATGATTTTTCCTCTTACTGTTTTTCTCAGAGGATAAAATGCTTCTACTTCAAGTGACCAGATAAATAGTTGAAATAGTATACCTCTGAATTTATTTTTTCAAAAAATCCAGAGAAAAGCAGCTAGCTGAGGGAAACAATTGTGTTTTAAAAACAAATGCACTGAGACTGGGTTTCAAACCAGCAATTTTCCATTTCTAAGGCAAATATTATAACTATGATGCTGTTAGACTATCACTAAGACAGGTCTAAAACAATATCTCTCAACCTCAACAACTTTACGATGTGTGGACTTTAACTCCTAGAATTCTCCAGCCAGATATTGAAGTTGAGGTCTTAAACATCTTAAACTTGTTAGGGCTGAGAAACCTGATAACAATTGATTCAATTGAGGGAGAATCCTTTCCTTTGTGAAGTAGCTGATGAATTGCTGAAATTAGTATGCAATAATATAAAGGATAGCAATCAAAACAAACAGGTACACTTGAAGTGACACAAAGGTGGTGGCTGTGTGGAGAGAATCTTTTAAAACAGGATCAAGAATTCCCTTAGAGGCTGTGTTTGCAATGGGAAAGATGTGTTGACAGATCATGTCTAATCCTGTCTTCCCCAAATGATTGCTAGCTTACTTTGGCTACAGGGCAACCAAGCACTGCAAATAGCCCTTGTTGCGATATGTGAAGTAATCCAATGGCAATGAATAAAAAATAATGAAGATCTTTGAAATATAGAAAGTAAAACAATTCTATCCTTCCTAATGTTCTGTTTGGCTTGAAAGTATAAAATGATCAAAAATACAGTATACATTGCATGTGGTGCAAAACTAATATTTTCTGTTTATACTTTTAAAAATCATCTTGTATTTATGCCTCTTCTTAGAAATGCCACAATTTTCTTCTAATTCCAAGCTAAACTTTTCAAAGTGTTTAAGAAAGGTATCTAATGAAACTTACTGTCATTCTAAAGAACTTGTCTGGTTTCACAGATAGGTCTGAATTGAACTAGCTCACTTTCATGCTTCGATTTGAGGCACCAAAGCAGCGCAATTCAATTTTCTGAGATGAACAGGCCTCTCCAATAGGATCGCCTTCAGTAAAGAATGCAGATTATTTACACAGGTCTATTGCCTGCCAGTTGCAGATTACTACTTTTATTTCATAGCTCCTTGATCTTTTGAATCTGAAAAGAAATAAGTACTTTGTGAATTTTTCTTTGATTTTAACTCAAACATGGAACCAGAGAAGCTGAAGACTTAAATAATTATTAAAAAGGGAAAGAATATGTAGCTCTGAAATAAAACAAACTCACAAAACATATCCAGGGAGTCTTCAATTTACAACTGTAATTTGAGCCTGGAATTACAGTTGTAATTTGTGACAGTTGTTAAGTGGTTCCACATCCAATTTTATGACCTTTTTCAGCAGTTATTAAACAAATATGGCAGTCATTAAACAAATCCAGTTTATCCAATGGGAATTTTTTGCTAGAAAGTGGAAGAAAAAGCCCCAAACCAGAAAAAAACACAAAAAAATTGCAGTTATGTGACTACAGGACATTGTAAATGGCTATAAATGTGAACCAGTTGCCAAGTGCCTAAAAATGGAATCCATGACCATCATATGTGTGTGTGTTTGTGTGTGTTGAAACATTAGGTCTGGGTCATAAGTACCTTTTCAGAGGGTCCATTGCAACTTCAAATGGTCGCTAAGAACCCAACATTAAGCGAGGACTATCTTTTATCTACTAACTTTCATCTTCTCTTGGGAAAAAAAAGAAAAAAATCAAAACTGATTTATCTTCTATCATGTCAAATGAGACCTGTTACAGTGTGGAGGATTTAGTCATGATACTATTGGGCTATGCTGATATTCTGGCTTTCAAAGGAACAGCCTTTGAATTAGTTCAGGATTCCATTATGAATCAGAATCGACCAAGAACATGATTTCAGCCATCCTGGATCCTGTATAAAGTTATCAGTCAATTTGTTGTTTATACTTCAATGTCATTTTAAAATCAATTTCTAGAATGTATCTAGAATTTTAAAATAAATACTTAGGAAATAATACTATCCAGCTGTAGACTGGATTGTGATGACAGTCTCAGCTATTTTTCACTTTTAATGAAAAATAACTTCCGGCTTCCTGTTTCCGGTTGTGCCGTTGCGGAGCCTTCCTGGGGAGCTCCGGGATTGATCTTCGCATTTTGGCTCTGTTTGGCTGCTTTTTTGCGATCGCTGCCTGGAGGGAATAGCGATCAAAGAGAGGAGTTTCTCGTGCATCCGAGGAGTCTGGCAAACCCTGGAAAAGCTGAAAAACAACTCAAGCCGGAGCCGAAAAAGCCGGCCCCGGCCGGCCCAAAGACACAACGGGTTAACACAGCTGATGGAAGAAAGAAGCGCAGTCATCTGGTTATAGAAGGAGAAGAACTTATGGTGAGAACTTTGAAACAGAGACTCTTTAATCGGTAAAAGAAAACCCGATGAGTGAAGTCCTTCGTATTCTTCCCTCGTTCTGTTTGAATTAGTAACTCCAAAAAGAAAAAAATATAGCGGCCAGAATCTTTAAAGGAGTAAAACGGGAAGAGGAAAGAAAGGAGAATATCGGAAGAGTGATTATAGATTTGAAATTGCCCTCAGATACTCTCCAAATTTAACTGTATTGGCGTGGATCTAAATTTGATTTCCGGAAAAAAGGAGAAAAGCGGAATAAGGACTGGACATTTGAAAAATTATAGATTGGAGAACGAAAAGCTAAATCCAACCGGAAGAAGGACAAACGGAAGAGCTAAGGAGCAGACATATTGAATCATTCCTTTGAATCCTTTCTTATAATAGACTTATACTACAAAAAGGCTTGACTTTGTATTGACCTTTTTTGACCCTATTGGACTTTAATATTTGAAATATCTGAACATTGAACATTGAATTAACATTTGAACATTGACTTTTTTTTTATTATTTTCATCGATCTGGAAAATTGAAAATTGAACCTACAACCAACAACATATATAAATTTGAGTGAGTTTAAGAATAATATAATATAATATAATGAGAACAAATTAATTCAAAGTTTGTGTGGTGGGAGATATATTGATATATTGTTCTCTTTTTTCTTTTCCTTTTACTTTATATATATATATATATATATATATATATATATATATATATATATATATATATATATATATATATATATATATATATATATATATATATATATATATATATATATATATATATATATATATATATATATATATATATATATATATATATATATATATATATAAATTTCTTTCCTTTTTTTCCTTTTTTTCCTGAAGTCAATTAAACAATTGAGATATTTATATAGTAAAATATTGATTTACTATACTACTTATCACTTTATTGATTACTATATTACTGAATTATTGATTTAATGAAAATCTAGATAAATCAATTATTGTATTAGAGATATATATGGTCAATTGGAAAACTATTCAAAAGATTATTAAGACAACAACTATGTATCAATCTAAAATTACAAAAAAGACTACAGTAACACCACAATCAACAACCCCACAAACTATAAAAAATATAGAAAGTATGCTACCTGAAAAACAGATAGACTCTCAGATTCCTCCAATAACATTAATATCCCTACAAGAAATGATGATTAAACTTCAGGAATCGATAGATCGTAACTATGAAAAAATGACTGGAAATATGGAAACGATGAGGGAAGATATTAAAAAAGTAGACGACAGAGTGAGTAAGATTGATGGAAAGATAGAGCAATTTCAAGAGAATTTAATAAAAAATGATCAAAGAATAAAAAATATAGAAGAAAAAAATGAAAAAATTGAGGCAAGAATTGATGAAACAGAGACTTATATGACAACAACTTCTAAAGATATGCAGGATGCCTTATTAAACCTTGAATTGGAAAAAGCTGCCTTTTTTCTGAGATTTCAAAATGTACAAGAAACTAAAGATGAAAATCTTCCTCAGATGATGGCAGAGATCATAGCAGGCATCTTGGATATCACACCACAAAAAGCAATTAAGGAATTGGATGAAATATATCGGGTATACACCAGCTATGCCCGCCGAAATAATTTCCCAAAAGAGGTTCATGTACGTTTCACTAAGAAAACCACAAGAGAAGAAATATATAATATAGCTAGGAAAAACACCTATACATACAAAGGAAGAGATATTACAATTCTTAAACAAATTCCAAGACGCATTAGAGAAAGAAGAAGACCCTTTCAATTTCTATCTTCCAAATTAAATAATCACAGGATTCCATTTAGATGGTTGATTCCAGAGGGTCTACTAATTACTCTATTCGATAAGAAACATAAAATAAATAATGTAGAGGAAGCTAGGGAATTCTATGATCAAAATATTAAGGAAATAGAGGAATTAGAACATAAAGAAAATAAGAACAGAGAGCGAAACAACAAAGAAGAATTAAGCTCTGAGGATAACCCACTTGATTCAAAACTGAAAAACAAACATGGTAACGAGGAAAGAGAAGGGGCAACTACAAGATCGCAAGCAGGTGCAAAGGGAAGAAGATAGACAATTTAAACAATTACAAAAGGCAGAGGATGAAATAAGATTGCTATCTATAAATATCAATGGATTAAATGCATCCAAGAAAAGAAATAAAATATTTTATAATTTGATTAAACAAAACTTAGAAATTATATGCCTACAGGAAACACACGTTAAAAAGAATCAACAACAATTATTGGAATGTTTAAAATTAGGAGAATCATTCGTATCTTTAGCCCAGGTCAAAAAATGTGGAATTGTGCTATACATCAAACCATGGCTAAATCCAAAATTGATCTATGCAGATGAAGAAGGCAGAATTCTAATTGTCCAAATCGATCAGGGAAACAATCCCATAACAATAGCTGCAATTTATGCTCCAAGTACACAACAAACTAAATTTTATACAAAGCTTTATAAACAACTTCAAGAAATAGAAATCTTAAAATTAATAATTATTGGTGATTATAATGCAATAGTAGATAAGAAAAAAGACTATAAAAGTGTGAATAGGGCCGGAAAAAAAATAATAAGAAGAACATTACCTCTCCCCTTTATGCAGATGGTAGAAGAATTTCAATTAACAGATACTTGGAGAGCCCTACATTTAGACAATATATACTATACCTACTTTTCACATCCATTTAAATCGTGGTCAAGAATAGACATGGCTTGGGCCAATCCAGAACTTATGAAAACAATAACGGAGTCAGAAATACTACCAAACATATGGGCTGATCACAATCCAATATTAATAAAATGGAAACAGCAAACAAAAAATATTAATAAAAGATGGACCCTCAATCAGACGATAATTAAAGAAAAAGACTATATCACAATGATACAAAAAGAACTCAAATATTTTTTAGAGATAAATAATAATGGAAATACAACAATACTAAATTTATGGGATACCATGAAAGCCTATATACGAGGGCTCTCAATCTCATACTCATCCTTTCTAAACAAAACAAAACGGAAAAATATAGAAGAACTAACAGAGAAAATAAATAGTTTGGAAAAACAACTACATAGAGACCCCTCAAATGTCAAAATGTTAGAATAATTAAATACCAACAAACATAAAATAAATCTTATTACACAAAATGAAATGATAAAAAATTTAAAAGCCACAAAACAAAATTTTTTTGAACATGCAAATAAACCGGGCAGATGGTTGGCTCATAAAACAGCAAAACAAAAAATAGAAAGAAATATAGAAACTTTAACAGACCATAAAGGTGAAAGACAAAATAATGCTCAAAAAAGAAAGATATAGTAATAGATTTTTATTCAAACTTATATAAAAAAGAAGAAACTGAACAAAGAAAAATTGATGAATATTTAGAACAAACTGATCTACCAAAAGTTACAGAAAAAGAAAGAGCAATGCTAAATAAAAAAATAACTCTGGAAGAGCTAAAAAACGTGATACAGGCTCAAAAAAACAATAAATCTCCCGGTCCAGACGGTATCCCATCAGAATTATATAAAATTTTAATAGACCTTCTAGCACCATTGATTCTGGAACTATTTAATTACATTTTAGACAAAAGTAAAATATCAGAATCATGGAAAGATGCATACATTAGCTTAATACCTAAAGACTTAATTAACAAACACCAAATTCAAAACTACCGTCCAATTTCACTTTTAAATACAGATTACAAAATATTTGCAGCAATTATGGCAGCGAGGTTTAAAAGAATACTGAACATATTTATCCACCCTGATCAGAATGGTTTTCTACCCAATAGACATATTAGAAGCAATATAAGAACAATATTAAATGCAATAGAATATTATGATATACATATTGAAAAACAGGTTGCATTTATTCTGGTGGACGCAGAAAAAGCCTTCGATAAGATAAACTGGCTCTTTTTTACTACACAACTAAATAAAATGGAATTTGGAAATAAATTTATAAATCTAATTAAAGAAATATATAATCAACAATTTGCCAAAATCATTATAAATTCAGAATTAACAAATAAAATTAAAATAGAAAAAGGAGTCCGACAAGGTTGTCCCCTAGCTCCATTGATATTTATCCTCGCTTTAGAAGCTTTGCTAATAAATATAAGGAGAAAGGAAGAAATTAAAGGACTAAAGATAAGAAAAGAAGAATATAAATTACAAGCATATGCGGACGATATGGCTTTTATAATTGAGGACCCCTTAGAATCAGCTTCAATTTTAATAGAGGAAATTGAAAAATTTGGCCAAGTGGCGGGTTTAAAAATTAATAAAAACAAAACTAAAATAATAACTAAAAATATGAACTCTAATCTAAATCAAGAACTAGAAAATATTTTAGAAATAAAAACAGTAAAGAAAGCCAAATATTTGGGACTAATACTTTCGGCCAAATGTAGTAAGATTAAAAAAGACAACTACGACGTAGTAATAAAAAAGATAAGTGCAGACTTAGACAAATGGTCCAAACTCCAGATATCATTATTAGGGAAAATCGCAATAATAAAAATGAATGTCCTTCCAAAGATACTGTATTTATTTCAAACAGCTCCAATTAAGCTAAATAAAGAATTTTTTGATAAATTAAACAAAACAATACACAAATTTATATGGGCTAAAAAGAAAGCAAGAATTAAGTTCAAACATCTACAAGACCACAAATCAAGAGGTGGAATGGGGCTTCCAAACTGGAAATTATATTATACAGCAGCCGCACTGGTCTGGATTAAAGATTGGATACAACTTAAAAACAGGAGAATACTAATTTTAGAAGGTTTTAATCTTGAATTCGGCTGGCACTCCTTTTTATTTGGGAAAAAAAATAAATCATATACACAATTTAAACAACACTACATAAGGAAAAATTTATTAGAAATTTGGTTCCAAATTAAAAGACAATTTTATATTAAACTACCAAGATGGCTTTCCCCAAATGAATCCATAACGCATCCTAATTTATTAAACCCCAATACAATAATGACATATCACCAAATCCTAACAGAAGATAACCAATTAATTTCAACTCAAATTTTAAAAGAAAAAGGAATCATTTTAGACTGGATGCAATATTTTCAAATCAATTCAAAATATATGGAAGACCAAAAGCATGGATTTCAAAAAACAAACAATTTAGATAAAATATTATTAGGAGCGGACCAAAAACTTATTTCTAAACTATATAAAGTTTTATTATACGATGAAATGTGTGAAGAAGAAGTTAAAGGTAACATGATTGCATGGGTAAAAAATATAGGAAACACAATTTATCTGGCAGAATGGGAAAAAATCTGGAACACTAACTATAAACTTACCATCTCATCCGCCTACAAAGAGAATATACTTAAAATGTTCTATCGCTGGCATCTCCCCCCTGATCGACTGGCAAAAATGTTTCCCAATACATCCCCCAAGTGCTGGAAGTGTAAAATCAAAATTGGGACATACTACCACCTTTGGTGGACTTGCACATTAGCCAAAAATTTTTGGAAAAAAATTAAAAAATACCTTGAACAAATTACTACCCAAATAATTCCAATGAATCCCGAACTATTTTTATTAGGAATAATAAGATATAAGACAACTAAAGAAGACAGATATTTAACAATACACATAATTACAGCTGCCAGATTAGTCTATGCCCAAAATTGGAAACTTGAAAAAACTCCATCAACTCTGAATTTGATCAACAAAATAAACGAAGTAGCCGAGATGAACAAACTAACTCTCAAAATACAGAATAAAGAAGACACAATATTTTACAAGACCTGAAATAAATGGTACGAATGGCTAGAAGCAAAAAAATATTTGGAACCCTAAGAATATAAATAAAATGTAATACTAATAAATAAGATATAGATGACAATCTTATTCATCCTCTGACCTAAACATATTTAAAAAAACCCTATCGATATACTTTGATAAGAACTCTGAAAACTATGACATATCACCTAAATCGAAATATGTGATAATCTCCCTTAGATAATTAAAGACAGAATAAATATATGATGTGTATATCTGTTAAATTGTATATATCTATATATATACATTAATTATGTATATCTAGTCAGTTTATATGACACAATTATATTATACCTTGTATAGACTGCACATAAATAAGAATCAACTAAATAGTTGATATTATTGTTAAATGTTGTTTGTATATAGCTATAGATATCAACTTAAGATATAACTATAATCAATTTATGCTCTATGTCTTTGTTTTATGTACTGTACATTTGTACTTTTAAAGTTTGTATATATTCAATAAAGTTTATTTTTTTTTAAAAAAAAAAGAAAAATAACTTCCATTTAGCTCTTTACTAGAGAGAGAAAAATTATGGGCATGTTCAGAAATGCCTCTTAGATGAGTTTTAAGTTTTTAAATGTAGGGCATTTCTGATGTAATAATTATATACCAGGGACCTAGGTTTTAAAGAATGCTACTTTAGTCTAAAATAAAATCCACAGGAGATAACACTCTTCTTCAAAAATCAATTTAAGACTATAATAGATATGCACTGCCCTTTTGGTGATTTGATGGATACATTAGAATTAGTGGCACTAGGGATATTTTAGAATTGTCAACTATTTTTCATTCACCAAATTTCTCAGGCATAAATGTCATCCATAATATATCTCTCTCTACCCTATGCTACAAGTAAAAAAAATCAAAGATTGAGACAAAAGCACTACCCATTACTTAACTGAAGCTTTGACTTCCATGGTATTAGTTTGCAATCATTCAGTGTAAAAAGGCTACATACCGTATTTCTTTCCTGCTTTTAAATCAACCCAATTACATTTGTTTCTTCAGTATCCCAAGTATCATTTATAACAGACATGTCAAACTTGCGACATCACATGACGTCGCGCAACGTATTGAGACGGTTTTGCTATTGCCGGCAATGGGGTGGGCGTGGCTTCTGGATCTGGGCGTGGCATCCGGCCCATGGGCCAGCAGTTTGACACCCCTGATTTATAATGATTCTCCTAAGGTGGGTGGAGAATGTCATGTAAATATGACATTGGAAATTCCAGCTTCTAATTAATGTTCATGCCAAAAATATTGTTAGTGTTATCTAATGCTACTCAAGACTTACTATATGCAAATATCTACACAAGTCTCCTTGATGCGGCCAATTTTTTCCTAACTCTTGGCACCACTTAACCATATAGGAGAAGCAGTTGGCATTGGACTGACTATCTGTGATTGTGCTATAGACGGTGATAAGCATGGGCTTAATGTAGGGATATTGCTGAAATTTATAATTATCTGTTTTAAAATACAAAAATTATCCAGATAAAGTGTATCAGCTATATAACATAGCCTGCAAAGAATTTTGACTTACACTGATTTGTTATTTTGATTTTGAGAGTTGGAGGCCTGGTATATCTTAAAGATGTCATACTGGCATCCTGTAATGAATTGGGTCATTTTTCTTTGAAGTTGTGCTTTGACTGTAATTGTAAAATATGTATGTGTGTATGTGCATGTGTTTATCTATATATATTCAGTGTTAGCATTTAGGCAATCCAGATTGCTTTACAAGAATGCATAAACTTATTAATTGTTAATGATTTCTTTTTATCCTCATTCAATTCTTTGAACTATGATTCTAGTTCACACAATCAAATAGTTTTGCAAACTGATAAATGCATTCTTTATTTGGGTCATTGCACATGATGATTCTTGACAATACTATATGCAGTTGCTGCTCATCCTGATCTAAATATCAAGTTGGCGGTGTATCTTTTCCCCCCAAATTGTTTCCAGTTAATCATTATAGGAACTGCTGTTTGATGTTCATATTTAGTGTCTGAGTGGCTTTTTTATCCTTCTTCTTTTTCTTTGTGCATTTTTTTTTAGTTTGTAAATCTATGAACATGGCTTTCAAAGCCCCTCTGGGAGCTTTTTAGTTGACGAGCAAAGTAAAAATGCACCAAATAAAACAGATAATATATTGCTCAGTCAAATTCAAATACAGGAATAGGCAGCAAAATACTCTAAAATATTAGAATTTTTGATAATTATCTGTTTTGATTCCAAGCATACTATATTAATTTAATACATACTAATGGTATAAAAGCTAAAAATTGCAGGCCATGATAAACTCAAGCACATTTCAACATGCATAAGGTTTTTATACTTCTCTATGATAATATATTGTAGAAAAAGTTTTCATCTCTTGGGAAGTGTGAGAATGTAAGTGAAGAGAGATAAATATTTTAAGATTATAGTGCCTTCTAAAATAGATTTCATTGAAATACTATTTCAGACAAATAGGATTTTTAAATTTCATTCATTGTAATAAACCTTGGTATTTTCAGTACCTTATTTCATAGTGACTCTAAAAAGAATCACCATGCCATTTGACTAAAGAGCAATTATATTATTATGAAATTTGTGTGGACTTTGCTAATTTGCCATGGGGATGAAAAGCTGCCCTCCTCCTCCTCCTCCTCCTCCCCCTCTTCCTCCTCCTCCTCCCCCTCTTCCTTTTCCTTCTCCATGTTAATATTTTCCTATATTACTGAAACCCACTCCTTTTTATTCAGAAATTTAGTGGAAATTTTAGAAAATTTAATTGTGCTCATATCCTAGTAAAATTAGCAAAGGCAAGATTACAGCTATAGAGATGGCTACAGTAGTTTAGGAATTTGTAGGTTGTTGTTATCTATGCTGGTAACATATCACTGTGGATATTGCATTCTATCCTTAGGAGCAGACTTGCTTTTCAAATGACCCATCAAAGAATGGTTTGCACATAACTTTTAGAATTATATCTGGGGCCTCAGTGAATGCTCTCATAATTCCCATAAAATGTATATCAACTAAGAAAAATAATTTGGATGTAGAAATCAATAAGTAGCAATGGAAAGGAGAGCATTCAAATGAAATGTTGTTTTTTCTAAACTTCTCAAGTTCTTAAAAAGGTCTGGGAGAGAATGAGTTAAATGCTTTACACTGAGTGAGGCCATTGGTTTATCTAGGCCAATGTACTATAGGGAAGTTGGACCATGGATTTGAATTGGATTGGGGAGACTTAGGTTGAGATCGCCATGCTACACATCTCTTTGGTTAATTTTTGATTAGGCATCCTCTTTCCCCATAACCCAACATACAAGGCTACTGTTTAAGAATAACATTGCATAGACCTATGTGTCTTGGGTTCTCAAAGGAAAGGCAGGATTACATGAAACATAGTCAATTAAATAACCAGTATTGTCAGTACTGATCGGCAACACAGTTTTGGATTTGGGGTAGGTATTAATCATTTCTCATGGAGAAAATATCACCATGATCACCATGGTATGAATTTGACTACCAAAATACCATAATACTTCTAATCTCAAGGTCATATGAATGTGAAAAAACACTGTAAGACACATAGAATTCACTTTGTCTTTATGTCATTGTATTGACCAATTGTGGAAAAAGGATTGCCATCTGGCCAACTGTTAGAGACTTATAGAAGACTAAAATTGAGCAGCTGGAATCTTATTTAAGAAGAAAATTATATTAAATGTTTCTTCTGCCAGTTTTTGTTCTGGTTTTATATTTAAATGGAATAATTTTGAAATCTGTTCCCAAAATAATTTGTGTTTAGAATCTAGACTAGCTTTTGCCAGCAATTGTTATCAAAGCACTCAGCGATGTACTGAGCATTCATTTCATGACGCCAACACATTTAGCTAAATCTTCCTCGCTGCAGCAAGCTTTGATTACCTTCAATAGAGATATTATGCCTTCCAATAACTCCATTGGTGAGTTGTTCAGAGACCAACTTGTGCCATTGATGTTGCATGGCAAATTATATACAAATAAAAGCAGCAGCAAAATGAGAATAGTTCCAGGTCTAAAAAAATTTTCCTTGCATCTCCATCTCTCTCTCTCTCTCACTCTCTTGCTCTCATTTATCTATCATCTTTAAAATGTGATGCATAGTCTGCAAAATCAGATAATGCAATTATGTGCAGTTCAAAAGTTACAGAAGGAGTGTGATCGGAAGCTGTATTTATTCCTTTCGCTAGAAAAGGGTTATGCATTTCCTTCAACAAGTCTGAATAACATAAAAACTAAATAATAACAGTTGTTGCAGATGCTAACTGTTATATACTTCGTTCGCGTGCAAATGATGAAGACACATGGCAATGTTGAACAATTCTTTATTCTCCTTCTAACAACACCCAAGCAAGCACAAAAGGCACGCAAGCCTTTTATATGGCCAGAAACCCGGACAACATCAACCAATGGAACAGTGTTTTCACGCCATGCGCATGCACACAAGACTGGCGCCACTCTGTCTGGTCCCGGGCAGCTTTTGTAATGCCCGGGACCAATGCAACATCCCGACCCTGCTTTTGCAGGCTAAGGACACAACACCCCTCCCCCCTAGATGGAACATACTTTGCGCTCTCATACATATGTCATACATTGGGAAGAGTGTCATACAGTTTCATTAATCAAATGCAAGGAGTGTGGAATACTCAAGTCTGCCCTCGGGAAAACCCCCTTCTATCTTTAGTAATACAATAAATGTATCCGAAATAAAAAAAATACAAAATAATCTACCCACGAGTTGCTCCCATTATTCAGGGGCCTCATGAACAGGTCCTTCATGATTTGACAGCAACATCACAAAGTCTCTCAGATGTTTGGGTGGGCACTTGGCCCGCTGCGACCTTCTAATGCCTGGAGAGATTGCCTGGCCCACCTGCTTGCCTAACAGGCCAGGGTGTTGCTGCCCTAAATTCCCAGGTGACCCTGGTGAGGGTGCCTGGCCTACCTGCTCGCCTACCAGGCTAGGCAGGCTAGGACTTTGCTGCCCCAAATACCCGGTTGACCCACCCAGCTGCTGGCTGGCTGGACCCTCTAAGTGTAAGCCAGCATACCTTGGATGGGTGGAAGTCCCCGAGTCCACAATGGACTCCTCTTGGGAACACTGCCCCTCTAGCCCAAGGCCAGCAGATGGAGAGGGCTGGGTAGTGGGAGTGCTCCAGTACTCTGTGGCCCCCAAGCATGTTCCCCAGGTGCCAGAGTCAGGGGTCGCCTCCAGAGCAACCCCCTTTGCTGGAGACCTCCTTTTGGGAGCAATTGCCGAATTTGGCAAGCGCCCCTGATGGAATTCCTTTTCTCTTGCTGCTTGTGATTTGTGTGGATACCCTGGTCAGTCTCCCTGTATGGAGCACTATCTGACATCTGTGAATACTGTGGATACCCCTGGTGTGACTCCCTGTCTGGAGTAATTATGGATGTGTGGGATGATCCCCTATCCAGAGAATTCCTGTTAGGAGCACTTGCGGAACCTTGGGATGAATTCCCAACAGCCTCAGTAGCAGCTAGTGAGGGCCTGTTAGTCCTGGGAAACTGTGACCCAGAATGCATATTATGGTCCTCCCCCCAACCAGAGCAGAGCCAGGAGCTGAAGGGTGAGAGTCCAGTCTCCAATGCATTTGGTCTATGTATCTGTGAAGAATGCAGCGGTCACGCAAGGCAACTTCATATGACAACAGTCCAGAGACCTTGCAGACCACAGCTGTGACCCAGAGATGTCCAGGCCCATAGTTCCTTGCCCAAACCGGATCGCCCACCTGGAGTCTCCTATGTGCCCACGGTTGTAAGACCTGTGAAGCCACCCGGTCAGGGTGCAACCTGTCCAGTTTAGTGATGAGGCGGTGACCCCAGCGGAGTTCAGCAGGGCTCTTCCCTGTGGCAGTGCATGGTGTGGTGCGGTGTGCAAGAAGGAAGTCTGCTAACCTGTGATGCCAGTTACCGTAAGTCAGTTTCTTGAGGGCATCTTTGGTGGTGCGCACCATTCTCTCTGCCAGTCCATTGGAGGATGGGTGGAAGGGAGCCGATGTTGCATGCCAGATCAGATTGGCCTGAAGAAAAGCCTGGAACTCAGAAGAGGTAAATTGAGGGCCATTATCTGAAACCAGAAGATCTGGAAGATCGTGTGATGCAAAAATTCCTCTCAACACCTAGATGATCCTGGCAGTAGTAGTGGAGGAAACAGGAACAACCTCTAGCCACTTGGAATGGCTATCAACAACAACCAGGAAGGTTGTTGAAAGGGCCCAGCATAATCTATATGCACCCTAGACCATGGGGTTTGAGTATCCTCCCACCTATGTACTGGGGCCTGAGGCATTTCAGGCTGGGACTGTTGGCACCCATGCACCTGGCCCTCAATGGCTTTATCGAGTCCAGGCCACCAAAGATGGCTGCGCGCAAGTGCTTTCATCCTGACTATACCAGGATGTCCCTCATGCAGAGAGATCAAGATTTAGACCTCAATGAGGTTGGGATCACTACCCTGCTGTCCCATAACAGACAACCCTTGAAAGTGGAAAACTCATGCTTCTTGTTTCAGAAGCTTTGGAACTCAGTATCTGGGCACTTGTCAGGCCATCCTGACAACACCCATGTCAGCAGGCATCTATGTGATCAGTGGCAGTTTCTGCAGTCACATCCCTAGCATTGAGGAGAGACTCAGGCAACTCCTGAATGGACAGACTTTTAATGGCTGGAGCAGGATCTGGCTCTAATTGGTTCAGTGGTAATCTGCTCAGGCCATCTGCATGACCCGTTTCTTTTCCTGGTTTGTGAACTAAGATATAGTCATATGCTGACAGGAAAATGGACCATCTCAGCATACAAGGAGAGATGATATATGGGGTCTGTTTGTTAGTGGTAAACAAACCCAGCAAGGGTTTATGGTCAGTAAAGACCGTGAAATGGCGGCCATATAAGAAATCATGAAATTTCGACTTCCGGTGGCTCCGCCGGTGCCGCTAGAGTCTCCTCTGTGAGGCTCCGTTCCCTGGTTCTGTAAAGCCGCAAAAAACAGCGTACATCAGCTGTTTTTTTTTGCGGTGAAAAATCCCCTCTTTGGGCAAAGAAGAGGTGTAGAGCATCAGGAGCAGGGTTGAGCACCTCTTAAATCCCTGAAAAAGTTTTCAGGGATCAAGAGTGATAGCTCCCTAAGCTCCTGAGAACGCTCCTGCCCAGAGACGCTTCTGTCATCAGACAGAGAAAGACGCCGCGACCGCTTCTGCTTATAAAAATAGAACGCAAGAGAGACTATAAGCAGACTGAGTGAATACAGGAGCTCTTATTGGATTGCAAGTATTCTTTTTATTGTTTTTCTGGCTATACATTTCTAACTTCTACAATCAACATAATGCTTTCAAAATGGCATATAGCTTTCACTGCTTTCACTGTTAAAGGAAAGTGTTTGAAAGTGAAAGTGAATTCTCCATTTTTTTTCTCTTTCCTTGTTCTCGCAAGCGGAGCTAGAGAGACGGCGGTAGGAATTGTATTAAAGCCAGAGTGATTGTTTTAAATTTAAAATGGAGTGGAATTTACATTCAAATGTTAAATTTATTTTGGATCGTATTGATGAATCTCAAGAAGAAAGGCGTGTAATAGTGAAAGAGATTAAAGCAATACTGAAAGAGACCATTACAGAAATATTAACCAGATTATTTTTTCCAAATGAAACTGATTTACAACTGACTGCTGAATATTTTATAGTGCAACCTAAACAAGAAGAAGAACAAGAACAAGAAGAAGACAGTACTGAGAATAAAGAGAATAAAGGGAAATGGATCTTGCTTGATAAACAGTTCATCTATGGAGTGGAGGAAGAGGATTTGTTTCAAGAAAGGAGGGGATGGTTATTCCTTTTAGATAAGCAGCAAGAAGAGGATTTAATTGAGAAAAAAGAGACATTGATTCAGTTTAAGAAGCAACTTACTTATGGGCCTGAGGATTGGGAAAAGCAAAGACAGAGATTTGAATTGTTATCTCAACAAAGGTTCATGGCTAACAGAGGATTAATGCAAAGGTTAAGACGGCTTATTTGGACTCAAATGATATTGCAAGTAAAGAAGAGAGACTTATTATTTGGAAGGGAGGCGTCGTTATGGAGGTTTACCTGGTTAAAGAAAAAACCTAGAATTCGACTGAAGAAGTGAAATTTAAAACTGTATGCAGGAATTATGGGTAATTCAAAATTATGGACTGATTTAAGGACTAAGATTATGAGTAAGATGTAAGAGAAGATGATTAATGGAAGATATAATTAAATTGATGAAGAATGTATTTGTTCTGAAATGATCTAGGTTTGACATTAGATTGATTGATTGATTGATGGGATAGATAAGCATTATGTGATTTGATAAGGTTGAAGGAATGTAAGTTAGAAATGAAATAAATAGATTGTATTTGTTATGGAGGTTTATTTGACAGATGAGAAAGCCCTGAAGTTGATTGAAGAGGTGAAATTTAAAATTAAATGTAAGGAATTAAGGCTAATCTAAGATTATGGGCTGAATTAAAGACCAATTTTATAAGTAAGATGTAAGAGAGGATGTTTAATGGAAGATATGATATTATTTGTTTATTTTTCTAAAAAGATGAATTTTTTTTTTAATTTGATGTTCAATGGTTTGAAAGAGGTTGATTACTGGAAGATGTATATAAAACTTGATTGTTTGGGCGATTTTATATAACCTCTCAATGGATTGAAGTGATTTAAGGTTTGACTTAGATTGATGGTTTAGATATGTAAATGAAAATTATTATTCTTAACAAGATGATTTGTTTGTTTTGTTTAATGGATTGAAATGTTTTGGAGATTGTATATAGTATATAGTTTAAAATTCTTGTTAGGATTATATAATAATTTTGTTTGATGTAGTGGGTTTTCTTTTGTTTTACCCTGTACTCACTCTGGGAAGTCGGGGGGGAGGGTTAGGGAGGGTTTATAATTTTATATATGATGTTTTCTCAACTGTAATTGGGGTGGATGTAAGAATATGTAATTACTGTTATTAAGGGGTTGCTCGGGTGGCCTCTGGGCACCACATCTGTTGGAAAGAGGAAGGAGGAGTGAAGGTTGATGTAAGTGGAAGTTGATAAGAAGGGGGAAGAGTAGGATGGAGATAGGGAAGGAGGGAGGAAAGTAGAAAGAAAGTAGAAAGTTGGTAAGAGGGGGGATGAGTAGTAGAGAAGGAGGGAGGAAAGTAGGTAGTTAGTTGGTAAGTGAGGGGGGAAGGTTAGGGTCGGGGGGGATGTGGTGGTGGGGGTACCGAGCAGTAATGTTAATTGTGTGGTATGATTATTTTCAGTTGAGTTATTAGTATTAGATGTATTGAAAAATGTATTTATGTTTTGTTTATGGATGATTGTTTATTTTAACACTATGATTTGATTTGAGTAGTTTCTTCTTTCTGTAAAAATTAAAAAATTAATAAAATATATTTTCAGGGAAAAAGAAATCATGAAATTTCTTATTGCCAGCCACTATGGCCTAGGCTTCTCTGTCAATTTGAGCGTAATTTCGCTTTGTAGAAGGCAGAGTCCTTGAGTAATAGGCCACAGGGACCTGTGTCCCATCAGCCTTCAGATGGCTAAGTACGGCTCCCACCCCATAAGGAGATGCATCGCATGTGATGCAAACACGCAGTTGCTCATTGGAGTGCGCTAAAACAGCATTAGAAGTGAGCAAGACTTTAACCTCATTGAAACTCTTTTCATGGACTTTAGTCCACTGCCAAGGAGCCTGCTTGTCTAAGAGCTTGTGTAATGGCTCTGCTACTGCAGCTTTATGTGGGAGAAATGCATGGTAAAAATTTAATGGCCTCAAGAAGGCTTGCAGCTCACTTTTAGACTTAGTGCTTGGGGCCTGCTAGATAGTTTGCAATTTAGTTTCAGCAGGGTGAATGCCTTGAGCATCAATCCTGAATCCTAAGAAGTCAGTAGAAGTGACTCCTATCTTACATTTATCCTTCTTTAGTTTAAGGCCTGCTTTTCGAAAACGAAGCAAGACAGTCCTTAGTCTTTCTGCTTAATTTTGGGAGCAATGAGGACGTCATCAAAGTAGGGACAGACCCCAGGAATACCTCGAAGTGTGCTCTCCATGACACTTTGGAATATGCCAGGGGCTATATTTACCCCAAATTGCAGTCTCTTGACCTTGAAGCCCCTCCTGTGAGTTACAATAGTCTGGGCCTCTGCAGCTGCCTCATCAACAGGTAACTGTTGATAGGCCTGTGCCAGGTCAAGCTTTGCAAAAATGCACCTCCCCTTGAGGGAGGTCAGAATGTGACTTAGTACAGGCACTGGATAAGTGTGCTGTTGCAGCGCCTTATTCAGTGAGCACTTATAGTGTGCACATATACTTATGTCCCCATTAGCCTTTACAGGCATTACGGTGGGGGTTTCCCATGGACTAGAATCCACAGGTTCTAGAATGCCCTGCTGGAGCAATTTGTCCAGCTCAGCATCAATCTTGCCTTTGAGGGCAAAAGGTACCCTCCTAGGCTTAACCGTGATGGGTGTGATGGTTGGGTCTAACCGTAGAGAAACTGGAAGTCCCTTGTAGGATCCTAGCTCTGAACTAAATACATCTGCAAACTCCTTGCAGACTTCTACAAGGCTCAACGTTTGCAAATGGTGCAGCCCAGTTACCTAGATTCCCAGAGCCTCAAACCAATCGAGTCCAATAAGATTCATACGTTCACCCCCAACAACCACCACATCTTCAAAATCCTTATGCTGTACTCTAAGGGTGGCCTTTCCCTTAACACACACCACAGAATTCTGAAAATCAGTAAGTATTAGGTTTTATGGCCTGAGTTTAACTTGAAAGCCTCTGCTGCTGCATATCCTTTTGAATGTGTTAATTGAAATAATTGAGAGAGCGGACCCAGTGTCCAACTCCATCAATAGGGGAACTCTTGTACGTTAATGGAAAGTTTCTTCTTAAGGGGCTTGTTTGACCCTGTTCTTAGAATACTCCTGCATGATGCGCAGAAACCCACCCTGTTTTGGCTGGGGAACCTGGTACCTTTCTGAAGCAATTCTTCCTGAGGTTGAACCTTCTGGCGACCCAAACAGATGGATGCAATGTGGCCCTGCCTGCCACATGCCCTGCAAATGGCTGAGCAAAACCTGCAGTTAGCTCGCTTATGGCATCCTCCGCACCCGAAGCATTGAAGAATGCTGGGGCCTTGACCGGATGTCACTTCTGCCTCCTCTCAGCTGGCTGGTGAATTCTGTTGACCTCTTCTTCAGGATCCCCTTTTGATCCTTCTTGAGTGTCCTTTTGATGGACAATAACTGTGTCTGGAGGGTTTTTGGTGAGCCATAAGGCCTTCACAGCCCTGCCTGCTGCTTCCTCAGCTATCACCTCTCATAGCGCATCTTGGAAAGAGACATCTTCTTTTGCAAAAATCTTCTGTTGTAAGTCTCTGTTCCTTAAACCGCATACGGTCTCGCAGCCTCTCTTCCAGATCCTTGAACTCAAAAGGTCTGGCTGCTCGCCTTAAGGGCCCAATAAAATCTGCAGCAGATTCACCCAGCCTCTGGTCTCTCTGCTCGAACGCGTGCCTCCAAGCAATAACATTTTCTTCAAGTCAGTATATGTTACTGATTCCAGAGGTACAGGGGCCACCAGATTCTCTGCAATTTCAAAAGTTTACTGTCCACAGACACACAAAAGAGCTGCAGCCTTCAAGCTGTCTTCTCTAATCTGATTTACTCTGAAGTAATTCTCCACCCTTGCTACGTAGGAATTCCATCACTCTGGGTGTGAGACATCAAAATCAGACAAACGGCTAATCTTCGCCATCATACTATTATGACCTTCACTACTTGCTCCTCTGCAAACTGCTGTTTGGGGAAAGGGTCCTTTAGCCGAGCTCACCCTCCAGCGACATACTGGCAGGGTGGGACACTGATTCAGACGCCGTCTTCCCCTCTTCAGGACTTCCTAGGTAAGTCCTTATAATGCTTGTTTCAGCTTGCAAAGGATCCCATCCTCGTTGCCAGTGTTATATACTTTGTTCGCGTGCGATTGATGAAGACACATGGCGATGTTGAACAACTCTTTATTCTCCTTCTAACAACACCCAAGCAAGCACAAAAGGCACACAAGCCTTTTATATGGCCAGAAACCCGGACAACATCAACCAATGGAACAGAGCATTTTTGCACCATGCGCATGCGCACAAGGCTGATGCCACTCTGTCTAGTCCCAGGCAGCTTTTGTAATGCCTGGGACCAATGTAATGTCCTGAGCCTGCTTTTGCAGGCTCAGGACACAACACTAACCTTCTATTCTGTACCCTAATAATGAAGTCAAAATACATGAAAATTCCATTTTCAACAATAAGACTTGGACGTACTTTGAGCAACCTGAATATAGCAAACTGGAATTACAGCATAGGCCTCAGGTTGCATGCTCTCACATTAATCCTTGATTGATAGATTGATGGCAAGAGGTTAGCTAGAACTTCCAAAAGGCAGTTAGGCAGAGAGTTAGTCCAATTTCAACTGAGAGTCATTTCAAGAGACTGGTGATATTGCTAGTACAAGCTTTCTATCTTTGGCAGAAATTGGAGGTGGGTGGACTATAAATAATTTCTCACATGGTCATCTTAGAGGTCAGACTGATTCAGGTGGGGGTAAATAATCCTGCAGATGCCTAGTTGACAAGCCATAAAGGCTGCAGTGAAATGCTTCTATTCGTCCTGAATCTCCCATCATGCAGCTTAATTTAATGAGTCCCATTTTAGAAGTATTTTATTCTTAAAATACGAATATTTACTATATGCCCCTTCTTTTGCTTTTTTCCTCCTATGCTATAAAACACTAAGTACTGAATTTTTTCTTTCTGTTCTACAACTAAAATGAAGAAAATACACCAAGAATTTAATTTATATAAGAGAAAGACAATGTTTTTGTGACCAGAGGTGATACTTAATATTTTGAGAGAGAGCAAAGGCTTCAGTAAGCATTATGTAAAATCAATGAATTTCATTATGAAGGTGGGCAGGGTCAGATTTCTTTTTCTTTTTCTCTAGCATTCCAGGACTGTTTGGGGGCATTTCCTTATTAATCATATGTTACATTTTTCAACTAATTCCTGTTCCAAAGCAGTATGTGTGTCTGTGAGTGTGTGATGGCACCAAATGTTAGTAATTTGGCCGATGAAAGATTTTGAAGGCACTGTGCTGTATGGAATCTCAAACTGTTAATTCCCAATTTGTATGTCACATGCATAGCTCTACTGCCAGCATTTATCAGATTGGAAGAGCTCAACTTGGCATCTGTTCGGCCCTGGGTATGTTTCTTGATGTATTATTTGATATATTGCTTAATTTGACTAGAAATTTGGGGTCTCGTAGTTCCTGATAACTGTAACATGCCAAGTTGGAGTGTCTATACTAAAGCAATAAATAAGGCAGCAAAAGTTGAACAGTTATGAAAAATAAATTAAAAGAACAACTGGAATAAGATAATTGGTTTATGTTACTCTAAAATCAGCCTTGATCTTAATTTACAAGCAAATTGAATTATCCTGTGTATGGAATCAGAATATAGGAGTATTCTATGATGCCATAAAAAAAGAATTTACCATTAATTCCACAGATAGGTTCTCTAGAAAGCTATGATCTAAAGAAATTCAAATCTCAATTCATTTCATTATGGTCAAAGACCAGTAATGATAATAATCAAAATAAAACTTAAGACAGAGCAAAAATATATTTGTAAAACAATCTAACTAACAACTCATAAGTGAGATCCAGGATGTAGTCTATATTAAATTATAATGTAAGTATTATCTAAAGACATTTATTCTTTAGTTGAGGCAAAATAAAACAAAACTAAATATAGTAGCAATGTTTTTTCTGTGGTATAAAATGCTTCGCCTACAATTCTAGTCAAAATGTTTATTCTGATGTGGAAACCAATTAGTTGAATGTTGGAAGTCTGAACATTTAAGTAAGAAGAATGCTGCAGGAAAAAATAAAACCCTATCATATTGCTTCAGCCACAGCAGGAGCATTTTACGTGCCCTGTATGAGGTCAGCAAGAAAGGTGCTTGAATAATGCATAGT
Organism: Bothrops alternatus; assembly: GCA_034064705.1. NCBI lineage: Eukaryota > Metazoa > Chordata > Lepidosauria > Squamata > Viperidae > Bothrops > Bothrops alternatus. The sequence continues at coordinate 2,812,896 of JARGCV010000013.1, forward strand.
GCAAACTGCTGCAAAAGCTACTTTAGTGCTACTTTTCAGCAGCCATTTTACCCCCTTTGTTTCCAAAGTTTATTGCACTCCATGAAAAGAATCTTCTGATTAACTAATACTTAATTTCGCATTTGTATATACAGGCACACAAACTCTTTTCCATGTTACGAGAATTTCTGTTCCATTGTTATGCAAGATGGAAGGATGTCTAAAGAGGAAACTACACTCTAATTAAACAGATGGGATAATAAAACATAATTATTGTACTGTTGTTTCCTATGTAAGCTGATATGCACTTTGGAAGTAATATGAATAATTAACTATTCTGTTTGAATTTCCTATACGCAAAACCAGACACAAAATTCCAAAGAAATGCAATATCCACATATAATGCCTATATACTGTATAACCAAATATCACATTGGTTGCTAGTAAAGTTAAGTGGCAGAGGAAGTTTTCTGCATTTCTTTTTCTTTTTAGTCAGAATGCAGAGGAGAAAGAGACTTCTTAAATAGTATTGCATAATAATATTTGTAAAAATTCTTGGTATGGATATCGTGGAAATTTACAATTTACAGTTTAGGAGTCCTGTCTCAAAAACAGGCAATAAAATTTCCTAGGCATTTGGAGCAAAATTCAAAGAAATTCAGCCATTTGTTTATTTGCTTAAGCCTTTCCAGTAGATCAGTTCTGTCTTTCACCCACCACACCTTCTACTTTTCATTATCTATCAAAGGTTTTTTTTTCTTTGTTAGTTCCCTCCCCCCTCAAATCTCTCTCTCCAACTGTGCAAAAGTTATTTTATACAATAGAACAGAAAGAAATTGGCCAGGTTGGACAAGTGTCCTCTTCCTTAACTTCCTTCCAAAAAACCCCAATATAGCAATAAATAACTGTCCTTTTAGTTGCACCATAATCCCTACTAAAGATTATCGAAATATCCCTAACAAATGTTGGGTATAACACAACCCAAACAACAAACAACAATAACAGATAACAGTCTAAAGTAATCTGTAAATCCTGTGAATTTCAGACACAGATGAGATCACAATAACAAACAAGAGAAAAATAACTTTTTTCTCTTTCTTCCACCTTTTTATTTCTCCTGTCTATAGCTCCATCCAAGAATGAGAGACAACAGATCAATTTCTGGAGATCTGGTTCAGGGAGTTGTCCTCCAGAGTTAGGGAAAGGAGGCTGCTTAGAGTGAGATTTATGAAAGGTACTAACTTTAATAGACTTTAAGTCTGACAAAATAATGTTTATCATTTCAGTCATTGTTATCCAGACATGTCAAACACAAGGCCCAGGGGCCGGATGCGGCCTGAGAAGTCGTTTCATGTGGCCCACAAAGCCATCCTGGAAACAGTGAGGGAACGGCCCCTGATGCCTTGGCTGTGGCCCAGGCCGGCCAGGAGCCAATGTACAATTTTGTGGTGGCCATCTATGCTGAAACACAAGGCCGCCTGGAAACAGTGACGAGCCAGCCCCTGCCGTGTTGGCCCCACCCCCTGGGTGCATGGTGGGGAGGTGTCACCCTTTGGGAGGAATGAAGAAATGGACCATACCTTGGCACTTGCCCTGGTCCCATCCCCTTCTTCCAGAGACCCTCAGATCTATCCCACTTCTGCCCAGGCCCCCACAGGCACCCTTGATGCGAATGATGTAGAGCTGGCCATGCCCACCCAGTAGGCCACACCCACTCCATCTACGCCCACCCAGTAGCTGCACCCACCCTGGCCACCAATGAAATTGAGTTTGACACCCCTATTGTAATCTGTTAATAATTGAATGTGGTGCAGTAAATCTTTAAATTTTATTTTACTATTTTTTGCATATTTAGTTTTTTTAGTTACTATATATGAAAAAAGGGTAGATTAATTAGGGAGCACATGAATTGAATAGATCTTGAACATGGCAGGACATCTTTTATTGTCAACCCTTTCAGATAATCCAGGTGAAGAACTAGACTCTACAAGTCTAAGTGGAATTCTACTTCACCAATATACAGTAGACTTTACCAACAGAATTTGCACTTAAAATTTAATTCCATATCAGGGGCTTTTGCAAAACTGCTATTGCCTGTATCTTTCATGGTTAAAGAGAGAAGCTATTATTTCAAGGAATTATTTGAAAGATTACTTCCCTATCACTTTCGTAACTGACGCATTCACCAGTGTCCCTTAGATTTTGCTCAGGGATAAAGCCAGTGGTGGGATTCAGCTGGTTCGTACCACTTTGACAGAACTGGTTGTGGCACCTCATTGTGCCCCAATGGCGGGTTCTTCACGATAGCCGAATTAAGGAGACAGCATGCAGGTTGCAGGTTTCCTTGGGGTGAAGCGAACCCAGATAGAAGGCTGCCTCCCCTTTTTATTACCTGTTACAGTGGGTGGTTACATAAGGCATCACATGGTTACAAACAGCCAATGACAAAGTTATAGCTGTGGCCAGTAGCAAGGTTACACTGGCAAAGTTACACCTTTGGCCAATGGCAAAGCTTATACCTGTGGCCGGTAGATTCAAATCTTGGTACAACGTTCCTCCACCTATTGGCCCCTCCCTCATTTCCTGTTTGTTCCAAAACCGCATGGTCAAGCCACATGGGCCTTTGTTCCTTTGTCTTCTTTGTTTCAAGCCACATGGCATGGCAGTCTCCTTGTCCCAGGCTTCATGGTAGTTCCTTTGTCCCACCTATGCTCCGTCCAGTTCTTACAGATCCTAGGGCACAGGCCATCAATCATAGCAACATCTCCTCCTTTTTTCTTTTAATAAGAGTCCGGGGAGAAAACGGGACATGGTTTTGTCTTCTGCCAGTCAATGTGAATTTTTTCTGTCATCAGAGGCTGTAGTTGGTTCTTATCCAGAAAATGAACAGAAGAGGGAGGCCTACACAGGTTCAACAGGGAAGGAATACATTGTACATAGCAACAGATTGTTACACAGAATACTACAAACATTATAATACTTAAAACCAATTTCTTGAGCCACCCAGCATTAGGTAGTCAGGAAAATAACTGTCAATCAAACAAGGCACCAGTTTCTTGTGATAAGGGATTGTTTTGTACCATATTTTCCATGTGAGCAACTGTGGCAGAAATGTTGGGTGTGTTGTCAGAAATGTAAATGTACCAGACCAATTCTGGGGTATTGACCAATATGCATTTTTTCCACATAAGATCCAATCTTTGTCAGATGTGAGAACATTGTCTTTTGAGGCATTGTACAGAGTTTCAAAAATTTCACCAAAATCAAACAAGGGAACACAGTCAGCACATGCTTTCTTGTTGTCAATGTCTGTCTCATTATAATATCTAGCTTTATAATCTAGCTGCCAAGGGATAGTTATATTACAAGATTGCCAAATACCTAGAAAGGTGCTATTACTAACTGACAAAGCTGTGTGATTAATGCATACTTGAGCAGGGTAACACAAAAGAGAACTGTAAGGAAGGATTCAATTTGAAAGAGAGAGAGATTTCATTCATCCATGTGAACGCATTAAGGAAAAAATTGTGAGGCAAGGCAAGTTCTGTGCTGGCATGTATACATTGAATCCAACAATTGGGTGCATACAGCAACATAGCATGGTGAGAAACATAACATACAAAACAGCAAAAATTGTCACAAAAATAAAATCATTAACAAAACAACCAGGGAGGGGGGTGTATGAGAGAGAGAAGGTAACACAAACAGATTCATATGTAAATGGAAAAAACAAAATGCAGATGGGAGATGAGATCTTATTCACAGCCATCCTTTTGTTACTTGGAAAGGGGAAAAGAAGCTTGTTTTACTGGTTTTAAACCGGCCTGCATTGCAACAAACAAGGTCTCCACGATAATAAACCTGCAATTTCAAAAGAAGAGGGGAGGGGAAGAGAAAAAGGGGGGATGGGGGAATGGCTCTCTGCAGAGGAAAAAAGTTTTTTAAACAGTGAACAAAGCATTATCAAGGCAGTTTTTGAATCAATGGATTACCAGGAAATATTTTCTCTTTTTCCAATTATAAGGAATAGAATCAACAGACTTAAGATTTTTTAACAAGTTAAAAGGTAAGAGAGAAAAGACTGAATTAGCATAGGAAAGCATGTTCTGAGTCAGAAGGAGAAGTATGGGGGGGGGAAAGGAGAGGTAAATCTTGGAAATAAGCTTGCAAACAAGCAAGAACAGTTTTCCATGTAAGGCAATTTTTTTTAGCTCCTTACGTGAAGGTAATTTATGAGATTTTTTTAGTTGCATATTTGAGGTCCTGACAATTACACCAAGCCCTTCCCTTTGGTCCTTGGAGAATTCTGCCCACATACTCACAGGGGGGGGTAGGTCCTTGCTGAAGACACTACGGGGGTGAGTCCTTGCTGGAGAGGACGCCACGAATGCGCGAGATGAGTAAGAGGGTGTCAGGGATGTTGTAGAATACAACACCGGCCCAGATCACGTCAGGGTCACCATTTGTGGCACCTCATTGTGCCCCAATGGCGGGTTCTTCACGACAGCCGAATTAAGGAGACAGCATGCAGGTTGCAGGTTTCCTTGGGGTGAAGCAAACCCAGATAGAAGGCTGCCTCCCCTTTTTATTACCTGTTACAGTGGGTGGTTACATAAGGCATCACATGGTTACAAACAGCCAATGACAAAGTTATAGCTGTGGCCAATAGCAAGGTTACACTGGCAAAGTTACACCTTTGGCCAATGGCAAAGCTTATACCTGTGGCCGGTAGATTCAAATCTTGGTACAACGTTCCTCCACCTATTGGCCCCTCCCTCATTTCCTGTTTGTTCCAAAACCGCATGGTCAAGCCACATGGGCCTTTGTTCCTTTGTCTTCTTTGTTTCAAGCCACATGGCATGGCAGTCTCCTTGTCCCAGGCTTCATGGTAGTTCCTTTGTCCCACCTATGCTCCGTCCAGTTCTTACAGATCCTAGGGCACAGGCCATCAATCATAGCAACAACTGGTACCTATTTTTTTATTGCCCAGGCCCAGAATGGACTTCCAGAACGAGATTCACACAGAGAACCAGTTGTTCACGTATTTGAATCCCACCACTGGATAAAACAAAGAAAATGTGGGGGAGAAAAGTGGAAATGGGGTTTCATTTACTGCAGTTCACTAACAAAGTTTGACAGAGGACTTTAGTAAGGAAATTTAAAGGAGAGTCCCTAGTAAATTTTGCATTGATTGACTAATGTGAGAGCCTGAGAAAGGAACACAAAATAATAAAAAATATTTTTACTGCAGTACTTTAAGAAGCAAAAATGAAAACAAATGGACAGGGGCGTCTGCAGTTATGACCTGCAATGTTTTGTCTTCTTGCCTAAAATCATATACTGTAGTTGCAGCAAGTGTAAGGTTATTGGAGACCTTGAGAGAAAAGTAAAAGCAATGAAGTAGCAAATGGGCACACTTTAGAGTTGATGAAAAAGAACAAGGATTGAACAGTTCAAAGAAGACAAGAAACTGTTAGTGCAAGGACACTTCCACAAAAGAAGAGCAAGCCCGTAAGATAAGAATAACAACTCAAAGCAAGAGACATTAAATTCATTATGCATAACAGTTTTTCAATATCTTTGAGGCAACCTGCAAAAACAGATGACTGAAACAGAGCAAATATTATCACTCTCTTTAAAAAGTGGGAAGAAGAAAGACTCAGCAAATTATAAATCAGTCACTCTGACATAAAAACTGGGAAGTTTTGGAACCTGTCATAAGCTGATCCTAGTATAAGACCTTGACAGCAAAGTTGTAACTACCAACAGTCAATATGAATATGTGGAAATGGTCTAACCATATCTCATTTTTTTTAACTGAGAAACTTTTAAAACAGATTATGGGAATGCAGAGTTTAAGCCTCCTGCTTGAAAATGAAACAGTTTTGTCACATGTTGATGAATGGCAATAAATTAGCTTAGTTTGGTTTACAAAATATATCTTGATACTCAGTTCTACTTGGAGCTCAATTCCATTAAGATCAGGGAAAATGATTTTCAAGTTAATGTGGCATATATTGAATACCACTCTGATCTGAAGCTTTATTTTCAGTGGTAGAAATCAGACTGGAGACACATATAGACAAGATTATGCATTTGGAACTTTTGGTAAGACAGACATACATACAGTTAATCTAGTTTTCATGTATTTCTGACAAAATATTCTACTTTCTATGATAACCTTGTGGTGTACTTTAATTGTAAGCTTTATTTTCTGCTCTTTCTACTGGCAGAAAAGGTAGTGAGACAGGTACAAGCATTGCAAAATGTCAAGTATTTAATTAGATCATTAGAAATTGCCACAAAAAAGGATGTTGACATGAATTTCCACTCTCATCACTTTTCTCTAGAAATGGCCTTACGATTTTACAATTTTATAAGAACAAATCCATTATAGGATCCAATAAAACTCAGAAGAGAATTCATCTCAGACATAGTAATACCAAGAACTAGGTAATATTTGGGCATTGAGTTTCTCTCAACATCTATATCCAACCAATGAAGCAAAAATAATAATCCATTATGGGGAATAACACCTTGTTATCCTAAGCCTAGACTTGTATGCATACTTGCAAGAAAATAAATGTCAGTGGACAAACCAACAGAAGAATAAGTGCACGCATTGAAGAACACAAAAACTCAGTCAAAAAAGAGGAACCAACTTCTTCCCTGGTCCAACACCTCAAAGCCACAGGACATGAAATTGATTTTAAAAGACCAGAACTATCGCCAAAACTGAACACTTTAATAACAGAATAATCAGAGAAGCCATCGAGATAGAAAAACGCCCACACAGCATGAACAAACAAGATGATACCTCCCGCCTACCAGCCATTTGGAAACCCGCCCTTATTGACAGACGAGTCAATAGCACGGGGAATGACACCAGACCTACACTCACAAAAACCACACAGGATGTCACCACCACACATCCAGGCAAAAAGCAAACCCAAACCCACACCGATGAGGAGGCACGACCACAAACCAGAGGCCGGACCACAGCTGCATCATTGGCCACCTTAAACCCCTCCAATCCATACACGAAGCAGACTGACACCCACCATGAAGATGAGGCACGACCACGAACACAAAGCCAAGCAGCTATACAGTTCACCATCTCTGGTCCCCTTGTGGCACTGACTAACCTGAGCACAACAAAGCCCCCACCCAAACAGAACACTCCCCCATCCAATCAGAGCACAGCCAACCCCCCATCCAATCAGAGCACAGCCAAGCCCCTAACCAATCGGAGCACATCTCCACCCAATCAGAACACAGCCGAGCTCCCAGCCAATCAGTTCAAGCCCCCACTGGCAGTTAAAAGGAAGAAACAGCTAAAATCTCACATTGCTCCTAGAAGCAGAAGCTGAAAGCACCAGCCTGAAGATGACGAATGAGACTTCATCAAAACGTCGCCAAGACACTTCAAATTCTACGTGGGAGAAAACCCGAAGAACCAAAGACCTACATATATATATGAGTTAAAGTCTAAGTAAAGGGAGTTGATCTAAAATTTGCTATTTATTTATTTATTAATTTAATTTCTATGCCGCCCTATTCCGGAGAACTCAGGGCGGCTCACAACATGATAGAAATTACATTATATACATAAATATAAAAACCCTTAATTAAAAAAGAAACCAGTCATTCCACAAACATACACTGGCTAGGGGCAAGGTGTTAGCTGCCCCAGGCCTGCCGGCAAAAGTGTGTTTTAAGCAATTTACGAAAGGTGGAGAGGGTGGGGGCGACACGGATCTCCAGGGGAAGTTGGTTCCAGAGGGCCGGGGCCGCAACAGAGAAGGCTCTTCCCCTAGGCCCCGCCAGGCGACACTGTCTGGCTGACGGGACCTGGAGAAGGCCCACTCTGTGGGCCCTAACCGGCCGCTGGGATTCATGAGGCAGCAGACGGTCCTGTAAATAACCTGGTCTGATGCCATGTAGGGCTTTATAGGTCATAACCAACACTTTGAATTGGGTTCGGAGACCAATTGGCAGCCAATGCAGCTCGCGTAGTGATGCCGAAATGTGGGCATTTCTAGGCAAGCCCAACACTGCTCGGGCGGCTGCATTCTGCATTACCTGAAGTCTCCGAACATTTTTCAAAGGTAGCCCCATGTAGAGAGCATTGCAGTAGTCGAACCTCGAGGTGATAAGGGCATGAGTGACTGTGAGAAGAGACTCCCGGTCCAAATACGGCCGCAACTGGTGCACCAGGCGAACCTGGGCAAATGTCCTCCTTGCCACAGCCGAAAGATGATGTTCCAGATTTAGCTGTGGATCGAGGAGGACGCCCAAGTTGCGGACCTTCTCCAAGGGGGTCAAAGCTTCCCCCCAGGCTAATGGACGGATAGATTGAAATATCTTTGGGAGGCAGAACCCATAGCCACTCCGTCTTGTCGGGGTTGAGTTTGAGCCTGTTGGCACCCATCCAAACCCTAACAGCCTCCAGACATCGGCACATCACTTCCGCTGCTTCACTGAAATGACACGGGGTGGAGATGTAAAGCTGGGTATCATCAGCATACTGATGATATCTCACCCCGTGTTGTCAAATGATCTCACCCAGCGGTTTCATGTAGATATTAAACAGCAGAGGGGAGAGGACCGATCCCTGAGGGACCCCACAAGGGAGGAACCTAGGGGTTGACCTCTGACCCCCTGCCAACACCGAATGCGACCGACCAGTGAGGTAGGAGGTGAACCACCGCAAAACAGTGCCCCCAACCCCCAACCCCTCCAGTCGGTGCAGAAGGATACCATGGTCAATGGTATCAAAAGCTGCTGAGAGGTCAAGTAGCACCAGGATAGTGGATAATCCCTTATCCCGGGCCCGCCAGAGATCATCCGTCAGCGCGACCAAAGCTATACCATTATGATGCTTTTGGACTGGTCACCTCCATATCTGAAGTTGTGAATATTTACCTGTTTTCTTTTGGATGAAGTTTGCCTTGGTATCCTGTGCCCAATTTCATTTCGCAAAAATGTATCAGCATCTTTTATTTGGTGATGATACTTCAGTTGCAATGTAGCAAAATCCATCCTTATCTCCTAGTTTTAAAGCAGCTAACTATACTATCTCTTCAAAATTATATTCTTCATATCAGAATACTACATGCTATTGTTGTAAGGTACTATGATATTAAAATCATTTTAATGTTAACTTTTATATCAGTGCAATAACAGGAGCCTATTTGAAGTCAATGTGGCATTGTCATTAATGAGTGCAGTCATAATGCCTATGGCTGTAGGCCTGTAAATATAGGGCAGTTGCTTTTCAGTATTGAAGATGCCATTGAAAAGCTGCTTGCCACATGACCATTTTTTAAAAATGAAAAGGAATAATTATTGTACCATTCAATACTCTAGTTGTATAAGGAGCTTAATTATGCTACCACTCCAGCAAAAAAAGTCATATTGCTTCAATTGAACTAAATTTTATTTTGAATTAAAATTACAATTAAGACTTCAAAAGGTATGCTCTGTACTTTGAAGGAAACACTTGGGAATTAAAGATATAAAAAGTCATGGATCACAATTCTTTAGTATTGGTATCTCATCAGTATATTCATGGGACAACTAGAATGATTTTTTTAAAAAATCCATGCTTTAATAAAACATATGTATAAATTATGTGCCATATAATCCTAATTCCTAGAATTCTAAAGCTTGAAAATTTATATCCTGAAACAATCACTAATGCTCAGTTCACCCTATATAGGAGGCTAAAATGGGATAGCCAGATATATTAGGGCTGTACAAAAATATTTTGTTTTCAAGCCTATTAGTCAACTGAAGCACCTATTCCCCAAAATCATTTCAAGTCAGATAAGAAAGAACTCAATAAACATATAGGCCAATTCTGCTCAAGACTAAAGAGGCAGACTGATAAGGACATACAAGGATCTAATTTTACGTGGGACCAGAGTAGGAGTAGGACGGCTGCAAATGTTGAACAGGCAGATTTAAAGTTAGAATTAAGGTTGCAAAGCTATTCTTCAATCCCAGAGAATATATGTCTGAGCAGACATATATAGAATTACTGTATGTTATTATATTGATAAAGCAAGGATAGAAAGTTATTATTTTTAACATGTGCAATAAATACTCTCCCCCCCGGATTGTTTTCTATGGAGAAAATCCATTCCCGCTCCATTCAATTTCCGGTATAATTCATGGTTATGATTATTTTTGTGGTCACACCTACGGTATCATTATTTGCTTTGTTGTCTACAGTTTGAAAATAGTTTGCTGCTCTTTTGGAAGATACATCTTCTACTGCTTTTCTATTAATTGTTGTTTTCAGCTGAAACCTGTGTTTTATGTACAAAAACTCTAGAACATATTCTTTCTTCCTTTCCTCTTGGTCCTGCACATGGTATTGATTTCTTCTTTTCTTCTCCTTTTACAATGATTATTGATCATTGCTAGAAAAGCTGTTATTCCTGTTGAAGTCTTTGTAATGGCCTTCTTCTTGCATTTAAACAAAATACTTCCCTTGCTTGTTGTTGTTGTTTTTTAAAATCTGATTAGCACTGCTCTATATTTAGGTCGATGGCAAGAGATACTCCAGCACTCTTTAAGTTGGATTCCTGAATTTCTCTCTCCACATTAACCTATTGCCCCTTTCTCATTAAATCATTTAAATGGTATAATACCATACCATATATGCCATACCATGTAAATATCTACAGATTCTAAACAAGCTATTGTTGTTATTTTTTATCAAATCCTGTTTGGAGTGAGACTATTATTTTACAAGATTATTATCTTTCTTTTTTACATAAAATTGATGGAGTAATGGACTTCTTAATTAACAATCCAATTTTGTATATGTTTACTGAGAAATAAGCCATTGTATTCAGTGAGACTTAATTTTAAGTGAGTTGATGCATGAATAAAGTCTAATTTTCTGTATTCTTGATAAGACAATATAATAAAAAGATGGAAGTGACTATTGATTTGATGTTGAAAAGCCCAAACTTTAATTTCTTGCATAAAACAGTGTTTTGTTTTGTTCTTGTTTTTTTAATTTGTTGGTCATACAAAGAATGCGCATTTAGAGTACATCTCATAGTATAAATAGTCCTTGCGATACTTAATCCCTGATTTAACATAAACATGGCTTTCCCCAAAGAGGGAAAAAATGGAGGCTACCATTTTATGTATGTGCAAAATGGCAGATGTCCTTTTTCAATAGGCAGAAAATCAGCCTGAGCAAAGCTCTTGTGCAACCCAGACTTATCTGTAGTTTGCTTATCTACCTAAACTAATCAGTGACCAAAACTAATCAGTGACCAATGTGATTTGTTGGGGGATTATCTTGAAAGCCCAGGGCTGTAACATACTGTAGACTTCATTTGCGCATATCTATCATGCTAGTCCTTTTTGTTGAAAGCAACATTATACAAAGTACAGGATTGTTAAGTAACCAGTTGTATCTGGTTGACACAGACTGATTGTTATTTTTTCTTTATGAAGTGAAGAGTACTCTACCTCAATAACTACAAGGAAGAAGTGTGGTAATACACTGTTTTAAGTGCATTGTCCAAACAATGACTGAGATCTTACATCCTTTAAGTGATAACTCTCATTTCTGTAACAAAACTGTTTTATATTTATATTTATATTTAAAATCTGTTATTTTCCCTCCAAAACAAACTTTGAAGACTCTACAATGGGAAGGATTGGGTGAAAGGAACACAAACTTTGGAAGGGCTTTAAATAAGAGTAGAAAATTGAAAACCTAAAAAACAGTTGTTTAAAATTCAGTCAGTTGGTTTAACATTCAACATTAAATTTAAACTGATAACAAGCAGTTTTGAATACACTTGTAATTACTGTTGAAAGGTCATACATGCACAAATTTTCTTTACTTTGGTTAAGGTATATCTGCATCTGTGGTTTGTTGGTGGTCTGGTAGGTTTGTTTAACTTTTTTACAGCAATAAGCTTTCTGCCCAGCATGTATTGTTTACCCAGCATGCATTGTTTAAGAAGTGTTCAGTAATTCATATTTATTGGAAGCAAGACATTGCTTGAGACAGCTGCCGGTCTAGCAGTTTTTATTTTCTCACACTTTTTAGTTGTAGCCTGACTGTCATGGTATAACATAAAATATTCAATTATAATATTCCATAAAATATTTGTTCATGAAAAGCTATATGGGAGTATGAGATGAGTATGTAAGGAGAAACAGATGTTATGAATGAAATGGGAATGGGATACTTAAGGAATGTGTAGGTGTCCAAACAAAAAGACATAGGTTCAAGAATGAATGGCTGCTGAAAGAATGTGGATTGTATGCAAAAGTGAGTGACCATATGAAAGAAGTAGGTTGAAATAGTTTAGTCATATAAAGAGGCTAAATTAGGATTGAAATGCAGAACACTTACTTGAACTATGAATGGACTGAGAGGAAGATAAAGACCAAGAAAATTAAGTTTGGATGCAGATGAGATTCTTGAAAGAATGAGATAAGCAAATTACAAAGAAGCAGTGAATGAATGTGGCAGAACCCAGGAGAAAAACAAGGAATATCTATGAGTATTTGTATGAGTAGATTCTTTGTTTCTGAATAATGCTTTGCTTATTTGTTTCTGAATAATGCTATGTTTTCCTTAGAGGTGTTAAAATAAAAACCCAGCATTGTGTTCTTATACTGTATATCCAGAAATGATGTTGGAAGTAAAGAAAATAGGCAGCTAGAAAAGTGCTTTGATTATGAATTTTATAGCCTGTCCTTGTACCCATGCGCACGCGTGCGCGCATACACACACACACACACACACACACACCAGTTAAAAATGAAATATAAGAAATGATTATTTTGTGGAGAATAGCTGACAAAAAAGGAATTAAAACAGACAATGTAGAACATTGTAGTGATTACAGTTTACAGCCACCCTGATTTCACTTTTATACCTGTCAAAGATAACTATGATAATAATATAGAATGCTTGAAAAGATTGTCTAAAGTTTTATTTTATTTTAGTTTTGTTTCAGGTTTTTTTAAAGTCCTAGTGATACATTTTTTTGTATGTAGCCCCATCTCCCATCAATGCCACTTTGAAGCAAAGGATGTCCAACATCTAGGACCATCCAAACAATATTCTATTTATTTAAAAAAAAACCCGCCCCAGAAGCTGTTGTGAAAGATTCATAATTCACAAAAGAACTGGACAATCATCTTAACAGCTTGCTAACAGTTTGCTAAGTGGATTAGACTTTTTTTTTTTCATTTGAACATGTATCTTGCTTCTTTTGTATCAGGATTTGCTATCTTTTAAATCCAACTTGGAAGGTTTTTTAAATAACTTTTCTTAAATATAAATGTATTTCCTAGATGGAAATGGACCATAGCATGCCAGCCCCCACTGTCCTCACTATCTCTCGGAGGTTGCCCAAATACATGTTCATTGCATTGGTAATACTACCTAACCATCTTATCCTCTGCCGTCCCCTTCTTTTGCTCTTAATCTTTCTCAACATCAGGGTCTTTTCCAATGAATCCTCTCTTCTCATTTGGTAACAAGAGTATTTGAACTTCATCTTCCGTATTTGTCCTTCCAAAGGACATTCAGTGTTGGTTTCCTTTAGGATTGACTGATTTGATCTCCTTGCAGTCCTAGTTTGACCTTAATGTATTTGAGGTTAAATTCTCCTAGGCACCAGCACATTTTAGGATTGATATTTTATTAAAATACTTAACCAAGAGGATGCTCTAGTTCAGGGGTTCTCAACCTTGGAAACTTTAAGACTTGTGGACTTCAACTCCCAGAATTCCTCAGCCAGCATACAAAAACATACAAAAACAATTCTGGGAGTTGAAGTCCACAAATCTTAAAGTTGCCAAGGTTGAGAACCCCTGCCTAGTTTTTTCGTACATAAGAAATATTTAATATTTGTTCACACGTAGACACAAGTTGTTAACAAGTTAAAAATATTTCTTCTGAGGTGAAAATTAACCTATTCTCATTATTATTGAGGGTAACTGATGGGATTGTTATTGCTGCTGGACTTGAATCAGCTCAAGGGAACATAATTTTTTTTTGCTCCTTGTACACAGCATTTTGGAAATAAATGAAGGCTCTTCTGAGAGTACGGTAAGTGAACATGATGGCAATGGTATAAAACTGTTTCTGCCTGTGCTAATCACCTGCTTGGGGAAGGTGAGCAGTTCTAGGCATTGTTTATACTGTAATTGCTAGAGAGAGAGGGGCTTCATTTGCAATATTTGGTACAGTGCTTTTTTTTGTAAGAAAAAAGGTGCCGGAACTCAGATCTTGTTTATATTTTATTAAAAAAAATTATTCAGTTCTTAACATAAATTTAATTTATTGTGTTAAGGCAAATGTTCATAGTAAATTTTACACTAAAAATTAAAAAAAGATTTTTAATTCACCAACGATTTTTTAAAATAAAGAAATTATTTACCTTTTGCACGTAGTCAATCACTTTACACATACCCACACACATCAGTTGTGTAATGAAACATAATGGTGGCCGCCCACAGTACGCACTCAGTGCACGACCACACAACCAATCACAAGCCAAGCAGTGCCACAAGCCAAGCAGCACCATCACAACCAGCGCAGATGAAGTACGCATGAATCAGACTTGTCACACAAGCAGCCCGCATGCACTGTTTTAACGATTTTGCCACCAACCTGCTATGCTCGACAGGGTGATTCAAGTCCACATGAACCAAACATCAAATTTTCAAAAGTTACTTTTAAAACTTGGAAAATCTGTCGAAAAAAGGTGCTGGAACTCTGTTCCGGTGTGTTCTTTAACAAAAAAAAGCACTGATTTGGTAACAGAATCCAGTGGAGACTATAAAGGATAAGATGATTAATGTACTGGGAAGAGAAATAAAGAAATTAGTGCAAGAATAACAAATAGCCTGGAACGCAAAGAAGTAGACATACAGGAGATAATAAATATAAGAAGGTTTACATTTTCTGTTCCTTGTGAAACAATACCAATTAAACAGTAGAACATTAAATAGTAAATATAATAAAAGTCTAAAGAGAACTAACACCTGACACTTGCTACCAGAAAAATTTTATGGACTTCCATTATTCTTTTATGGGCAAAAAAGAACCCTGTCAAAAAGTTGAATGTTTATGAAAAAAGTAAACTTTTAGGTTTCTAGAACTTTCTATTTTGTGCTGTAAGCTTGAGATTTATTTTCCTTCTCAGTGGCTGCCTCATGGTCCTCTATTCATTGTCTTTCCTACTAGGCTGTCCTGTTTTTAATGTCTCTTGCTGACTGAATGACCATCTCAAGGGACAACTGGACACTGTTTGTAAAGAAGCTGCCCTGTTCTAATTGTCTGCTCAATGGTTGTAATGGTCTGTTGAAAATGATTAACTCATCCATCTTAGAATGTTTAGGGGCATAAGAAAAAAGAGCATTGTCTGCATTTTAAAAAGCTTTGCAGACTTTTCCTTTTGGCTTTATATTTTTCAGGTTTTAGTAAAGCATCACTGACAGAAGGATAACTTTATCCCAACTTTTGTTTATTAAAATAAGTTGCTTTTCAATATGTTACATGAATCACATACAACAATATTTCGCTTAATCATTATAATTGTAGGGTACCTTGGGAATTAAATTGTGGTTATCCCTGAAATACATTTAATAAAATAGCAGATTTCAAGAGCTTAAGAAACTCTAAGAAAGAAGTATTAGACACTGGAATCATTGACACTATGGGCGATTATTATTTTTTCTTGTTATGTAGAGTTTCTTGCTTGATTATTACAGAATTATGTTTTCATTTCATAGCAATTAAACTTGCTTCAAGGAGAAATAAGCTCTCAAATACATAAGAAGCTATAGTGGAGTACTTAGGATTTCATACAAATCTCACTTTTTCCATTTGTGACAACTAGAAGAAGATAAGACAAGACAAGATAACCTTTATTGTCATTTTTTTTACTGTGGGCACAACAGCACACATCAAAAATGAAATTTAGTTGCCCGCTCTCAAAGTGAAACACATACATGCCACCCACTAAACATACTATGAACAACATACGTATAGACCCACACCCCTATATATACGTAGCAAATAAATATTAAATACTGTCCATCTTGAATATATAATGGAAGGAGGAAGCTTGAGAGTTCACAAAGTTAATGCTGTATGGATTGAAACTATGGCTGAATCTGGATGTTCTGCTATGGATACCACAAAGTCTCCTCCCAGAAGGTAACAAGGAAAACAGGTCGTGAAGAGGATGTATAGTGCCCCATATAATCTTATGGACCCTGCTCAAGCAACGCTTCTATGCTATGTCCTGGATGGGAGGGAGGGGACTGCCAATGATCTTTTCAGCCATTCTCACCACTCTCTGTACTGCCTTCCTGTCTGAAGCAGTGATACTTCCAAACCAGACTGTGATGCTGTATGACAGGATGCTCTTGATCGTCCCCTGTAGAAAGTGGTCAGGACAGTGGAAGGAAGATGTGCTTTTCTCATGCGATGCAGAAAATGCAGGCGCTGCTCTGCCCACTTCACCAGTTTCTCACTGTTGAGCGACCAAGTCAGCCTACTTGTTAGCTGCAAATAAATAAAATAATTTAGGCAAAATAATCAGCCTTATGGAGAATTTTTCTAAGAGTCTCATATTTACACTAAGGTGTAATTCAGTTCTTGCATTACATATGGATACAGGATTTTAATTTTGAAATAAAAAATCCTTTAGCTATTCCTCTCTGTATTTAAATTTCTTTTCTAGTGCTTGCTTGTAGCCACAAAGCATCAATCAGCATGTTAAATAGGCATGCATGACCTTCAGAATATTAAAGGTCATGTACACCTTTATGGTTTTTCATGTTTTATAGCTACCTCTAGGAAACTGTTAATGCTATATGCTTAATGAAAAACGTATTCACAAGTGCTCTTATGTTGTCAAAATGAAAAACATATTCAAAAGTAGTCTTGTACTGCCAGATCTAATTCATGCAGCAGTAAAAATTGTTCAGTAGCATGTATCATCACATGGAGATAGTCCCCTGAATATATGTACAAAATTGTAATTTTATGCTTCTTACATATCAGTCATACATAGGATCACATTATATTTTCTTTCTATTTTCTTTTTCTTGTATGTCCATTTTGCTCCAAGATCTACTATCTCACTTTCAGAATTTCTCATTACCTTTTCATCCACAAAATCTCTCAAATTTCTATCATGAGCAATGAACTAGATCATGTTTTTTTATATTCGTATTCATTCCTTTTCATATTTATGTTCTTAAAATGTGTTTAAAAAAAACCAACAAAAATTCTCAAGCAGATACTCTTCAAACAGTCATAAAAGGATCTGTCTTCTTTGAGATCCATTTGACTAATTCATCCCAATTTATAATTTTCTTCATTCTCTGTGGTATATGTCTGTATAAATGTCACGGTCTATGAATTATGTTCATACTAATGTCAGGTATGGTACTGATCAGTTTGGGTATATTTTGGCCTGCATGTGCAAAGGACAATTAAAATCCATTTTTATCCCATGTATGTTCACACTATGCCATTATCAACCTTACCAGGAAGAGCAGAAAAGAAATATGGCTAGATAAGGCAATTTAGTTTATTGTAAAGCTACACTAACAGAATCTTGCAAGTCTGAAAGTACAGTTCTCTTGCTGTCACATTTACAACTTGGTAACTTATGGAGTGTCCTTTTTGAAACTCTTGCTCCACCCTCTGTGCAGCTGTGGGCTATAGTCTCTCTTATATTCTGGTAGTGCAGTGATTAGAATGCAGTATTACAGGCTGATTCACTGCTCACTGCCAGGAGTTCGATTCTGACCTGCTCAAGTTTTGACTCAGCCTTCCATTCTTCCAAGGTTGATAAAATGAGGACCCAGATTGTTGGGGGCAATATGCTGACTATATAAACTACTTAGAGAGGACTGTAAAGCACCATGAAGTGGCATATAAGTCTATTGCTATTATCTGACAATTCCCTAGGCAATATCCCTTTGTCTAGCCTCCCACAGTCATTCCCTCATAGCATTATGCTCTTAGACATCTAATCTAGAGACTGTCTTAAAGACAAAATGTGACTGTACTGCACTATCTTGTAAGTACATGCAGCACAGTGATACATACTCAGAAACCGTTGCATGCAAAACCATAATACAAGCTTTCGATTACCAGAATTGTCTACGGAATTTTAGATGTGATGCTGAACTTGTACTTCCATTGTCATTTCTATAAGTCATTTCAGCTACCTACCCCTCTGCAGTGGGCTGGGAGATTAATGACCAAGCATGCATTATAATGCCACCCACATGACTTATGTATTTGTGTCTGATGTCAGGAAAAAGTAAAAAAGTTGGAGAATGTGTTATGAGATTGTGATGCATATGCTACCATTTTTATAGCATTGTGAACATTTATGTTCTTTTTACCAATTTTATTTTTCAGTGATTTCAGATTAATCAAACTCAACAACCATTACCCTATTTATAGCTATTTTTTTTAAAGAATGTAGTAATGTACATTATAGCACACTCCAAACAGATTATAAATCTTTAATGTAAAACAAACAACAACACAGAAATTGATGGATTTGTCAATTCTGTTCTGTAAATGGTGGCCTGGCATTCTTGAAGAGAAGTTAAATCATTTTGCTTTGAAAAACGTAAATGTTTCTCTATAACAGATTGCTACTTCAAGCTGGGCTTTATATCCTCCATTCTTCTGTTGTCCTTTTTTCTTTGAAAAAGAACATGCAGAGGGAATAAAGCACAGATTTTTGTTTACAGTGGCTGCCATTAATCAATCAAGCTACTTATGAAAAGAGCTTAGTTCCTGCTGTTTGCTCCCATCCCCCCCCAAAAGCATTACCTCTGGAAAGTAATTATATTTTCCAGACACATATAATATTAGAAACAAAAGCTGTAGTTTATAACACAGTTCAATTGCAGCCAATACTTCCACTGAGCTGCTAAACAAGACTGGGGAATTGAAACTTATTGTTGCTTATTCAAAACAGGTTTTATAAGAATACAGCCTATCTTCTTTGCTCTTCACTTCTATTTCTCCTTATTTCGACTTTTAGAGGACAGTGTGCAATTTCCCAGGGAGATTCAGACTTTCAAAAATAGGTTATATTAAAGCTCTTCAGCAATATTCTTTTTGGTTCACTGTAAGCATGTTGGTATTTTTTTTCTAATGTATTTTAAGTATAAAATTACTTAATATAAATAGCAAAAATTAGCAGAGAAAATTAAGTGATATTAGTGCTAGGTCTAGGATGTCTGGTTTTTTTGACATGTTTAAATTATTGAATAGAAACACATCTGAAACTGCTATAGCTTTTTAGTTTTAATACAGAAAGACCTTCAATTTATTCATGTGGATTTTGCTTAGTACTTTTGTCCAGTCTTTTTATTTCTCCTGGAGCTGAAAAACAATGCAGGAATGTGGTTACATCTTTTGAATTGGATCACGAGTGTTTTAATATTCAATATACTGTGCAGCTATTTGATTGCAGTGTTAGTTTGTCTTCTATAAAACTCACATTTAGTTGCATAACATTTCAAGCTAGGTATTATTCATTCATTCATTCAATTTATAGGCTATCATGATCAAGAGTGAATCTCATAGTTTTACAATATAATTAAAATTGGAATACCAATAAACCTTCAAACAAAACTATTATCAATAAAATCTGAGACTATAAAACTATGGCTCAACAGCAACTCCAAACTTCAGGTAGGAAGAAAATTTGATGGAAAGAGAATAGTTGGAGAACTTTTCCCAAGACGGTTATAAAATGAAGAACAAACAGTGTAGAATAAGTGAAAACAGAAGAAGAGGAACAGATGAATGCATGAAAGAAGATTGAGTTGAAAGGAAGCAAAAATAACAGGTAATCAGGAAGAAGAATTAAGAGGAAATCTATAAAGAAAAAAGGGAGAATAACAAAAAAAATAACAGGACAGAATAAGAATAGGCAGAGGGAGTTGAGAGCAGTTAGACAGACAATGAGAAAAAAAGAACTGAGTGAAAGGACACAAAGAAAAGACACAAAGGGACAGATTTAGCAGAGAGAAGAAAAAAAGTAATATTCATGACAGAGATAGCTTGCAGTTCAGAGATTGAGAGATGAGTGGGAATGATGGCAAAAATAGGACAAAGTACTCGAAGTTCATGTTTGAAGAACAGATAGAAAAATATCTGAATGATGAATGAGGAGGAGAGGAGCGTGGTGGGAAAACTGAGAGAAGCAACAAGTGGTAGCAGGAGATCAAGCTAAAAAAATAATGAATGAATGAATGACCAACAAGGTTAGCAAGAGATTAGCAAGAGAAGGAGAAACTGGCAGAAAAAGATTCAACAGATGGATCAGAGAAGAACTAGCAGCAAAAGAATGAGAGAAGATCTGATGAAGCAACAAGATATGGCATCAAGAGAAGAAACAGAGATAAAGAAGAAATACACGTTTAAGCTGAAGAGCCTGATGAGAAGAAGCAGGAGAAAACAGACAGGCCAGAAACATGAGATTATTTTTGCTAAAGTAGAAGGCCTTAGTGAATACCCACCCAAAATGATCACTCCACCTAAATTGGAGTTCACGTGAAAGTTTCTTATGGCCATAGACCAAGCACACATTTAAAATAAAACCAATAAAACACAAATATAACACAGGTGTTAGTTAAAAGCTTTTCTATATCTGAAATAAAAACACATACTCCCCTTATATAAACATTTATTGATTACCCCCCAAAAACCCTATCCCAAAGATTGTTCAGAAGGATTGTATAGCATTGATTTCAACTCAATTGAAAATAATTTTCATTATGCTTTTGCTATAAGAGGTCATGTAATTATTTAATATATGAAAAATATAGAAAGTTGAGTAGTAAACCAGATTTCTGCTCATGGCAGAATGTCTTGCCTATGTTTGGAAAGTATGAGGTTTCTTTTTTAAGATTTAACAATAGAAAATAAAAAAGCTAGGATATCGATAAAGACAGTTAAATGATGTCTGCCAAGGTGAGATCAAATTCTCCAGATTCTCATTCCTAAGAGAAGCACAATATTTAAGTCCATAATGACTTGTGTTGTTTTTACATGTGTTTTGTTCAAAAATCAAAATTCTGTATAATGCTAATGTCACTATACTAGCAGCTATTTGCACATTCACAATCTTGTCTTAAAGTTAAGCTTCAGGGACCATCTGTTCTGTAATTTGCATGAAACCCTTCTATATATAATGGCTAACTGAACAGCAATTGGTATGGAATCCATCTCTGAAAGTACACTTAGCTTAGCTTAGATTCTCTCCCCATCCTTCATGTTCACATAGGCAAAAACATTCTCTACTCCATCACTGAAGCTGTGAAAATATGACAAGACACACATTTCTGCACTTGCAACTGTTTATAATATAATTCATAATCATTGTGTAATCTAAAATTGCTATGGATTAATGTTGTCCATACAAATATCATGCATTAAAAAATGATTATAATAGAAGTTTTCCTTAACCATTGAAAACAACAGCATCGGGGTTATGGCTACAATCCAAAAGCATATCTTTACATGTTGATCTGTTTTCTCTGCAGTTCTTTCCACAGAAGCCACAGTCAAAATCTAGTTCCATTATTTTGTTTTTTTAGAAAACTCTTGTTAAGTCACTTGTCTTCTTTTGTGTATTAACACAGACTTCCACCTTGCAAATATGTAAGAATCCAGACAATTTAGCAATGCAGAGGTATAAGGATGGTGTCCCTTGCCCAGTTATGCAGTCACCTTAACTGCAATTTTTCTGTTCACTGCTTTTCAGCACTCTTCCTTTCTTTTTAACATCACTTTTATGTGACCAATCTTTCTATCCCCAAACAGACAGAAATTGTGTGAGGTTGTTCTCATATCTTTTGTTTACACATACTAGGATACTATAAAAGGTTCTGCTTGCAGAAGTTGTTGTGCCGTGAGGTTTTGTTTAAAGATACATGGGTGCATCCTAGTGTTTTAGCAAAATGGTGCCCTCTAATGCAGAGTAAGGATTATCTACATTAATTTGCTTTCCTTCAGTAGCCATATGGATTTTTGTAACTCTTATCCAGCAATATAATACAATGCAGAAAATTCTGGTATGAAGTGAAGCCACATGTTTTATCTTGGAAAAAATCAACAAATATAGTAATTTAATGAAATATGTGATTACATGTGATAGAATAACTACTTCTTTTATTTTATTTCTACTGCTCTATGTTATCTAAATAATAGAATGCCAAGAATTTGTAATTATATCACGTAAAATTATAAAAAATTATAGCATGTAGATATTGTACTGAAATAACATAATGGTCAGGATTTATGAGAATCAGTTTGGTGTAGTAGTTAAAGTCTCAGGCCAGAAACCATGAATTCTAGTACCATCTTATGCACAAAGCAAGCTGAGTAACCATGGGCTAGTCACTTTCCTTCTGTTCTAGGAAGGAAGTAATGGTCAAAAACGCTTGGCAAAAACCTGCAGGGACTTGTCCAGGCAATCTCTGAGAACTGAACATGACTGAATGGGAAAAAATCATCATCATTATCATTCATCATCACCATCATCATCATGATTGGCTGCATTTGGAGTGTGGGTAGAATCGCTGCAGAAGATTGCAATCTTAAGTAGACCCTTTGCTAATGACATGCAATGTTCATTCTTTTCTCTCCAGGTACCTTCCCTTGTCCAGTCCTTTGAAAAATAAAGCATAAAGAAAGCAATTAAACCTCCTTCCACCCAATGCCACACCTTTCTGCAGTGCACAATATTCGTACTGTGTTTTGCCAGCCCTGCTGGTATAGACAGAATTTATCTCTTGATTCTCCAAAGATTTTTCCATATAATGAAAAAAAAATTTTATACAATGGCATGCATATAAAAACCTGTGGTGAACTAATTTAAAGTTCACTACAGGTTTTTATCATTCTGTCAGAAATCCATTATAAAGGTAAGTTCAGCTAGCAAGTAATTTTTTGATTTTTTAAATATATATTTTATTAATTTTCTAATTTTACAGTATGAGTACTTAATAAACAACATGTTGTCTGGGTCCATTGGTAATTCAGTGGTACATATTAACTTTCTCAGTCTCCTTCCAATATTACACCATCCAATGCTTCCTTTATCCTCTCTTCTTCTGGTGGTATGCATTTTTCCACACTGGAAAAATACAATTTTTGTTACTATTAATACATAAACAATTAAATATAGACATCTTCATCACATTTTTCTGGTATTATACATAATATCAATAGTGTCAGCCGCACTTCCCCAAGGGGGTGCCCAGCTGCACTTACCTCCTCCTCAAAGTTGCTGCTGCTGTGCTTGCTCTCCTTAGCCAGGTTGCTCATGATAGGTACGAGGGCAAAGTCAGAGGGAGGTCCATTCCCTCTCCATGGGAGGAGAGCTGGCTTTGTATCCAAAGCTTCCTTAGCAATAGCATGAGAGACCCCCCAGGATGTGCCAGGAGGAGGGAGTAAGGGGGTAGTGAAGGAGCAGCAGGGAAGGACTAAGGCAGGACTTCCCTCAGACCCTTCCTCTCCTTCTTTCCTTTTTTCCTTCCCTCCTTCCTAAGTACAGAGTGGTGGGAAAATATTTGAGATGAGGGAGGGAGAAAAACAGGCAAGAAATGCAGCTGGGGAGGTGTCACCCTTTGTGAGGAATGAAGAAATGTATCATTGCCTGGAAGTG
The DNA here is from genome assembly GCA_034064705.1 of Bothrops alternatus. Classification (NCBI taxonomy): domain Eukaryota; kingdom Metazoa; phylum Chordata; class Lepidosauria; order Squamata; family Viperidae; genus Bothrops; species Bothrops alternatus. Next base: position 2,836,595 of record JARGCV010000013.1, read on the forward strand.
GCCAGCACAAGGCTCTCACTTACTTCACATATCTGGCTTGGGGGAGGGGATGCCATGAGCAGCATGAGAGTGAATGTTACCTGCACAATGCCACCTATCCCCCAACCTGCAGGGGCTTGTGGAGCTAAGACTGAATGCATTTCAGCATGGATGGCTACCACAAAATTATACATTGGCTCCTGGCCGGCCTGGGCCAAGGCAGAGGGGGCCATTCCCTCACTATTTCCAGGATGGCTTTGTGGGCCACATGAAACCACTTTGTGGGCTACATCCAGCCCGCGGGCCTTGTGTTTGACATGTCTGCCTTATTGAAACCCTTTTAGAACTTTCATATTTTCCATCTCATAACAAAGTACAATATTCTAGTTACAAATCCTATCATTCTAATTATAATACTTTTTGAATTTTGAATTTTCAAAGCTGGTGAATTAGAGAAGACCCAGATTTACTTTTTAAACTCAGCCTGTTCTGTGCAGTGAACTCTGAACATATTATGAAATCTATTACCTTATTCAAACTGATAACATGTAACTAGTTTAATTAGATTGAACTTTGTTAATTGGATACTCTCTATACCTTGTTTTCTTTGATGTTCATTTTTCTATTTAGATATTTGGCTTTATTAATTTATTAATTAATTTTGCTTTATTATTCTGTGGCCACTTTTGTTTTTGTTTTCCTTTTTTTATTGATCAGGTGAAAGCTTATTGCAATTGTCTTTTCCTGGGGATTTTTGGAAGAATGGATCCAACAGTGAGGTTTAAATTATTCCTTCTCCTCACTTGTAAACAGATTCTGTACTTATTGTAGTGTCAGTCTTGCTTAGTATATAGTTACCCTGATCATGAATGCTAAATTTTCTTCAGGGCCTTATGCAACCGTATCAGGAGCTAAAAACAAGAAGAACCAGATATTCCTTCCAATGAACCTACAAAGGAATCATGGTGAAATGCTGGCCATAAACTTTACTGCTTCTAAATTGGATGTCTTAGGATAAAACTTGTAACCGGGATAATCCACGATTATTGCATTTGCAAGTACCTAGCAATGGAACCACAAGATCAATAGGAGTTTAACTTGATCCATAATTTGATCTGCAATCCCATTTGGAAGCAGCCTTTGCGCTGTTAGCCATCATTCTTTACAAAGTTTATCCTACTTTCCGTTTCAGTGCCAGAATAATTGCTCCCTTCTTTTAGCTTGTTTTGTCCTGAATTCAAATCAGAAAGAGGGTTAGTACTTAATTCTTTTCATTCTTGTTCTGATTTATAACATACAAGAATGATAGTAAGAAATATTGGATCTCTTTCCTATCTTCACTCTATTCTATTTCAGAAGAATAAATGACAGCAGGATAAAAAGGTATGCTATTTGATTTTTCTGGATAAATAGAAAAGAATAGAAGAAACCATGAAAAAAACAGAAGGAAAAAATAGAAGGAAATCATCTCTTAAAGTACCCAAAAAGGAAGAAGTTGTAGGACATCTATTAAAACCTCTATGAGGAGACAATATAGGACTTCCATTTCCACTAGAAGCCTTTTGATCTTTACAAAGTCTATTTTGCACTTGTTTCAAGCAATAAAACATACAATGCTATTAGACTTAAAATCACAACCACTCTTTTTTTGCTACATTAAAAATGGCTTTGAATAATTGCAATGAATAAAACAAATGTTTATTTAACAGTATATTGCACAAAATGAATAAAATTAATTAACACTAAAGAGAAAGACACTGGCAGCAAATAATTGATTTACATTGTCTTGGAAAAGGAAAATATTTGCTTAGAAATCTGCAAACAATTTCAGACAGTATTTAGAGAGTGCAATACTTGAGGACAAAAATTCAAAAAGAGATTAATCTTCAGGATGCAAAATAGAGAATGTGGCTCAGAATTGAGCCTATCAATGGGTTTACTGAATTATTTTTTTCTGCAACATTCAGAATTAATTTAAGTTATTGAAACTTTGATTAGTAATGGGCTCATTAAAATTACCTAATCCCCATATTAGTTTATTCAGACCCTTCTATTTTTGGTATCTCAGTCTATGAATTATGCCTGTCTAAAACTTTTTTGTATTATTTATTTTCTAATTTTGCAGAGCCACTAGCAGTGAGCTTAGAATCTTCTTCACTCTGCCTTTTACTCAGAAAGTGCCTGGAATGCTGAAACTTATGGTCCCAAACACAACTAAAGAAAAGGTTGAGGGAGGCAGTTAGTAGAAGCCATCATTTCTTGGACTTTCTGGGAATCCTGAGTTTCTATAATTCTTCTTTAAGGTAGTAGATAGTACAGATCATAAGAATTCTTAAAGCTCTTTATTGAAGGTGCCTGAAGATGTCTAGATTCTTGGAATCCACTACAATGCTGTAATTGTTCTGTAATATTGATACATTAATAAGGTTAATAAGATTGCTGTAATAACTTTTCTAATTGCCATTGGTATGAAAAATGAGAATTAATAGGAAAAGAGACCCAAAATGTAATTACTAGCTTTCTGGAACATTTGAACTTGGAACTCCACCTGATTATCCCAAATAATGGTTTAATATTTGGAATGTCATATCCTAAACTGCAAACTGGAATACACTGATTTATCTTTGAAATTAAATAGCTCACCTAAAATAAGAACTCGATAATCATTTTCACAAAATAAAATCCTTTTTCCTTTGATATAAATAATGTATAAAGAAGCAGTAGGATTCTACTTACCAACGAGTCACATTGGGAATGTTATAAATTATATTTTATTTTCACATCTCTTTTAATAAACATAAAAACTGAATACCTATAGCAAAGCTATGAAATGACAATTAATTAAAAATAATCCACATAGGAAATAAAAACTATGCAGAGGCCAGTGACACTTAACCCTAATTAAACAAACATCTGAATTTTTATCATGTGACTACGGGGATGCCGCAACAGTCATAGGTTTGTAAAACAATCCTAAATCACTTTTTTCAGTGCCATTGTAACTTTGAATGGCCACTAAATAAATGGTTGTAAGCTGATGACTACCTGTATTTATCGCTTTCATGTACCTATTCCTTTTATCATGGAACTTGAAGCAACGGATGGAAACTAACCAAGGAGAGAAGCAACCTAGAACTAAGGAGAAACTTCCTGACTGTTAGAACAATTAACCAGTGGAACAACCTGCCTCCAGAAGCAGTGAATGCTCCAACACTGGAAGTTTTTAAGAAGAGACTGGACAGCAGGGGGTTGGACTAGATGACCTCCAAGGTCCCTTCCAACATTATTATTATTATTATTATTATTATTATACTATTAAATCAAAGAAGCAAAATACATATAAAGATTGCAAATGTATCAGATAAGCTTCTCACATTGCATCTATCACTCTGTTTTTGGGCAAAAAGAAAATAATATGTATGATGAGCAGAAATAAATCAATTTTATTCATGGGAACTTACTCTTCTTCACTGAAATCTTCAGGATTTCACTGAAGGATGTGGCTTATTGCATAGCTTCTTAATGTTCATTCCAAGTTTATTGAAGCAGCCTTGTATAGTTTCCATAGTTCTTAACCTGACAACAATAATAATATTATTATTATTAACTTCATTAATGCTTATAAACTATTTATTTCAAGCATTATACTTGCCTCCTGTAACTACTAATATGGATAATCCTACTTCTATTGTTAATGACTTTAGGACAGTACAGAGTCAAAAAGTGAGAAATTTGTCTCTTTGGATACCTATTTTACAGGTATTACCGTATTGAACTATAATATATAGCATCACTTAACTATTGCCCAGGACTTCTAGGCACTGAGTTGTCATTCAACAACATCTTGAAAAGCAAGGGTTTCCAAGCCCTTCAACAACTTATTTTTCTCTGTTTCCCATAAGTGGGGAATTTCTGATGGGCTGGTTTCAGAGAAGGCTACAGAGTAGCAAGGTGACATAGCTGATGAGAAGTTTGGAGAGTAGCCAAACACTGCTACTGAATTTATTTTCTCAGTAATGAGCAATCACTACCAAAAAGCTATGGGGATTATCTTTGTTTGAAAGAAGTGAATTTGTAAAGAAGAATGTGTGGGTGGGAGAAAGGTTGGGGTTGGGGGTTTTTTGCCTTTCATTTCCCTGCATTCCAAATGTTTGATTCTTCCAAACACTCTTAGTAAGGCTATATCCAATTGCCAATTCACCTGAAGGAGTAGCTTAATGATAATAATATTCATCACCATTAAAAGAACTTTATGGTTGCAATTTTATCTCTGCTGAACTTGATATGGGTTGTTTCTTGGTAACATGCTTAGACTGTATTCTTTTCAATCTTCTAATTTCAAATATTGTAAATATAAATGTGTGCTCTCTGATTTTAATACAAGCTGAGAGGTTAATCTTTACCAATTCTCCTATATTTAAAATCTTCCCCTTCTTACTATGCTTTTAGCATATATAATACATTTTAGAGTGTGGCAAGAGATATTAATCCTTTGCAAAAGGTCTTGCTTGTCCTCAGAGACTTTTCAAAAGGTGAAAGACACTTACATGTGGATCTTAATAAAGGAAGTCATAAAGTTGGAAGAAACTGGATTGATTGTAAAATGTACATAAAATGTTTTCCATTAGGTCCAAATTTAAATGCATATAAAATGTGCAAGTGATAAAATAATAGACTACTTCTTTTCCAACAGCTTCAGAATAATTATGCACTCATTTGGGCTGCCCTGTCTGTGGCCCTAATGGAAACTTGCATGAGAATATCTACTTCCAATATCTGGTCCTTGATTCTTAGCTTAATCAAAAATCCATTTCAGCTGAGTGTAAAACAAGATAACCTGCAGCTAGAGATTGCTTCCCTTTCCTTCACCTCCAGTTCAAACATTATGATAGATGGTACACTTTAGCTACATTTTAAATCTACAACATTAATTTTGCCAGATCAACAGTTTCGTTGTACCACAGACCAGGTATGTCATGTCAGTGAAACTACATTTGTTCTGCTTAGCTCAGTTTCTTTTTTTAATCCTCTGAAAGCAATGGATATGCATAATGTTGTTTAGAAATAGAGTCATTAATATTCCTTCTGTTGTGCATGACAATGTGATTCTACACAGCAGCACTGTTTATTTATTGTTGACAATTCCATCTTATTATGTTTTAATATCTCATCTATGATGCACATAATAGGTGTTCAGATTTAAGGTTATTCAGGTATGAATTTACAGGAAAAATATTCATGCCTTCAGCAATGTACATAATAGTTACAACATGATCATATGCTTCTAGATTAGGGCCAGCTAATTACAATAAGTAAGCACAGCTTTACACAGATTTAGATGTAAGAGTCAGCTGATGATGTATAGAATATTTGCTGGAAATGTAAACAAAAACCAGGTACTTATTATCATGTCTGATGGATATGCCCTAATGCAAAGAAATTTTGGTTTAAGATTCACTTATGGCTGGAAAAAATGACTAAAATACAGATAGAATTTAAGACAGAACTGTTTCTGTTAGGAATATTAGGACTTAATTATGGAAAAGAGAATGAATATTTAATATTACATGTATTGACAGCTGCGAGAATAGTATTTCCCCAATTTGGGAAAAATGAAAATCTACCATCTAACAAGACTATAATTATGAAAATCTTAGAATGTGCAGAAATGGATAGACTAACTTTAGAGATTAAAGAGAAAGAAGATTCAGTTTATTTCAAAATATGGGAAAAATTTAATCAATGATTAGCAATACGATAGAACGAGAAAGGACGGTGAAGTTTAACAGGATGAATGATAATTATTAACTAAGCTTTACTTTTATGATTATTGTTATTATTATTGATTATAACTTTTTAGTATTATATTAATTACTGTCATTTAATATTGTGCCCGGACGGTAGTCTGCTTGCTAAAGTATTGAATTTTTTATTGGGGGTAACCCCACAATTGTACCTACCCCTACCCTTATCCCAATCCTATCCCTTAATCCCACCCAATATTCATACCGATCTTATCCTTTCCCTACCCTTATAAAACTTAATAAAACATTTATATATATATATATAAAAGAGTCAGTCGATGAAATGAGAATTTGTGAATGGGTATATGATAACTACCTGCTGAAGGAAAAGGAAAACATGAAGCTGATATTTTTGTAATTTTTTTAACCTATTGTTAAAAAAATGCATTCACTTGTATTTCAATATGTTTTGATTTATCATATTGAAAAAAGAACAGCCTATGTCAGGGGTTTCAAAATGCCAGCCGGCGTGCCAGATGCATCATGCTGAAACCATGCCCACTCCAGCAATGGGGAAAAAGTCACAATATGTCACGACACATCACGTGACGTTGCGAGTTTGACACCCTTAGACTATGTCAGCGGTTCTCAACCTTTTTCAGGTTGAGACCCCACTTGCGCCGCCCATGCGTGGCACGACTCCGACCCGCGGCGCGCACGCACGGCACAACGGGCTGATCCGCGCATATGCGCACGACGGGCCAATCCGTGCATGCACGGCACGCATGCGACGGCCCAAACCGCGCATGCGTGCGCAACGGGCTGATCCGCGCATGCACGGCACGATGGGCCAACTGCACATGCATGGCGCGACGAGCCGAACTGCGCATGTGTGGCGCGCGCGCGACAGACCGAACTGCGCATGCACGGTGCGCGTGCGCCGGGCAAAAAAAATGGCAGACCGCGGTGTCCGGCGACCCCCGCGAAACGGTTGTTCAACCCCAAATGGGGTCGCGACCCATAGCTTGAGAACCGCTGGCCTATGTGAACAGAACACTGATTGTGGCTTGATTCTTTTATGCAATACAGATTTTGACCAATTGGGTATAACTCAGAAAGAAAAAGATTCATGAACATGTGGATGTGTAGGTTGTGCAGTTCTTGAAATTCTAAGACAAGGAAAGTGCCTCAGGAGCACATGGGACATGAATGTAGCACTTCTTAAAGCAGCTATGCACAGCATGTTTGCTATTACATGCCATATATGACACTTGGGCATTTTCTACTCCAACTGGCATCAGCTTGACCTATTAGAGTACTGAAGGAGAGATTTAGATGCTGTTTTCTGTGGTAGTGGCAGTGATTTGGAAGAGCCTCTCAAATCAAACTGTTGCTGGGCTTTCTAGAAAATGTTAAAAACAAATTATTTCAGAGGGTATTTTCTTAAGTTCACATTTGATGCCACCTTGTTTTCCTCTTGGTGTTATTTTTTTTATTTCCTGTTTTTTAATGCTTTCTATGGTTATTATTATTGGAATTGGGATTAGTTTTAACACATTGTGGATGTGTTTATTCTTGTTTTATATATACTGTAAGCTTATGAGAATCACTTTGACAGCAGACAGAGGGTGGCAACATCCAGAAATCAAGGGCTATTTTGAACAATTTTGTCTTTAACAATTTATTGAAACCTTACAAGGTAGGAACTGATCAGATTTCAGATGGCTGGGAGTTCATTAACATCACTGTTGCACCAAAGAAGCAGCATTTGCAGATCTCCATCCCCCTAATTTTGTGGTCTCCCAAGAGCACAGCAGGTTGAAATTGGAGGAGGAGATGGTTTTGGAGATATGTTGGTGATGAGCCATGTAGGGATTTAAAGGTCACAAGTGAAGCATGAAGCACAGGTATAACGTGTTCATGTCATGTTCTGGACTAATGTGGCATTCATAAGCAGTGTCTTGTAGTTGTGTGTCTATACCAATTGAGAAGTGTTGTGTCCTGAGCCTGCAAAAGCAGGGATGTTGCATTGGTCCCAGGCATTACAAAAGCTGCCTGGGACCAGACAGAGTGGCGCCAACCTTGTGCGCATGCGCATGGCACGAAAACGCTCTGTTCCATTGGTTGACGTTGTCCGGGTTTCTGGCCATATAAAAGGCTTGCGTGCCTTTTGTGTTTGCTTGGGTGTTGTTAGAAGGTGAATAAAGAGTTGTTCAACATCGCCATGTGTCTTCATCATTCACACGCGAACGAAGTATATAATATTGGCAACGAGGATGAGATCCTTTGCAAGCTGAAACAAGCCTTTTAAGGACTTACCTAGGAAGTCCTGAAGAGGGCAAGACGGTGTCTGAATCAGCATCCCAGCCTGCCAGTATAGCATCGGTGGAGGGTGAGCTCAGCTAAAGGACCCTTTCCCCAAACAGCAGTTTGCAGAGGAGCGAGTGGTGAAGGTGGTAATAGTATGATGGCGAAGATTGGCCGCTTGTCTGATTTTGATGTCTCATACCCAGAGAGATGGAATTCCTACGTAGCAAGGGTAGAGAATTACTTCAGAGTAAATCAGATTAGAGAAGATGGCTTGAAGGCTGCAACTCTTTTGTGTGTCTGTGGACAGGAAGCTTTTGAAATCGCAGAGAATCTGGTGGCCCCTGCACCTCTGGAATAAGTAACATATAATGACTTGAAGAAAACGTTGAAGGAACACTTCCAGCCAAAGTTATCTGTTATTGCTTGGAGGCATGCGTTCGAGCAGAGAGACCAGAGGCTGGGTGAATCTGCTGCGGATTTTATTGCGGCCTTAAGGCGAGCAGCCAGACCTTGTGAGTTCAAGGATCTGGAAGAGAGGCTGCGAGATTGCTTTGTATGCGGGTTAAGGAACAGAGACTTACAACAGAAGATTTTTTGCAAAAGAAGATGTCTCTTTCCAAGATGCGCTATGAGAGGTGACAGCTGAGGAAGCAGCAGGCAGGGCTGTGAAGGCCTTACGGCTCACTAAAAACCCTCCAGACACAGCTACCATCCATCAAGAGGATGCTTAAGAAGGAACAGAAGGGGATCCTGAAGAGAGGTCAACAGAATTCACCAGCCAGCTGAGAGGAGGCAGAAGGGACATCCGGTCAAGGCCCCAGTATCTCTTCAATGCTTCGGGTGCAGAGAACGCCACAAGCGAGCAGACTGCAGGTTTCTCTCAGCCATTTGCAGGGTGTGTGGCAGGAAGGGCCACATTGCATCCATCTGTTTGGGTCAGCAGAAGGTTCAATCTCAGGAAGAATTGCTTCAGAAAGGTACCAGGTTCCCCAGCCAAAACAGGGTGGGTTTCTGCGCATCGCGCAGGAGTATTCTAAGAACAGGGTCACACAAGCCTCTTAAGAAGAAACTTTCCATTAATGTAAGTTTGCAAGAGGTTCCCCTATCAATGGAGATAGACACTGGGTCTGCTCTCTCAAATTATTTCAATTAACACATTCAAAAGGATATGCAGCAGCAGTGGCCTTTGAGTTAAACTCAGACCATCAAATCTAATACTTACTGATTTTCAGAATTCTGTGGTGTGTGTTAAGGGGAAGGCCACCCTTAGAGTACAGCATAAGGATTTTGAAGGTCCCCTAGATGTGGTGGTTGTTGGGGGTGAATGTACGAGTCTTATTGGATTCGATTGGTTTGAGACTCTGGGAATCTAGGTAACTGGGCTGCACCATTTGCAAATGTTGAGCCTTGTAGAAGTCTGCAAGGAGTTTGCAGATGTGTTTAGTTCAGAGCTACAAGGGGCCTCCAATTTCTCTACAGTTAGACCCAACCATCACGCCCTTTTGCCCTCAAAGGTAAGATTGATGCTGAGCTGGACAAATTGCTCCAGCAGGGCATTCTAGAACCTGTGGATTCTAGTCCATGGGAAACACCCACAGTAATGCCTTTAAAGGCTAATGGGGACATACGCATATGTGAAGACTATAAGTGCACACTGAATAAGGTACTGCAATAGCACGCTTATCCAGTGCCTGTACTAGGTCACATTCTGGCCTCCCTGCAAAGCTTGATCTGGCACAGGCCTATCAACAGTTACCTGTTGATGAGGCAGCTGCAGAGGCCCAGACTATTGTAACTCACAGGGGGGGGTTTCAAGGTCAAGAGACTGCAATTTGGGATAAATGTAGCCCCTGGCATATTCCAAAGTGTCATGGAGAGCACACTTCGAGGTATTCCTGGGGTCTGTCCCTACTTTGATGACGTCCTCATTGCTGGGGAGTCATCCCAAAATTTAGGAGAAAGACTAAGGGCTGTCTTGCTTCGTTTTCAAAAAGCAGGCCTTAAACTAAAGAAGAATAAATGTAAGATAGGAGTCACTTCTACTGACTTCTTAGGATTCAGGATTGATGCTCAAAGCATTCACTCTGCTGAAATTAAATTGCAAGCTATCCAGCAGGCCCCAAGCCCTAAGTCTAAGAGTGAACTGTAAGCCTTCTTGGGGCTATTAGATTTTTACCATGCATTTCTCCCACATAAAGCTGCAGTAGCAGAGCCATTACACAAGCTCTTAGACAAGCAGGCTCCTTGGCAGTGGACTAAAGTCCATGAAAAGAGTTTCAATGAGGTTAAAGTCTTGCTCACTTCTAATGCTGTTTTAGCGCACTTCAATGAGCAACTGCCTGTTTGCATTGCATGTGATGCATCTCCTTATGGGGTGGGAGCCGTACTTAGCCATCTGAAGGCTGATGGGACACAGGTCCCTGTGGCCTATTACTCTAGGACTCTGTCTTCTGAAGAGCAAAATTATGCTCAAATTGACAGAGAAGCCTAGGCCATAGTGTCTGGCAATAAGAAATTTCATGATTTCTTATATGGCCGCCATTTCCCGGTCTTTACTGACCATAAACCCTTGCTGGGTTTGTTTACCACTAACAAACAGACCCCATATATCATCTCTCCTTGTATGCTGAGATGGTCCATTTTCCTGTCAGCATATGACTATATCTTAGTTCACAAACCAGGAAAAGAAACGGGTCATGCAGATGGCCTGAGCAGATTACCACTGAACCAATTAGAGCCAGATCCTGCTCCAGCCATTAAAAGTCTGTCCATTCAGGAGTTGCCTGAGTCTCTCCTCAATGCTAGGGACGTGGCTGCAGAAACTGCCACTGATCACATACATGCCTACTGACATGGATGTTGTCAGGATGGCCTGACAAGTGCTCAGATACTGAGTTCCAAAGCTTCTGGCACAAGAAGCATGAGTTTTCCACTTTCAAGGGGGTTGCCTGTTATGGGGCAGCAGGGTAGTGATCCCAGCCTCATTGAGGTCTAGAATCTTGATCTCTCTGCATGAGGGACATCATGGTATAGTCAGGATGAAAGCGCTTGCGCACAGCCATCTTTGGTGGCCTGGCCTCGATAAAGCTATTGAGGCCCAGGTCCACAGGTACCAAGTGTGCCAATAGTCCTGGCCTGAAATGCCTCAGGCTCCAGTACATAGGTGGGAGGAAACTCAAACCCCATGGTCTAGGTGCATATAGATTATGCTGGGCCCTTTCAGGGGCAATTCTTTCTGGTTGTTGTTGATAGCCATTCCTGGTTGTTGTTAATAGCTAGAGGTTGTTCCTATTTCCTCCACTACTACTGCCAGGACCATCCAGGTGTTGAGAGGAATTTTTGCATCACACGGTCTTCCAGATCTTCTGGTTTCAGATAATGGCCCTCAATTTACCTCTTCTGAGTTCCAGGCTTTTCTTCAGGCCAATCTGATCCGGCATGCAACATCAGCTCCCTTCCACCCATCCTCCAATGGACTGGCAGAGAGAATGGTGTGCACTACCAAAGATGCCCTCAAGAAACTGACTTACGGTAACTGGCATCACAGGTTAGCAGACTTCCTTCTTGCACACTGCACCACACCATGCACTGCCACAGGGAAGAACCCTGCTGAACTCCGCTGGGGTTACCGCCTCATCACTAAACTGGACAGGTTGCACCCTGACTGGATGGCTTCACAGGTGTCACAACCATAGGCACATAGGAGACTCCAGGTGGGCGATCCGGTTTGGGCAAGGAACTATGGGCCTGGACATCTCAGGGTCACAGCTGTGGTCTGCAAGGTCTCTGGACCATTGTCATACGAAGTTGTCTTGCGTGATGGCTGCGTTCTTCGCAGATACATAGACCAACTGCGTTGGAGATTGGACTCTCACCCTTCCACTCCTGGCTCTGCTCTGTGGGGGGGAGGAGGACCATAATATGCATTCTGGGTCACAGTTTCCCATAATCATAATCATCCCATACATCCATAATTACTCCAGACAGGGAGTCACACCGGGGGTATCCACACTATTCACATATATCAGATAGTGCTCCAGACAGTGAGACTGACCAAGGGTATCCACACAAATCACAAGCAGAAAAGGAATTCCATCAGGGGCACTTGCCAAATTCTGCAATTGCTCCCAAAAGGATGTCTCCAGCAAAGGGGGTTGCTATGGAGGCGACTCCTGACTCTGGCACCTGGGGCATGTGCTTGGGGGCCACAGAGTACTGGGGCACTCCTGCTACCCAGACCTCTCCATCTGCTGGCCTTGGGCTCAAGGGACAGAGTTCCCAAGAGGGGTCCATTGTGGACTCAGGGACTTCTACCACTCCAAGGTATGCTGGCTTAGACTTAGAGGGTCCAGCCAGCCAGCAGCTGGGCAGGTCAACTGAATATTTGGGGCAGCAAAGTCCTGGCTTGCCTAGCCTGGTAGGCGAGCAGGTAGGCCAGGCACCCTCACCAGGGTCACCTGGGAATTTAGGGCAGCAACACCCTGGCCTGCCTTGCCTGGTGCGCGAGCAGGTGGGCCAGGCAATCTCTCCAGGCATTAGAAGGTCACAGCGGACCACGTGCCCACCCAAACATCTGAAAGACTTTGTGAAGTTGCTGTCAAATCATGAGGGACCTGTTCATGAGGCCCCTGAATAATGGGAGCAACTCGTGGGTAGATTATTTTGTATTATTATTTTTTATTTCAGATACATTTATTGTATTACTAAAGATAGAAGAGGGTTTGCCTGAGGGCAGACTCAAGTATTCCACACTCCTTGCATTTGATTAATGAAACTGTATGACACTCTTCCCAAGGCATGGCGTACATGTGAGTGCGCAAAGTATGTTCCATCTAGGGGGGAGGGGTGTTGTGTCCTGAGCCTGCAAAAGCAGGCTCGGGATGTTGCATTGGTCCCGGGCATTACAAAAGCTGCCCAGGACCAAACAGAGTGACACCAACCTTGTGCGCATGCGCACGGCGTGGAAACACTCTGTTCCATTGGTTGACGTTGTCCGGGTTTCTGGCTACATAAAAGGCTTGCGTGCCTTTTGTTTTTTCTTGCGTGTTGTTAGAAGATGAATAAAGAGTTGTTCAACATCGCCATGTGTCTTCATCATTCGCACGCGAACGAAGTATATAACAAGATGTATACTCAATACTTTCTGGACTTTTTTCTTTTTTAATAAAATGTCTGAAGAAACTTGTCCTTTTCTCTTCTTCTTTCCCATTTCCTCTTCTGAAATTTCTGGGTCCTTAAGGAAAAGGAAAATAAAATCAGCTCAAGATTGTAGTTCTATACTTGTCTGACAACCCCATTGAAAAACGACAATCTCAGCCAAGGATATGAAATGTCAAAGGATAAAAAATGTCCAAATAAGCAGAGAGGTACATATTTCTGTTTATCTGTCAGCAGGTATATTGCTGCTTATCTGTCAGTAGAAGTAAGGCTAAGTAAAGTTGGGGGAGGGGGCGAGGTATAGATTTTGCTCAGATTGAATTTGCCTTTTCTGACTCCATCTGACTCCATGGCGAGGCACATTCTATAAACTCTGTGGGAAAATCTGCCTTGCCATTTCTCAAAAAAAAAAATTTCTCCGATTAAAGGAGCCTCTGTTTTTTGCTCAGACACTATATGATATTCAGTTTTGATCTCCACAGTACAAGAAGGATGTTGAGGAATTGGAAAAAGTGTAGAAAAAAAGCAACCAAGAGAGTGACGGGCTTGAAAGATAAATCCTATGAAGAATGATTAAAAGATGGTGTATTTAACTAAAGAAGAGAAGACTAATGGAAGATATGATAGCAGTCTTTTTCTGAGAGAGGGTTATTCTCTGAAGTAGCCAAGGTAAGAAAAGAATTAAAGGGTGAAAGTGTTCTATCCTAGACCACGTCCACCCAAATACATAAGAGAGGTGGTTGCAAACTTTATTGGTAATTCTATAAGAAAAAAAGCTTGAATATCAGGCAGAGAACAAGCACAAATCTGCCTACTCACTTATGTACCAAGAAATAAATCCCAAAAGTCAAGCAACTTTGGGAAAGTTTCAAATCCAAAACAACGGCACAAAACAAAGAGTCAAGCATTGCAGAAGATTTATCACCCAAATGCCAAATCCATGGGATTTCAAAGTCAGAAGTCAAGGCACACAGAATGTGGTCATAAGTTGAGGATTACCTATACATCTCCCCTTCTTATTGATCACTCTGACTGTTCTAGGGAAGAGAAGGTGTAATTATTACTGTTAGCAGATAATTTCTTATAAATCTCTTTAAATGATTGTTCAGTCATGATGGCTGTAAGGTCACATTGGATTTAAATAGGATGAGATCAATCTCTTTCATGCTAGAAGGCTACTAGCTAGATATTTTATAATTTTAATATTGTAATTTTATTTGTACATCCTATTTATAATTGTATAAATTTAGTCTATAATAGGAATTACAGAAATTAGCAGTAAAGCTCTGGGCATGGAGGTTGTGTTTTTCATGTATATATATGTGACTCTCTGCGTGAAAGTGATGGGGGAGAGAGAGGATAATTACTAATTGAATACTAACTATCCCCAATCTAATAATAATAATGATAGTAAAGTTGGAAGGTACCTTGGAGGTCATCTAGTCCAACCCCCTGCTCAGGCAGGAAACCTTATACCATTTTGGACAAATGGCTGTCTAGTCTCTTCTTAAAAACCTCCAGCGTTGGAGCATTCACCGCTTCTGAAGGCAGGTTGTTCCACTGGTTAATTGTTCTAACTGTCAGGAAGTTTCTCCTTAGTTCTAGGTTGCTTCTCTCCTTGCTTAGTTTCCACCCGTTGCTTCTTGTCCTGCCTTCAGGCACCTTGGAAAATAGCTTGACACTCTCTTCTTTGTGGCAGCCCCTGAGATATTGGAACACTGCTATCATGTCCCCCCTTGTCCTTCTCTTCATTAAACTAGACATACCCAATTCCAGCAACCATTCTTTATATGCTTTAGCCTCCAGTCCCCTAATAATCTTTGTTGCTCTTCTCTGTGCTCATTCTAGAGTCTCAACATCTTTTTTACATTGCGGTGACCAAAACTGGATGCAGTATTCCAAGTGTGGCCTTACCAAGGCATTGTAAAATGGTATTAACACTTCATGTGATCTTGATTCTATCCCTCTGTTAATGCAGCCTAGCACTGCATTGGCCTTTTTGGCAGCTGCAGCACACTGCTGGCTCATATTTAGGTGATTGTCCACTAGGGCTCCAAGATCCCTCTCACAGTTACTACTATTGAGCAAGGTACCCCCTATACTATACCTGTGCATTTGGCTTTTCTTGCCTAAATGTAGAACCTTACTTTTTTCACCATTGAATTTCATTTTGTTAGATAGCACCCAGTGTTCAAGTCTGTCCAGATCCTTCTGTATCTTAAGTCTGTCTTCTAGAGTGTTGGCTATTCCTGCCAGCTTGGTGTCATCTGCAAATTTGATGAGTTCCCCATCTATCCCCTTGTCCAAATCATTGATATAGATATTGAAGAGCACTGGGCCCAGAACAGAGCCCTGGGGCACCCCACTACACACTTCCCTCCACGTAGATGCAGTTCCATTGAGGACCACATACTGAGTACGGCTGGTCAGCCAGCTATGGATCCATCTGGTGGTGGTGCTTTCTACCCCACATTTTTCTATCTTGTCAAGTAGTAGGTTGTGATCTACTTTATCAAATGCCATACTGAAGTCCAAGTAAATTATATCCACAGCATTCCTCTGATCCACTAATTTTGTCACTTGGTCAAAGAATGCAATAAGATTTGTCTGGCATGATCTATTTTTGACAAACCCATGTTGGCTTTTAGTAATGACTTTGTTTGCCTCTAGGTGTAAGTTGATTCGTTGTTTGATTATCTTTTCCAGGATCTTCCCAGGTATTGAGGTCAGGCTGATAGGTTTGTAATTTCCTGGGTCCATTTTTTCCCTTTTTTTGTAGATGGGAACTGTTGTGAGTGTCCCTAGACCAGCTTGGGAAGTGTCAGAGTATGAGGATGTGCAGCCAGGCCCCTCTGGGTGTTTTCCCCTCCCGGCAGCCGAGGAAGAGCAGCCAGGCCCCTATGGGTATTTTCCCCTCCCGGCAGCTGAGCCAGACAGGGAGGAGATCTACAGGCAGTCTGGGTCAGATTCACAAAGTGAGGGGTCAGATTTGGATCAAGAAGATAGATGGCTTGATCCGAGATTCCGAACGTTTGATAAGCGACGGTGTCAGTTAAGTGGAAAAAGGAAGTAATAGGGGGAAGTGACGTATCGGACACTATATTAGGAGGGGACAGAGAGACTACGCCTTTGTCACGAGCAACGTTAATCAAGGAGTAGCCTGATATCTGGAGCAGTGCATTTGAATTCAGTCTTCTGATGTTTTGGAAATCTACGGAAGAATAATGAGGTACTGGACAATGTGATAAAGAAAGAGTGAGTTAATTGGAAGGTGTGGGAAGAGCATGTTTTAATCTAAATGTAAATAAATGAGACTTGGCCGTTCCTGCCAGCAAAATGCCAGCAGCGTGCTTTGAAGTGAATCCTTTTGAAATGTGTTAAATAAACCTCTTAAAGACATATTTATGTGGATTTTAATGAGCTGAGAGGGGCCAGACAGAACAGGAACTATATCAGCTCTTTTCCAGTCCTCTGGTAGTTCCCCTGTGCTCCAGGATCTTTGAAAAATATAGTTCAGTGGTTCTGAGATCACATCTGCCAGTTCCTTGAGAACCTTGGGGTGTAATCCATCTGGTCCTGGCGATTTGAACTCATCTAGGCTGGACAGGTGCTCATTTACCATTTTCTTGCCTATCTTAACTTGTGTTTCTATTCTGTTTTTTATGGCACTATTTTCGATAGGTTGGTCTGTTTTTTCCCTTTGTGTAAAGACAGATGCAAAAAATGAGTTAATTAGTTCTGCTTTCTCTCTATTGCTAGTCACCTTCTTGCCACTTTCATCCACTAATGGACCAATCATTTCCTTCACTTTTTTCTTGTTTTTTACATGTTGAAAGAAGCTTTTTTTGTTATTTTTGACTTTGGTCGCAAGCCTTAGTTCATTTTGAGCCTTAGCTTTCCTTACTTCATCTTTGGAGGCTCGGGCTATTTGTTGATATTCTGACTTAGGTATGTGCCCCTCTTTCCACTTTCTATACTGGTCCTTTTTATCTTTCAATTTGTCAGAGAGTTCTTTATGCAGCCATGCTGGTTTCTTTTGAGAGCTGTTATTTTTCCTCTTTGTTGGTATTGTGCTAGACTGGGCTTTTATTATCTCATTTTTCAAAATTTCCCAAGCTTCTTGAGTTGTTTTCCCCTTGAGGATTCTCATCCATGAAATCCTTCCCAAGCCCTCTCTAAGTTTATTGAAATTAGCTCTCTTGAAGTCCAAGACTCTAGTTTGACTGTGTTCTATTGCTTGTGCTTCCATAATGTTGAATTCCAATATTGCATGATCACTTCCTCCCAGGGTTCTTATGGCTTCAACACCTTCTATTATTTCATCTCTCTTAGTGAGAATTAGATCCAAAATGGCTAATCCCCTAGTTCCCTTCTCTACTTTTTGGAAGACAAAGTTGTCTGCTAGGTTTGTCAGGAAGCTATTTGATCTTCCACTTGGGGCAGAGTTTGTCTCCCAGTTGATGTCAGGGTAGTTAAAGTCCCCCATTACTATTGTGATGTGCTTCCTACATACTTTAGTTAGCTGACTAGCAAAAATTTCATCTATTTCCTCTGTTTGGCTGGGTGGCCTGTAGTATACACCTATGGCAATGTCATTTTCCCCCTTTTATATTGACCCAAATGCATTCAAGACAGTTTTTATCATTGTTGTGCTCTATTTCTGTAGAAATGTAGTTATTTCTTATATAGAGAGCAACTCCACCTCCTCTTTTATTTGGTCTGTTTCTTTTAAATAATTTAAATCCCTCTAGCTGTGTGTTCCATGTGTGGGTTTCATCCCACCATGTTTCCGTAATGGCAACAATCTCATATCTGCCCTCATTAACCTGAATTTCTAGTTCACCCTGTTTACTGTTCATACTCTGTGCATTGGTGTATAGACATTTGAGTCCTTTATGACCGGCCCTGTGTTTGCTTTCTACATAACCTGTGTGGTGCCTGAGTTCCCCTATTGTCTTACCACCTAATTGGTTGGTTCACTTTGTGTGGCACTCACTATTAGAGGCTTGATTTTGTTTGACAGCAAGGTTGGTATTCTTATATGCGCTGATAGCCCTATAATTTTTAGATTGCCGGGGACAGGGTTGTTCTGTATCAATTAACTCACTGTCCCCGCTGTTTAGTTTAAATTTTCCTCCAGAAAATCTGTGAATTTATAGCCGAGTAACTCAGTCCCTTTCTTTGATGGATGCAAACCATCTCTTTTGTACATCTTTTCATTGGACCAGCTATAGACATCGTGACTAATATATCCAAAGCCTTCCTCTTTACACCATTCCTTTAGCCACATATTGAATTGTGCTATGCACTGGCCTTTTCCATTTTGCTCCTTGTACACTGGTAAAACCTCTGAGAAAGTAAGCCTACAGTCTATTCTGCTAAGTTCCTTCCCCAAGCTCTGGAAATTGTTCTGCACAGAGAGTACATCTTTTTGGGACAGATCGTTAGTGCCAAGATGTAAGATAGCCTCCACATCACAGTTCTTGCTGCCATTCTTGATTATTTTAGAAATACATTTTTGTCCCTACTGGCAGTAGCACCTGGAAGACACCTGACCTCTTTCAAAGCCTCCGTGTCCTTTCCTAAATTTACATCCCTTATAATTGAATCACCTACCAGAAGGTAGCTTCTCTTTTTGGATGCCTTTCTGTTCTTGCATGACTGATGTGTAATACCTGATTCACACTTCTCCCTGTCGAAATCTAGTTCTTCATTTCAGACCACAATCCCCTGCTTATTTGAGTTATCTTCACAAATACCTTTACCTGTCTCCTTAATGTCCCTATTAAGGTCAGCAAGGGCACTGTAACTGTTGTGCAGGGAAACAGCGAAAGCTTTGCGTTTATGGTTCATCGCTCTCACCCTGCCAGATTCCACGGTTTTCTCACTGCCCTTCTCCTGCAGGATATTTGTGGTAGAGGGGGCTGATAGCACGGGGGCTTACTAGAGTAGAGGGGCTGAACTGGACACCTAATTTCTGCCTGAAGAGCAGAGATTACAGACCCTAGATAGATAATCTGTCCTTGTAGGCTAGTGTTTTCTGGATCTGTTGAACTTTACTTCTTATATTTCCTAGCTAACAAATCAGTGCTGTTGAAGATGATACACTCCAAAAAGAGCAATGTGTAATTTAATACTTTAGATGCTCAATTTTAGTGCATAATCCATGGACATATGCATGAAATTAATAGCAATTGCAAATAAGCATCACAAGGGACTACAAAGAACTTACATGTTGGATAATGCAATGTTAGTTTCCAATGCATTTTCAAGAGAAAAATCTCATCCAGATAATTACATTTTCCTTCAATCGCTATATTCACTTCAGGATTCTGCACTATCTATGACGGAAAATTATTTGGTCACTGCTGATGTTACTGCAGCAAAATGAATTCCCTGTAACTGAAGTTTGAGACAACAAATAAATTACTTGAATATTTCTTACCTGAGTTCCACAGCTATTGAGCATAGAGTGGCAACCAATTTCTACTGAAAAAAATCAAGGGATTGTTTGGGGAAGAGGAGGGTGGAGGTTGACATTATCCAAATAATAGGCATGACTAGGATGAGAAAACCCCTCCCTTTTGTATTATACATTCCAACTATTCATGATTTGGTCATGCCTGCCACTTGAGTCTGGTGCAGACATGCCTGTGAAGAACTCTGTCTTCTCACACAGAAGAATTCAACATATTAATGAAAACAAAGGCAATGTATTAATGAAAACAAAGGCAATGTATCAAAGAAGCAATTATCTGAAGAAGACATGATAGGAGATAATTGTACAAAACAGCATGTAGAAACAAATGTTGAAGAAAAAAACAGATTAAATGTTACAAAAATATCTACTAAAGAAATGGGAAGCACTGAATCCAAAACATGAAATTCACCTTCACATTAAATTGTCTTGATTGATCTAATGTGAAGAAAGTTTACCGTCTTTTGGCTTATATGTCCCCCAAAATATCTAGAAGGATAGGCAAGGTTAGTGGACTTGTTGCATCATCGTAGCTCTGGAGGGGGAACTGGGGTAGTTTTCTAATCATCCAATTTTTGAATCATCGGCAACATGTGCCAGTTTCTTTCATGACTTGTATAAAATTATTAAGTTTTCACAGAAACTTGCAAATTATTACTTATTAATCCTGTCTTTCTCACTCCCCCCCCCTTTTGATCTCCATTTTGTCTCTTTGGATGATACATCTATTGACCACTAGTCTGTTATCTTAAATAAAGTTAATAACTGTCTCGTTCCAGAATTCACTTTTGGGATCTTGATGTGATAGAATTGGTCTGAAAGGTTTGGATTCAAGCAAAGTTTGGCTTTCAACCAAATCCGCAATATTACAAGCTACAGCTCTGATAATTGGTATTATTTTAAGGGGGAAAAAGCAGTTTTATAGCTAGAATATTTGGATGTTGGTAATATAGTATAAAGCAGTTTGACCGAGGATTTCACCCTATGAGAAATGATTATTTTAATTAGCTATTGTAAGCCATTAAATATTTACACAAAATTCTCTTCTCCTTTTTCAATTTTACATTCATTTAGCATAAGCAATAAAGTGAAAAGTTAATTGAGTTGTATGGCTTGTGGTAAGATTTTCCTCTTATTTTTCATCACAAAATAATGGATAAGCACGAAGCTGAAAACACCATGTATATATATGTTTTCTGAGGTTTTCGCGGGTGTTTGTACGTAGGTCTTTGGTTCTTCGGGTTTTCTCCCACATAAAATTTGAAGTGTCTTGGTGATGTTTCGACGAAGTCCCATTCGTCATCTTCAGGCTGGTGCTTTCGGCTTCGTGCTTCTAGGAGCAATGTGTGATTGTAGCTGTTTCTTCCTTTTAACTGCCAGTGGGGGTTTGAACTGATTGGCTGGGAGCTTGGCTGTGTTCTGATTGGGTAGAGGTGTGTTCTGATTGGTTAGGGGCTTGGCTGTGCTCTGATTGGATGGGTTGGCTGTGCTTTGATTGGCTGGGGAAGTGTTCTGTTTGGGTGGGGGCTTTGTTGTGCTCAGGTTAGTCTGAGTTGCAGGAGGATTAGAGATGGTGAGCTGCATAGCTATTTGGTTTCGCGTTCGTGGTCGTGCCTCATCTTCATGGTGGGTGTCAGTTTGCTTCATGTATGGATTGGAGGGGTTTAAAGTGGCTAATGATGCAGCTGTGGTCTGGCTTCTGGTTTTAGTCTACAAGAAATCCAATGGCTCCCTAGGATACACCATCTACCAGAAGTAAACACACACAAACCGCTATTTGCACGCACTCTCACACCACCACCCAGCACAGATCAACTCTGTAGTCAAGACACTCATCTCCAGAACAAAACGCCTAGCTGACGAACAACACCTAAAAACTGAACTACACACTCTCACTAATGTACTAACATCCAATGGATTCCATAGAAATAAGATTTCCAACTTAATCCAAAAAGAAACTCCCACTAAAATCCAAGACAGAGAACAAGAAAATGGCAAAGCCCTCCTCCCATATATAAAAGGCACCACAGACAGGATCAGCAAGATCCTCCAAAAACCTAACATCAAGACAGCATTCTGCACAAACAGAAAAATATCCACCATCCTAAGAAACCCTAAAGACAAAATTGAGTTAGAAAATCAAGGAGTATATGAAATCCCATGTACTGCTTGCCCCACCACATACATCGGAAAAACCAACAGAAGAATAAGTGCACACATTGAAGAACACAAAAACTCAGTCAAAAAAGAGGAACCAACTTCTTCCCTGGTCCAACACCTTAAAGCCACAGGACATGAAATTAACTTCAAAAAGACCAGAACTATTGCCAAAACTGAACACTTTAATAACAGAATGATCAGAGAAGCCATCGAGATAGAAAAACGCCCACACAACATGAACAAATGAGATGATACCTCCCGCCTACCAGCCGTTTGGAAACCTGCCCTTATTGACAAACGAGTCCATAACACAAAGAATGACACCAGACCTACACTCACGAAAACCACACAGGATGTCACCACCACGCATCTACGCAAAAAGCAAACCCAAACCCATACCAATGATGAGGCACGACCACAAACCAGAAGCCAGACCACAGCTGCATCATTAGCCACTTTAAACCCCTCCAATCCATACATGAAGCAAACTGACACTCACCATGAAGATGAGGCACGACCACGAACACGAAGCCAAACAGCTATGCAGCTCATCATCTCTAATCCCCCTGCAACTCAGACTAACCTGAGCACAACAAAGCCCCCACCCAAACAGAACACTTCCCCATCCAATCAGAGCACAGCCAACTCCCCATCCAATCAGAGCACAGCCAAGCCCCTAACCAATCAGAACACACCTCCACCCAATCAGAACACAGCCAAGCTCCCAGCCAATCAGTTCAAACCCCCACTGGCAGTTAAAAGGAAGAAACAGCTACAATCACACATTGCTCCTAGAAGCACGAAGCCGAAAGCACCAGCCTGAAGATGACGAATGGGACTTCGTCGAAACGTCGCCAAGACACTTCAAATTTTATGCGGGAGAAAACCCGAATTACCAGAGACCTACACACACACACACACACACACACACACACACACACACACACATGCAGGTCTTGGTGTATTCACGTCTTTTCCTGTGTAAGATTGAGAGTATCTTGGCGACATTTCGACGAGGTCCCACTCATCATCTTCAGGCTGGGACCTCGTCGAAACGTCACCAAGATACTCTCAATCTTATACGGAAAAAGACCCGAATACACCAAGACCTGCATACCTGTACCTGTGAAAATCTACGAAAACAAACAAATATATATATCCATGCAAAAAGCAAACCCAAACCCACACTGATGATGAGGCACGACCACAGACCAGGAGCCAGACCAGAGCTGCATCATTGGCCACTTTGAACCCCTCCAGCACTACAAAGCCCCCACCCAAACAGAACACTCCCCCAGCCAATCAGAACACAGCCAACCCCCCAGCCAATCAGAGCACAGCCAAGCCCCTAACCAATCAGAACATAGCCAAGCTCCCAGCCAATCAGTTCAAACCCCCACTGGCAGTTAAAAGGAAAAAACAGCTTAGACCACACATTGTTCCTAGAAGCAGAAGCCAAAAGCACCAGCCTGAAGATGATGAATGAGACTTCATCGAAACGTCGCCCAGACACTTCAAATTCTACGTGGGAGAAAATCCGAAGAACCAAAGACCTACATACAAACACCCGCGAAAACCTCAGAAAACAAATATCATACCTCTATGGGGAGGAAATCCACCATCTGACCAGGACCTATGAAAAACTTGAAGTCCAAAGAGCTTCCATTTTATGTGACCTTGCATTCCTACGCAGCTGCCGAGATCAAAATTTAACCCCCACATGCTTCCAATTGAAATTCCACTCCAACTCTGCAGCCAACAAACGCATCCTGAAAAGAATAGAATTGGCCCTAATCAGAAATGAACTTCACACAAAAAGATTCCTCCTAGACCGAATCAACAAAGATCTCCTCACACTTCACCTCAAACTCAGCAACAAGATCCACCCTGCACTTTGGGACAAATCCAAACAACTCGCAGTCTGGAGAGCCGAAACACAGACCACCCTCAAGACAGACACACACACCAACAAACTCCGAAGACTACAAGAACACCAGAAACAAACCCCTCCTCCCTCACAGCCACACATGAAACAAACAGTGCATAACATCTCAGATAGGATCCTCACCAAAGCCGAAACCAATGTGCTTTCCAAAGGATTCAACTTTGCAGTCGCTCCCAAACACATCCCCACGGAAACCATTTTATGCGGAGTTGAAACCAGCCTGACCAAAATCAACCCCGACGACGCTAACAGAATCAGACTTGAAATCACCAACATACTCTGCACCAGCAAGCTACCCAAAAGCAACTTATCCAAAGAGGAGCAGACAGCACTACTTAACCTGAAACAAGACACCAGCATAATAATCCTACCAGCAGACAAGGGCAACGCCACGGTGGTCATGAACACATCTGACTACCAAATCAAATTAACCAACCTACTCCAAGACTCCACATACAAACCCCTAAACACAGATCCCACCACCTACCTGGAAAAAACCACTAGATCCAAAATAAAAGCCTCTCCCATCAGCGAAGAGATCCAACAAAGAATCATTCCAAGAGAGAAATCATCCAGATGCCCTAAGCTCTATGGTCTCCCCAAGATACACAAAGAAGGAACCCCACTTAGACCCATAGTCAGCTCCATAGGCTCACCTCTACAAAATCTATCCAAATTTCTCACCAAACAACTACAGCCCTATGCAGAATCCATCACCTCACATGTAACAAACTCATTCCAGTTCATAGAGATCATAAAGAAACAAAAATTACAGCCCAGCGACCTACTCGTGAGCTTCGATGTCATATCCTTCTTCACCCAAGTGCCAATCAAAGAAGCCTTAACAGCTATCCAAAACAAATATAACCCCCCCAAACACATCCTAGATCTGACCAACCACTGTCTATCCAACACATACTTCATCTATAACGGACAAAAATACAAACAAATAGAAGGAGCACCCATGGGATCACCTCTCTCACCTGTCATTGCAAACCTCTACATGGAACACTTTGAAACCCAAGCTCTAGAAAAATCTGATCACAAACCCAAACTCTGGCTCAGATACGTAGATGACACCTTCGTAATCTGGCCACATGGGAAAGGAAAACTGGACAACTTCCTTACACACCTCAACAGCCTACATCCCAAAATACAGTTCACCATGGAAACAGAAGCTAATAACCAACTTCCCTTCCTGGATGTCTTAGTCTACAAGAAATCTAATGGCTCCCTAGGACACACCATCTACCAGAAGAAAACACACACAAACCGCTATCTGCACGCACTCTCACACCACCACCCAGCACAGATCAACTCCGTAGCCAAGACACTCATCTCGAGAACCTAATGCCTAGCTGACGAACAACACCTAAAAACCGAACTACACACTCTCACTAATGTACTAACATCCAACGGATTCCCAAGAAATAAGATTTCCAACTTAATCCAAAAAGAAACTCCCACTAAAATCCATGACAGAGAACAAGAAAACGGCAAAGCCCTCCTCCCATACATAAAAGGCACCACAGACAAGATCAGCAAAATCCTGCACAAATATAATGTCAAGACAGCATTCTGCACAAACAGAAAAATATCCACCATCCTAAGAAACCCTAAAGACAAAATTGAGTTAGAAAATCAAGGAGTATATGAAATCCCATGTACTGCTTGCCCCACTACATACATTGGACAAACCAACAGAAGGATAAGTGCATGCATTGAAGAACACAAAAACTCAGTCAAAAGAGAGGAACCAACTTCTTCCCTGGTCCAACACCTTAAAGCCACAGGACATGAAATTGATTTCAAAAAGACCAGAACTATTGCCAAAACTGAACATTTTAATAACAGAATAATCAGAGAAGCCATCGAGATAGAAAAACGCCCCCACAGCATGAACAAACGAGATGATACCTCCCGCCTACCAGCCATTTGGAAACCCGCCCTTATTGACAAACGAATTCCTAACACAAAGATTGACACCAGAACCACACAGGATGCCACCTCCACACATCCACGCAAAAAGCAAACCCAAACCCACACCGATGATGAGGCACGACCACAGACCAGGAGCCAGACCAGAGCTGCATCACTGGCCACTTTGAACCCCTCCAGCACTACAAAGCCCCCACCCAACCAGAACACTCCCCCAGCCAATCAGAACACAGCCAACCCCCCAGCCAATCAGAGCACAGCCAAGCCCCTAACCAATCAGAACATAGCCAAGCTTCCAGCCAATCAGTTCAAACCCCCACTGGCAGTTAAAAGGAAAAAACAGCTTAGACCACACATTGCTCCTAGAAGCAGAAGCCAAAAGCACCAGCCTGAAGATGATGAATGAGACTTCATCGAAACGTCGCCCAGACACTTCAAATTCTACGTGGGAGAAAACCCGAAGAACCAAAGACTTACATATATATATATATATATATATATATATATATATATATATATATATATATATATATATATGTATGTATGTATGTATGTATGTATGTATGTATGTATGTATGTATGTATGTATGTATGTATGTATGTATGTATGTATGTATGTATGTATGTATGTATGTATGTATATATATCATAACCATATGTTTATTAATGCATAGGTTTTGTTTCTTAAAATAGCTGTTCATCTTTTATATAACTGAACATATTATTTTTTTTAGATTACAACTGCTAAAATAAAAACTAAGAGTGTTGTCTTTCTTTTTCTGGAATCAATACAGATAATATCTATAAATAAATTATAAGAGTAGGTGTGTTGCGACAAGTTCAGTGGAAGGTGCAAGGGAGGGTCAAGATGGTGGCCGCAGTCACATAATCAAGGGGTAGGGCTTCAATTGTACAATAATTTTCACCATCCTGATTTATTTCACAGACACACCCCTATCAATGTCCTTGGATGCATTTTTCTTTTCTCCTTCTCTGTCTCATTTTCCCCCTTCTTTCATTGACTCTGAAAGGGGAAAAATTAATTACACAGGAGCTGGTGCATTTCTATTCAGAGATGAGACTTATGTTCTATAGTTGTTTCTTCTATGTATCCAAGACAGATAGATAGAACAGGTTCTATCTATATACTATGTCTTTGTACTATGTGGTTGCAAATGTATTGCTCCTTTAACGAAACTGTTGAGAAAGTAAGGGAGGCCCTGAGTAAATCTCCAGAAGATCCCAGCCTGATGAGTCCAATAGTCACTGGTGTGAAGTTATTCTTGAATTTGTATAAATTATTTTCAATTCATATGGTTATTGTTTAATTCAAATAGTAGAATTGGTCTTTAACTTTCCAATCTGCAATATACCATGAAAATAAAGTAAAACTGTGTGTTCATCACCAGAAGATAGAATTGGAAGGAGGAAACTGCCTTAGAATACCTTGATGGTCAGACAGTTGGGAATAGGTTTGGTTAAAAGGGCTTGGATGGGAATTAGAAAATAAAGTGCTGAGCCTCTACAACTGGGAGATTTCCCCCCTTCTTGGGCACAATTTCTCAGACTCAGGGCCATTTGTCTGATATTAATTCCTGTTTCCAAATCTGACTAAATTTAGAAATAATTCAGATACAGGTCTATGAAGATATTTGAAAGTTTGTTAGGACTAATAGTTTTAAAGTCTCCTTTAGATCAAAATCAACAAAATATAAAAATGCCATTTATTCATATGTAGGGTTTTCCCAAACTGGAATAAGATTTTGGCCATCAGGATAAAGCTATTTTCTTAATTCCATCTTCTAGAACAGTGATACATCATGAATAGGTCTGCTAATCTTTGTTATCTCATTCCTTCTATTTTAAATTTTCTGTATGAAAAGCTGGGGATAATTGCACTGTGAAACTACTTAGAATTGAATACAAAAAGTAAAAAAATATATTTCTTGTATTTTTCTTGTACAGCTACTGTAAATAGAGACAGGTTGCAGATATTTCTGTCAGGAGTTTAAGGAAATATAAACCAAACATTCTTTGCAATGCACTAATCATACAATCTCTGTTACTGACCTACTTTTTTGGAACAAAGAAAACAAAACATGTAATGAGGGTGGATAGAAAAGATCAAATTAAACAAGTTCAGATCAGAGATTAAATCAAATATTTAGATACTATTAATTATGATTTTTTATGCATATCAACATTGTATTCCCAGCAGGAATTACTGTACAATTAGTGTACCTGTATTGTATTCAGACTCAATACACCAATGCACAAGTAGCTCAAATAATTATCAGGATTAAAGAAAAAAGATATCTGTAGAATTTAAATAGAATTATACACATACACACACACATACACACACCACTTTATCTTTTAAGGACGCATGTACTAGTACTGATGCTGGGCTTCAACAGCTCTGACACATTTGTTGCTACCGGTAATAGTTTTTTGCGGACAAGTTTTTCTTCAGAAGATGGAGGAAAGAACAAGAGGATTAGTCATCCTTGACTTGATTGAAACCATGAAAGCTATATAAATGCCATGGACAGTCCTTGGGGGAGAAATAGATAAAGTGGTTTTGCTTATTTTCCACTTTCCCCTAATCTCACATTTCTGTCCTTCATCACCTTTCTTGGGGTGGGAAATTCTGCTAGCCCATTGGAGAGAATTGCAACAGAAACAGGTGAAACGTATAGTTAACAAAAGTTCAATATCAGACAAGTCCTCAGTCCAGTGTCTTTAAATGTTTCCTCCTACCCCTTAAAAGAGTAAGTTAGTATGAATCTATATTACACATATTTTGAGCCTTCAAGAGTACACCACCATATGATTTGGTCTCATAACCAAGTTACAATATAATTATGAACACTATATTTTCAATAAGTTTTGCAAAAACCGAATATATTTTTATGAGGTAGTTTCTGTCAGAAAATATGTGAGGAATGGTTTCTGAGCGTCCCATCATGTTGATTAATCTAAGGATTGTCAATTTTATTTATTACACAAAAATAATACTAACTCTTTCAATCAGTTAGTAATAACATAAGACCTAAGAAGGAGAGAAAAATAAGCCAGGCAAGGGAGGTTGAATCAGATTTCTCCCTCTCCCTCATACAAAGTTTTTGATGACTTAATATTGTATAACTTATGAGGAAATCAATGATTTTTCCTATGAAACTTGGCCACAGAGCTATTTTATATATATATGTCATATATCAATCACTTCTCTGTGCTTTTTTATGCTTTTGCCATTGTTTACAAGATGAGAAATTCCTATAATTTCCATGCTACTAGGATATTGCTTCTCTATTAAGGTCAACACATCTCCTCTTAGATATTTTATTATGTAGGAAGAGCAGAGAGTAACTAGTTTATTATTCCTCTTCTTTTTGATCTTCATCTGTATAGTGCTTGATTCCTAGTTTCTTGCCTGACAGACATTCAGCACCTTATTTTTGAAACAGAGAGCCCAAAGTAGTCATAATTCCAAATTTATATTTTTGGAAAGAAGATTCAACTGAATTTTTTCTAGCTGGTCTAAGAATAATCTCTCCTTAACTCGGGATTAAATATTGAGTTTTCTGATTTACTAACTATTGAGTTCAAAGCAGAAAATCCATATTCTTTTTATTTTTGTGAATGCTAGTGGTAGACCAAAATGACTTTTGAAATTCTTCCACCAAATGTGTGAATAGAAAAAGAGGTTGGACAACTTTTTACACATTTCTTCATGTCTATGAGATGGACCATCTTAGGAAACAGAATCTATAGAAAGACTAAGAATAAAAAAGAATCATGCAATACTGTCTGCATTTTCCTTCTCTCCAATTTATAGCCCAGAAAATCAGAGGGGAGTGAGTCTGAGCCTCTTCATAATACTTTCCTTCCTCCCTAAATTCTTCTCTTCCTGTTTTGGTCTTAATGTCTTCTGAATGGTTTCTCCAAGTAATCTCCATGATTCCTACAAGGTCAAGGAGAAATTTGTTAAGTATATCTTATGATCAACACTCTTTAAATATCAGAAGTACTGTGGTTTAAAAAACCCAATGGAAGGACAGAGGTATCTACAAGGTAGATACCTTTCCTACCCTCCCCATAATTTCTAAAGCAAATCCTTGTTCATCAAAAAAGAATGAGAGCTTGAATAAAAATGTAAAATGTGTCTAACACAATTTGTATCTTTGTTCTATATCATAAGAATGGCTTATTGAATCATCTCCCTGTGAGATTATTCAGGCTGAGCAAAAGAATCTAAAAAAAAATAATTAAATCTGGGCAAATTCCTGACAAAAATATTATATATATAATGCAGGAGGAAAGAGTTAAAATATACATATTAGACATGCATTCAAATTCTACAATATTTGAACATCAAAGAGGGAGAGAGGAATATAAATTTGTAATTGTATGTTGAAGAGAAGGGCCGAAGCCATATTTCATAACTAGTTTTCTTGTTTTCTTACATCCTTTTCTTCTTCTTTTTCTTTCTTTTCTATCTTTTTTAGATTTGACTTTTACTAAATGTAAAATTCTCAATAAATATCATTTTTAAAAAACTACAATATTTGAATGAATGTTTTAAAGAAATTCAAACTAATGATGGATTACTATGATCAAACATGAGAACATGAGGAAAATCAAAAAGAGATAGATTTGCCAATCATACTGTTTATGTAATAATGATGAATAGAAGTAAATTAAAGTCTCTCCTGAGTCAAGATAGATAGAAACATTGACACATCCACACTGTTTCCCTGGCAACTATAGACGTGATTTGCCATTGCCTTTTTCCAAGATTTTTTCCCTCAGTTTTCCAGTTCAGTTTATAACCTTTCAGTTTCCTGATAATGGCCAATCCAAAGTCCAAATTTGTGCTTGGCTTTTTAGAGATTTATCTTCTTAAGTACTACTACTTGTGAAAAATATTGCAAACATGTGGCCTAAGAGCTACTATGAGCTATGAAAGAAATACTAAGTTCTGGTGTTCGTGGTTCTTTTGGAGTGCTGATCCTGGGATTGGAGCTACTTAGAAATAGTGGTGATATTTTAAGTGTATTGATATCCCGGGGGTTGTGCAATGATGTGCATATCTTCAAGGGGTAGTTTACCTCAAGAAACAATAAAGTAAAGTGATCCTTTGAAGTTGATTTACAAGGCAATACAACCACATCATGTCTCATAGCAAAGGGCTCCCATTGCTTTGCTTTGTTCTGCTATATCAGAGTGTTTCCTACAAAACCCTGCAGTCATACCACATTGTAGAAGATAGCTACTGTATACAAAATACTTCATTATAGTGCACACCTATGCGAAATATAGGTTATTGCTCTTAGTTAATTTTCTTGTCCCAGGTTTTGCAAATTGATGTAGCCATGTAAACAAGTATTTGAAAGTTAATCCTTATAACAGACAAAGTCTCTGTGCTTGTAATCTGATCAACAACCTTTGCCTTTTTCCAAAGGTTCTTGCATTGGTTAGGATTAGGTGCTGCCTTGGTGAGGTTGCTCCTTTTCTAGTTGCTGTTGAGCTTCAGGCCAAGGTCTGCTCTTAAGCAGTTTATTTTTT
This sequence comes from Bothrops alternatus, assembly GCA_034064705.1. NCBI lineage: Eukaryota > Metazoa > Chordata > Lepidosauria > Squamata > Viperidae > Bothrops > Bothrops alternatus. The sequence continues at coordinate 2,867,874 of JARGCV010000013.1, forward strand.
TTAACACTCCAGTTGAGTTCCCAAGCCAAGTTGCAGGAAAGAATCCCATCAAGATATGTTCCTTACTGTAGCTTATGACATTTGACTGATGGCATCTTGTCTGCCTATAATGTCACAAATTTCTAGACATCACCTCTCGGTTCCTTGTCTGCTTGCTAGTTTCTTAACTCCTTTTCTCCTGCACACCCACATATCCTCTGTTTTAGCATTCACTTTTGTAAGATAAGGGCTTGGGTAGGGTCTCTGACATAGCCAGTTCTTGAAGTGTGACTCAATTAGCCAGGAAGCTGGAACACCAATGTGGTTGCTTTAAGTACACTATAAGTGGGGGAATGAATAAATCACTTATCTTATCTCATGTTGCTAGGGCTACAAATATTTACTGTCCTTTGGGAGAAGTAATAAACTAAGCCTACACTTGGGAAGTGTGTGGGGGGAGGGGGGAGAAGCATTTCTGCCTGTGTGCAGCTGCTTTTCCCAAATTCATGAAATCAAGCTATGGATCAGAAATCAAGGAGCATTTCTGTACTTCACAAAGTCCTAAACATAGATGTCTATGGAGATTCTTAGTCATCCAGGTCAAGGTTGTCCCAAAGGTGTTTTTTCAAAAGCAAGTGGACTTTCCTTTGTTTTTCCTTGGATGGTTCTCTTCTCATCCAAGAAGCTAAACTGAAGAAGCTTCTTGGATGAGAAGTGAAATGTCTTCAAGGAAAAACAAAGGAAAGTCCACTTTCTTCTGAAAAAGCACCTTTGGATCCTAAACATAGCTATGATCAGACTGGCCAGCTTGGTCTCCCAAGTGACAAAACTTTACAAATTTTGTACACCATGAAACTGTAATAGGAAAGTATCACATTAAAGTTAAATCTGGTATAGCTATAAGGATGACTTAGGACTCATCCTCACTTGACATGCAGAATATATATGTATGATATTGCCCAACTCATTCCTAGGCCACCACAGAGGCAGTTAAATTCATGTATAGTTCCTTCCAATTTTAAAGTTGTGTTTTCCCATTTCTTTCAACACACATTTGCTGTGGACATAATAAATTATGCTGTTGACAATAAAGCAGCCATGCAAGATACCCAAAACTTTTTGACTTCCTTAGAACATTGTGCATGTGTTCTTTTCCCTAGGCACTAACCCATGTGGATGTTGCAGCTTGAGCTTCAGGAGAGACCCGTCACCTGGCTTTTTAGGAGATATCTGTCCATATGACCCCTAACAGTCAGACTTTACATGGGTTTCTTATATATCTAGATATAGCACTTTTCTAAGTATCCTACCGATTTTCCAATAGGAGCTTTATGTGGCCATTGTTCTTATTTTTATTATTTCTGAGTGTACATGTGTCTATCCTTACCATGTCATCTGCTTCATGGATTTCAAATGTGTGTTATCAGTTCCAGCCACTTGTAGCTAGCACTTGTTGATTATTTTTTCCTTATTCACTACATAATACGTTGTTCTTCCATGCCTGCAAGCATGACTGACAAATCATAAATATGGAGAAAGGGTACAGGCAGAAATGAAAGCCATAAAACTATGAACATGATTCCTTGGTCATTTGCTGTTAGCAACATCCCAGCAAACCACAAATTGGTAAGATACATGCACACATCCTTGTAATGCAAATAAACTGACATATGTTGGCTTCAGTAACAAGAGAGGTTCCAGTTTGGTAGCTAAACACAGGCTATGTAAAGAGATATTCCATGCCAATTTCCCTGCACTAAAGTATAGTAATGTTTGGGCTATTTTGCACACAAGTATTTCCATCTTTTGGAAGACACCTAAACTCATGACCAAAACAATCTGCCTGAAAAGTCAGTGGAACTGAGGAGGGATATGGGATGTAGAAGGAGAGAACTGCTTTTCCATGCCTTTTTCAACTGGGCTGGTTTTGAACATTTTCATACTGATATTCCAAAGGACAGCTAGATCTATGTGGACAAACAGGGCTAGTACTTTTTCAAAAGAGCACCAGAATCCCATTCATAAATAGCACAGTTAACAGGCCACTAGTGCAAATATGCTTTTCAATGGCCTCTTGTCATTCAAATACACACGCACACACACACACACACACACACACGCACACGCACACACACACACACACACACACGCGCGCGCGCACACACACACACACACACACACACACAGAGTGTAAGCTAAGGAGAGCATTAGTGGTTGTTTTTCTTATAAATGACATTAGCAGAAGGTCAAATGAAAGCAGAATATCCAGCAATCTCTTTCCTTAAGTTGCTTTGCATCAAAACTTCAAAAACAGCAGTATCTGCTGGCCTCTTTACTAGGGCAGATTAAAGCTGAGGCATCAAGTGCAATTTATGTCAGCATATTTTCTGCTGATTCAAGGACTGGAGATATGCATGTTAACGTGGCCATGAAGAATAGCCCCCCAGGGTGCTCAACTCATGGGCTGGAAAAGAGATGAAGGTAATTACAAAGTGTGTGAAGTGTCTCTCTGAGGTAAATCATATTGCCACTTTGTCCTGACAAGGTGAATTGTGTTGCCTCTTTGACTCAACAATTTGGCTGCTTTTGTGGTGCAGGTGTCTCATCCATGCAAATCAAAATCACTTTGCATAGACTTATGGAATAATTGCTTTCTTGGAATTTGTTGTATGGCTATAAGCTGGCATGATAAGAATATTTTTATTGGGTGGAGAAAACAAAATAGTGAATGTCATGCACCTAAAAAATACTTAAGCATTTTATGCCATACTGTGCTGGGAGCATATTTGTGAGTATAGTCCATCAATCACATCTTCTGTTTGTGTTGGATGAAATTTCTGGAAGACATCATTATATGAATTCACAGGCAACAGGCATTGTTGTGCCCTGACATTATTTTTCCTTGTCCACTTGACTGCTCTTTGCTCCTTCAGAAACTCAATGGAACATTTTGTCATTCAGTTTTATAATCTCTAGACAAGAGTAACATAATTTTAAGTTAATTAATTGATGGGTTAGAAAGAATACTTGGCACTGCTCCTCACTACAAACTGAGCTGTGGACTGATTGCTCTGCCCTCATTTTGGGCCTCATATGTGTATAAATCACTGCCTCTGCTATTAACACCCAGAAGAATCCAGAATTTTCTACAGTACCAATTATCCAGCACTTAGTGATGGCTGTCCTGATTTAACTCATGCTTAAAATTGTCTGAAGGATGAAATGTGTGTGGGAGAAAGTGTATTACCTAAATATCAAAGGCTTACTTTACACACTTCAGGCTTAATGTTAAAATACTGAACAGCAAGGTAAGCTTAATGAAAGGATCAGAGCAGGTAAAACATCAACCAAAAAGCATTAATATATTCTGTATGCTTCTAGCTGACCCTTCCTTTAAAGGAGAGAGGGAAAGTATAGCAAACATTGTGTTTCCTTCTGCTAGTAGAAACAGTCCCGGACTCCATGTATTGAATTATTGTCTCAAGCAATATATGAACCCATTTATGAACTGGTTATTGTCCAGATTTCATTCACACCCTCAGTCCTTGAACCAATATGTGATCTCTTCAATATTCCCCTCTTCATCAAAATATTTCTTCATAATTTAACACAATGTATTACACAAGAATCAGACTCCAAGACTACATGTTGCACTTAAAGCCTTGGGTAAGATTCCACAGTCTTTCCAAAAGCTGCTCTGAACTGTAAACTTTAATGGGGAAAATTCATAAACACATACAAATCAATTGCATTTAATTTAATTTTCTCCTGGCTGATCACATGCTATGTTAAAGTACATCATCTGATACTCCATTTAAGGGCTGAAAGAGATTCTGCACTCCTAGCATAAGCAATACATCAGGGCTGTCTGCTGCTGAGGTCTAAAAAAATAAGAATTCAGTCCCAACTACATAACTGAAGGCCCACCCTTTTTAATACACATTGGAAACATGCCACATATAAAAAGGGGCAAGTCTTAAATTGCACAGTTCCCATCTGTGCAATATTCCTACAGAATCTCTACAGTGAGAAAATGATGATACACATGATATGATGAAATAATTTAATACTTTTTATTGGGACTGCATTTAAAAAAAAATATCTTTGCAACCAACAAATATTTCCATGAATTAGCAAAGAAAAAACAAATACCCAAAATAAATAAAACATTTTTATATAATTTTCAGTGCTTTGGGAGAATTGATAGACTTTGAAGCCATTTGGACATCATATATTGATTAAAGGCCTAAAGCTTATAGTCTGTCTTTATGTGCTGCAGCCTTCTCCAAAAGAACATCGATACATAAATTAAAGATACATTAGATTTGTACTCTATTCAGGCTTCTTTTTTTCCCTCCTAGAACTGCTTATTTGTGTTACATTAGCTTTGCTTGCATTTTAACTTGTGGTAAAAGCTCAAAGGGTGCTACAAAACTTTTTCCTTCATTTTTTTGCATTTATAGACATTAGCTGCTGATTTGCTTTCAGGTACAATTCAAGGTGCTGCTGTCACCTTTAAAGCCCTGTGTGGCTTGGGACCAGGTTATTTGAAGGATTGTCTCTTCCCGGTCACATCCACCAGACCCAGCAGAGCTGGGAGGCAGGGAATGTAGTGGGTCCCCTCTGCTAAAGAGATACATCTGGAGGGGTACATCTTCTCCATGGTGGTTTCTTCCCTTTGAAATATCTTCCTTGCAGAGATTAGATTAGCCCCCACTTTGATACTCTTTTGCAAGGCCCTGAAGACCTGGTTTTGTAATGGTCCTGGACAACGCTTTTTTTCTCATAGAATGCCCAGAATGGAGTTCCGGCACCTTTTTGGGATGGAACCTTGTAGGGTAGGCAAGGCAAGTTGTATGATGTGTGAGTTCCGGCACCTTTTTTTTTTTTAGAAAAAAAGCATTGGTCCTGGAGAACCCAGAAAAGGATAGAATCCATCAAATGGCCTATCTGACTGATCGTTATCAGGAGGGTGGAGGAGTTATTGTTTTTATTATTTATATATTGGGTTTTTATTTTTGTAAGTTGCCCAGAATGAGAGTGAGTGGGCAACATATAAATTCTCTTAAATAAATAAATTTATATATTTTCCCTTGAACTTTCAATTGAGAAAAGCTATCAGAACACTTTAATTCTTAGTTACAGCTTAGTTAAACAAAACAAATTTAGGAAACTATGAAGCTCTACATTCACTGGTAATCAAAAGCTTCCTCGTTATTACAGTAGAAGTTGATTACTGGAGGAGTTAATGACTGAAGGAAAAATTGTTCTTGCTGATAGTCTATGCAATGGAGCCTGCCTGAACGCCATCTTTTATATAAATAATCAAATGAAATAAAAAAATGCTTTGCAAACTGCTGACAGAAGGACTATAGAGAAGGAGCTACCATGATGTCTCTTGACAGGGGCCTCCAAAGTATGAGAGAGATCATTAAGGCAACCCTTTCCTGGTTCTCATCGAAAGATTTGGCTGTACCTACAAAGAAGGAGTGGTGGGTAAAGATGAGATGAAACTTGAGGAGATGGCCAAATTAATCTGTTGATTAAAGAAAAGATAATATCTACATTTACTGCTGACTGAAAATCCCTTATGAACTTTTTGTGTAAAAGAGAAAGAAATAACTTATGATGTATGATTTTGATGAATAGTTTGAATGGATTATAGCAGGGCTGTCAAACTCCCAGCCTGTGGGCCAGTTTCATCATACTGAAGCTGCACCCACCCATTGCCAGCAATGCAAAAAGAGTCGCGATATGTCGTCACACATCATGTGACGTGGCGAGTTTGACATCCATGGATTATAGAAATAATAGAATCATGATGTAACATTAGAGAAAGAGATAAATTTAGAATTGTACATATTGGAAATTGGAAGACACCTTTTAAATATCTTTTTTCCCTTTCTAATTTTCTACATGTTTTTTTTATTTTTTCTCTTTCTCTTTTATTTCTTCCTTTTTCCTTTTTATTCTATTTCAGTTTGTAGTGGTTTTCTATCAAGACTGACACCATTCTGGATCTATTTTGCGATGATTTTCTTCCTTTCTCTGTCTAATTCCAGTCTCTGTGTTGGGTGGCTCAAGGTTTGAGTCACTCTACATGAGTCCACTGAGACAAATAATCAGTTGAGACAATTATACATCTCTATACCTGATTACTCAATCAATGCTATTCAGATATTGCCTAGTACTTGGAGGCTATTAAGGTGGCAGCCATGGCTGAGGGGGCTTTTGCACTGATTTAAATTGTGCACTAGTTGCATCCATTGCTGAACCTGGAAGCCTTGCTTTTGGTTAGTTACCCAGTAACTGCTTCCCAGTAATAGTCTAGAGCATCCATTGAAGATTATCTGGAAGTTATAACTGGTCCAGAATCAGCAATATAGACAGCTCTAGGTGTTCATAGTTGACCTGTATTGTGTAGCTGGCTTCTATTTTATTTCCAGGAGCAATTCAAGCTTCTAGTTATTTATTTATTTATTTACTTAATTTAAAACATTTATATAGATTCTCATTATATAACTATGAGTGGCTCCCAACCAAAGGTTAAGATAACATAAAAAACCATAATATTAAAATTAGATGCATAAAATCTATTAAAATCAGATGTATTAAAAAAATCCAAAATCCTGGCATCAAGTCAAGCTTCCAATGTGCAGTCACCTCATTTTATCTCAATGCTTGGGGGGAAAGCCAGGTATTCATGCTTTATGGAAGGCTAGGAGGGCAGAGGCCTGCCAAATGGCAGGGCAAAAAATGTTCTATAGGGCAAAGGCTACCATAGAAAAAGCACACGTCCTAGATCCCAAAAGATGAAAATGTTTAAAATAAAGGACTAAAAGTGTGCCCAGCCTATCTAACCTGATAGGATGTCCTTAAGGAAAGGTAGTCCTGCAGATAATCCTGCTCTGTGCCATATAGGGCTTTAAAGATGATCAGCACCTTGAATTTCACCCAAAAAGAAACTGGAAGCCAATGTAGTTCATTCCACAGAGGTATTACATGGACAACTCTGGGGCACTCTTCACATGCAGGCTGTTGTATTCAGACCAGTTGAACTTTCCAGATCAGCCCAATGTAGAATGCATTGCAGTAATCCAAATAGTATGAATGACTGTGAGTAAGGCCACCTGGTCCAGGAAATGGTGCAATTTACACATTAGATGAATCTGCAAAGACTCCTCTAGGCACAGAAGCCAGGAGGATCTCCAAGTTGACTTTGGATGCAGTGGCAGTTCCCTTTCTGGAAGGCCTTGAAGAGTTGCCTATTCCCTCAAGAGCTGAATTAGGATAAGGCTGTATGGAAGAATGTTTGGCTTGGGGGACCAGGAATTTTTGATGCTGGTTTTAGTGTTTGTTTATGTAACTCGGCACCAAAATAATTAAAGATATATTTTATTTTATTGGTCAATTTTTAATCACAAAATTCCAAAATCTTCATGGTTTACAATAAAAAATGTTAATAATCCAAAATCCAGTATTTCCCATCCCCCCAAATGACTAGATGTCAGTAGGGTAAATTTGACTGGAATATTTGTGTGATTACATGTAAACCTTATTATGCTGGAGACCAGGTCTGTCAAAGGAAAACTATTGACGTCTCACTTATTGCCTCTTATAAACAGTTGTTTATAAAAATGTGTTACCTAAACTAATCCATTTTAATAAAAATGCTGCACTTGAGGAAAAATTGTTTTGCTCAATAACCTGTGCCATGCAGAGGACGCTGCAAGCTTTAGTACTGACAGCAGGGGGCCACAGTGAAAATATGGGACTAAGAATGAATATAAAGAGAACCAAAGAGGTACAGCAACCAGTTACAAAGAGATAATGAAGATGGATAGATGACCAACTGAAAAGAAATCAGCAGTCAATAAATATGTGACAAACAAAAATTGATAGGGTGGCAATAAAAACCTTGGAAATGTTATTCATATATTGTGATATACCTATACCTCAACGGTCAGAATTGTGAAGGAAACAGAACTTTAAAAACTCAAGACAGTTTTGGAGAAGACTCCTGAGAATACCCCTCATAGCCAAGACAACAAATGTATCAAGGAACAGATCAATCCTGAATTCATTATTTATGATTTATTACAATTATTATTTGTTTTTCAAGATTCTCCCTCCCCATTTTTTGTATATTCTGTTCTGTTCTTATAGAGTTACCTTGCTGATGCACAAATATACAGATGGACAGAATACCAAGCCCCTTTATATAATAGCTTTCTAACCTCCTGTTGGATTTGAAATGATAAAAAGAGACAGAGGCTTTTGTTTGCATAACGGCTATACTGCGACTTTACTTCATCTTTATTTCCCTGAGGCAAATAGAAAGAAAAGGGTTTACATTCTAACAAAATTCTGATAGAGAGACACAGCAGTACCCAAAGGACAATGTCTGTATGAGCTTCAGGTATTATTCTGGAATCATTTTTAGGCTGGGAAATATCCCCTGGTTAACCTTAATACTCAGGGAAGATCTTACATTTCATATTTTAAGTAACGTGTGCAGAAATTGGATCATAATCAGTGCCATACCAAACAGGAGCAAATGTTTTTACCAGTAAATTATCTGAGTTAAACAACTATAAATAAGAACATTGATTTGAGCAGAATTCCTCCAGGCATCCTTTCAGCAAATGTTTTCATTATCTTCATCTTCTTATTCAGCAAAATGGAATATATCTACACAAAGGGTACTTAATAAGGTATGCATTTCACATAGATATATACCCACACAGCTGGAAAAATTTCATTAGAAGCTATTATGCTTGAGGAAAATGAAGTGTGATGCAACAGCTATTTGTGTGTCTCTCCAGACAGATTAATATAATTAAGTAATACATTTTTAACTTCGGCTCTGTAGTCAAATTTTCCAGTTTTGCTTTCAGTAAAGAAAAGAAATATACTTAACAGAAAATTAACTAAGGTGACACCATCAGTGTGCTGTATTTAGTGGATAATGGACAGCCAAACAGTGTGGTAGTTGCCAGCCAATTTTCCTTTCTATTAAATCTAGCCTAACAGGATGCTGAGTGATTTTCAGTGCTGTAAAGACCGTAGCATGTTATCCAAACATTGCATATAAGGACATGACCAATAACTGAATGACAAACAATTATGATCCATCCCATTTCTTATGCCACTATCCTACCAGCCTGAATATTGTCCTGTTCCAGTTGCTCTACAATGCAGAAAAAAGGATAGTGGATGAGGAAGGTCTAACTAGCATGCTGACAGCCAAGAGAATACATCTGAATATCAGAGGGAAGCAGGAATGGCCATGGGAATTTTCTGTATAGCAGCTTGCACAAGCATACTCATGTGTGGAAAGGTAGTTGTGATTTTCTAGTATTATGATTGCAATTAAGAATTACTGGACCAGAATAAATGTCGCAGTTTCAATTAGCTTCTAGAGAAAGATTTCAAATCCAGCAAATACCCAGAACGAACTCTTATTAAAAATTCATGGAAATTTGCCATATTAGGCATGAGAGCCAGCTGGCATTACATTCACTTTATATGTTTTAAAAAATGACTGAGAGGCTTTGTCCAACTTTATGCTTAACAGTAGCATCTGTGGAGGTGGAGAAGTAATAGCTTGTCAAAACAGGCAAGTGGTGGAGGTGGCATTGGATGCAATTCAACTACCACCCCTTTTGTACATTTTTATCTTGCATGTTTTCATCTTTATCCCATTTCTACTACCCCTGGTGAAACATTTAAAAAGCAGAAGCAGCATCAGGTTTTCAAAGAGTTGAAATTACTGTTCTGGTGCTTCCTGCACCACCATTTGATGACACAATACTGCAAGTTTATATGGCTGTTCAAGGGAACATTTAAAAAAAGAACACTCTTGAAAGGGATGCTCTGTGCAAAGAGTGCAGATCTTTTGAAACGATGAAAAGAGTTAAAAGAGTTCATTCAATCACTGCATGCATGGACGAAAGGTTACCAAAGCTGATGGAATTAGCAGAGATGGACAAATGGACTGTTCTTTTGTTTCTACTTGGAAATCGCTTCTGGGCTTTGTGCTTGAGGTAGAAAAAAATGATATTATGATTTTGGGTTTTACCGATTAGACTGATTTGCTGATACAAAAATGGCTAGTGCATACTACTATAGAAATGTAAAAAGTTGAGATTTGATTTTAATGTCTGATTTTACTGCAACAGAGAGATTTGGAAGTCAATGCCTTTTGTTTCTCCCCCCCTTCTTCACACCCTTTTTGTTTTCCCCTTTTCTACTGTTGTCCCCTACTATTTAGTTTAGTTTGGTTTTATTAAATTTCTATACCGCCCCTCTCCCGTAGGACTCGGGGTGGTTTACAACCCAATAAAAACATATAATAACAATAAATATTTAAAATTAAATTAAATTAAATTAATATTAATACAAGGCTGTACTAAAACCTGTTAAAAACCCAATTCTAAAACCCGAACAGCCTTGTTTAAAAATTTTTTAAAAAAAAAAACCCGAGGAGATCTAGGCCAGGCCAGCTTGATTGAAGAGATGAGTCTTCAATTCTCTTCTGAAGGTGCGGAGATCATGACACGTCCGGAGTTCTGGGGGGAGAATTTGCTTTTGTATATTCACATTTTATGTTAAAAATTAATACAATTAAATAAAATCACAAAAAAACCCCACCTGATATTGTTTGTGTCTCATGAGGGATTCTGTGGGCCAATGTACCTTGACTTGATACTTTCATGATGTTTCTCCACTGTTCATCCCCAAATTATTATCCATTATTTATCAGGAAGCAGAAATGGAAAAGAGAAGCAGTGCTCTTCTCAATATTTCTCTAGTCAGAAATATCACTTTTGATGGAAAACATTTGAGGCTATTGAGAAAAAAGAGGTAGGGATTTCTGGATTGGCTGTACATGAAAAATGCAGAGGATCCAGCAGGGCATGCTGACCTGTTCCTATCATAGAATTTTCTTGATAGAAATATTGCTGTAGTGTGCTGAAACTGTGAGGAATTTTCCCTCCTCAGCCTCTTTGAATTCAAAAGCATTTATTTTCAGGTAATTAAAAGATAATAACTGAGGTGGTCTATATGAGGTACATAAGCATTTTATAATCCAGGTGCCTTCTAGGTGTCTAAATTTCTATTTTTAGGATTATCTTAAAACATTCTGAGAACTGAAGTCCACATAGCTATAGAAAGCTTATGTTGGAATATATGTACACTTTCTTCTTATATTTCAGTTAATGGAGGTGAATTTTATAGGGATATGCCATCCTGCTTTGGAATAAACCATAATTTACTGAATAACCCAATGGCCTGGGTTTATACATTGAGTCACAAATATTTATCCTGGCATGTTCATGAGGACTAGCTTTTTGGGGGAAGGGGGGAGAATGGTTTTGCCATTGCCTTCTTCCTAGGACTAAGAAACTGAGTAGCCCAAGGTTACCTAAGACTCTAGCCTGGGACTAGAACTCACTGTCTCCTGATTTCTAGCTTAAAGCCTTAACCACTGCACCAAACAAGCTTCTAGATATGCCTTTAGGAAGGTTTATATTACTTAGTGTAGAAGATAAGAAATGTCTTCTTTATAGAGATATGCAGGAACCTAGGCAAAAAGGACTGAAGCTTTTCTTTAACTGGAAAACAATGATATAATATATGGAAGCTGCTCAGGTAGATGCCTCCGTAATTCACTGAACTATAAGAAGAAGGAGGTGATACAGGACAATCAGATTTGCAAGATTTAGTTATTATAACCACTCTCAATAAAAATAGCTGTCACTTTCCCTTGGAGTTGATTTCCTGTACAATCTACCTATTGCAGCTGATCTATATATATACAATAAGAAAATACAGACTGGGGGCTAGCTCAGACATCCACAAAGTATTCAAGGAATATACTATTATAGATCTATTGTGCTACTGAATGTGTTCATGGGAATGGGTATGAGGGAGAACATGGCACATTGAAGCTTCCCTGTTATAAGGAAGAATTTGTACAGTGCAGTAGGGCTACTATTTTTGAAACTAATCTTACTCAGTTGCATGCTGCTGATTCTGCTACATGATTTGGTTGGTTAATTTAACATAAACTGAGATTTAAGATAAACTCTGTGACACATCTTGCAAGTCTGGCTTGAATTGGAGACACACACAGAGACAGAGACAGAGACAGAGACAGAGAAGGAGGGGGAGAGAGGGGGAGGGAGAGAGGGAGAGGGGGACAGGGAGGGGGAATGGGAGAGGGAGAGGGAGAGGGAGAGAGGGAGAGGGAGAGAGAGAGAGAGCAGGACGGAGGGAGAATCCAGATCTGAGTCCTGGCATGAATATATCAAGTGACCTTATGCATAAGCATACCATCTGTGTGTGTGTGCGCGTGCGCCTTTGTGTGAGTGATGCCTGGAGGTCCCTGAAGTTTTGATGGCAAGATTTCAGAAGTGGTTTGTCGCTGGCTCCTTCCTACATTGAAAGAGTCACTGGCCCAGGTCCCCAAGTGGCTTTGTGCCTAAGATGGAGCCAGAATTCACTTTCATGAAGTTTCTAGTCTCCTACCTTAAACAATGCACCAAACAGGGTCTCTAAGGTATTTTATGGGTAATGTAGTAATGTCCTTTGAAATAAAAAAACCACCTAATTATATTAAGCATTGTTTATTATATTTAATATCCATATATTATTTTAAAATGCTATGTCTGAGGCACAATATTGTTGCAAAATACTTTTATTTGTACTCATTTAACCTTCCAAACTGGCATCATCCAGTTTTTTGGGACTCTACATCTTCATAGTATTCAACTTAAAAGAGTACCAGACTGGCACAAGTTAGCTTACAACTTCTAAAAATATCTCCTTTCCCCCCCTTTTATGTGAAATCCATACCTTTAAATTTATTAACTTTACCTGTCATTTGCATAGCCTGAAACAAGTGCAGAAGAAATGAACTCTTTGAAGTATGATTGAAAGCAATCCCCCACCTTGATCTCTGCCAGCTAATAGATGGTCTTTGTTGAGCAAGCTAGCAGCATTATGACAGATTTTGCTAATTTAGTGTGTTACATGGTACAGCTGTATCCATGCAGAGCTTAGGCTTAGTGCCTAAATGAAGCACTAAGCTATCATCTTGGAATACTGAGCTGTTGCAGATCTGAAGAATTAAATTTATGTCAGTCCGTATGCCCTTACTACTGTTGTCTATAATTACATTATCTTGCTAGAATGCATAAAATTCCTTCACTGCAATGTTTCAGCTCAAGGTGAGGTATTTTGAATCTTATTATACTTACTTCCCTCTGTATTGCAATCTCTGGTTACAATAGATTTGCTTCATATTAAAATTTAGGATTCAGAAGCAGATTAGTTAGTTATTTGGATAAAACTATACACTGGAAATATGGGGGCTATGGAAGAATCAAACACATCCTACACTTTCTTCTAATTAACACTGATTTGCTTCAGACATTAATCATGTTTATTTAATCATGGTTCAATTTAAATAATCATTGGCAGAGTTTATGTAACCCAATAGATCATCAGTTATGAAAAATGGATCACAGTTCATAACCTGAAATATCACATTAAGCCATAGTATGCTTAATTTTACACAATATGATCTACTCTAGCATGTTATGTAAATCCAGCTGCCGTCTAACAAATTAATACAAAGCTTCACACTCATTGCTTTGCCATGCTATTTCATGAAGTTTTTCAAAGAAGATCCATCTGTAAAATAATGTTTCTGGCAATCTGTCAAAGATGCTTTATTCTGGACTCCTTCACTGAGCAGGAATTGTGCTTGATAATGTAACTTCTTCCAAGTTTTAGGATCTTATTATACAATTCATATGATCCTTATAATACTCTTTAATCTTTATTTCTTTACCTCTTTTCTAAACTTTTCTAAAGTTTAAAATGGGCAATGTGTCTGACAAAATCCACTCACTTTTTAACCAAAAGGTAATGCACATTAATAAATCACAGCAGCCTGAGATTAATTTCAGATGAATACCAGCTCATTAAGTTACATTTTTAATGTTTTTGAAACTTTATCATTTATTTAGCTACTTCTGTGCCCTGGAGCTAAGTCTATGTAATTCAAATTATTATTGAAAAATATTATTGGATGAAAGCAATTTTGGATGTTTTTTATAGAATGTATTATTCTATAATGAGTTCTTCAGTTTAAGCTTCAAGTTGTTTTATATTCCACTTCTACATACATTTGATAATATGGATGATCATGTTATAATAGATTGAAATATAAATTAAGTTCCTTTATAAACTAGTTCTGGTTTGCACAAATCTCGATAATCACTAAATGGAAGGAAAGTGATGCAGAACATCAAAGTATTTCTGCCATCTAGTGATTGACCAGATTTTTGCAACACAGATCTATTTTGTTTCACTTTCTTCTGGAAAGTTATCTTATCTCCCAGTACTTTATTTACGTTTTTCTGATATTCGTCTTCTGACATCAGTTAATGTGTGGCCACATGCAGTTCTATTCCTTTTTTCCAAGCATTGCTACGAGCTTGTATTTGCTAAAAATATATCCCAAATAGTTTTAGACTAGAATACGAACATGCTACAAATATTGCAAATTATGACTACCGTACAGAATTCTTTTCTCAGGTTGATTAGCCAATTAAAAATTTTAACTGGAGTGGGCAATAAGACGTACCAACTACTTAAAACAAAATCTCAAAGGCTACACATTTTTCATCCTTTTAAAGCGGATGTAGGAATAGAAACTATCAGGAGAAAGAGAAGATTTTTTTTCCCCCATACCAGCCTTGAGGAGAATCACTGATTAGCACTTTTATGGTAAAGGCCAACAACTTAGATTCTTCTTACAAAATATTGACAATATCATTTATATCAGGCTCAGTATCATTTTATATTCAAGCTGCTTTTTCAGTCATCAGCTTCAAAATCATTGCTCATTTTCTGAAAAGCAAATTATGCCTTAAATGCTTTTTAGGATACAACACTCATTTTTGCTTGCTTTTCTATAGTGATACACTGTTTCAAAGCAACACAATATTTCAAGAAGTTATAATATCACATTTAGTCTATGATTGTATATTTATAGTCTGTTTTTCAATGGCACAATTCTCTTCACACCATGCTTTATCTATATGTGTGTCTTCAAATCCATTTTGGCTCCTGGAAACTGCCTGAACGAGTCCCTATAGTTTTCTTGGCAAGTTTTCTCAGAAGTGCTTTGCTGTTGCCTGCTTCCTAGGGATGAGAGAAAATGACTGTCCCAAGGTCATTACACTAGTTTTTGTGTCTAAGGCCAAAGTAGAACTCAGGGTCTCCTGGCTTCTTGCTTGGTCCCTTAACCATTACATCAAACTGGCTGACTATGATTTAATTACCACTATTATTTTTTAAAGTATATATAAATACAAAATTAGAAATAAAATAAGAAATTAGTTAGATTAATCCACCATCTCATCAAATCCATTACTTCTTCCAATGGCTGAATAATCAAAAAAATCAGGAGACAAATGAAACAAAAAGGCACTTTCCCATTATTTATCTTGCCAAAAGTCAAAGGTATATGGCCTTTAAACATGGAGATTACACTTATATAATCAACTTTATATCACATGCTAATGTGATTTTGGATGTAGTATGTCGACATAGGACCTGACTGTAACTCTTTAAAGCAGCTGCATCATAAAGCGCTCAGGATTATGTAGTTTATTCCTAGAGCTGCATTGCTATGACATTGTGAATATCAATTCTTCTAATTGGTAGATAACTGCATGAGGGTCTGATTTGCAAAGATTATTCATTGTTACTGTCATTTGTTTTTAGCTATTTCAGTGCATATGTTTCTACCTTGTTATTGAATTTATCCCCAAGAAAACTTTTGTTTCTCTTGTCTAAATAGCAATAATATTATATATTGTCTGAAGCTGCTTTTAAGTGGGTTAGTTTACTCTTCATCCATAACAATCAAATCGATTAGCATTGGATACGTTTTATTTTAGACCTAGAATGATGACCTTTTTATAACATTGATTCATTGCAGTTTTCTTCAAAATATCAAAGAATATCTTGTAGCCATCAAAATTGGAACAGGATACTAAAACAGTTTTTTTCAATATTTTTGTTTAATTATTGAACATACGTAGCATTTCTCATGACTCCTTTAATATGAAACCATGTTGTTAGTTGAAATTATATGAAATAAATATGAAATAAATATTCACACCTATGGATTTTTTTTATGGAGGGGTCACAACATAGAAAAGTTGTAATATTGCTTTAAAATGCAGGGTCTGGTTTTTTTTCTTTTTATGACCCTGTATTCCCTTAATTCAGAGTAGAGTCAGGCAACTGAATGGAGTTGAGCAGCTACTGGCCAAATGCCATTCCTGACACCTATGTGGAGTTTGTAGCAAAAAAAAATTTCTTTGAGCCCTAAAAGAAAAATATCTACCACTACCTAGGATTAAACTCTCAACCTTCTGAATGGGAGACAAGCTCTTCACCACTAGGCCTCCAGGCTGCTTATGAGATCTGCATAAAGTATTTAATTAATATGGATGGCAATTGTTATAATAGTTAAGTTGTTGGCCTAGAATCTAGGAAACTGTGAATTCTAATCCCATCTTAGTCATGAAAGCTGACTGAGTGACTTTGCACCAGTCACTCTCTCTCAGTTCAATCCAGCTAACAAGGTTTGTTGTGTAGAAAAAGAGAAGGAGGATTATGTACACCTTTATTATTTTACAAATACCTCAAGGCAGCAAACATATCAAACATGCATTATTCCTTCCTGTTTTCTCCACAACAGCAACCCTGTGAGGGGGGTTGGAATGAGGGACAGTGATTGGACCAAAGTCACTCTGTCAACTTTCATGGTTAAAGCAGGACTTGAACTCACAGTCTCCCATATACTTATTAAGTAACAAAAGTGGAATAAAATGTTAAATATATAAGTAAGTATATAAATAAATAAATAGCTATCATTTCTTTATTCTCCATGCTTTTGAGCAGAAATACCCACTCTGAGTCAAGTGGTTCATCATCTTTATCTAAGACAAAATCCTCTGTCTATTTCAGGGTATAATGGCTGCTTGTTCTGAAAAAATGGATTGATTTTTGGTCTAGAAGATAGGGCACTTGAAATGCAGCGCACAACAGGCACACTGATTCTCTACAAATAGTTTGAGTACTGAACTACTTTCTCAAACAAGTGTCTTCCAAATGCCTGCAACAACTACCATAAGTTAAACCTGTATTGCATCCCAATGCATTGAGGTTGAGGAAGGCTGGACTACTAGATAGAAAGCAGGTATATAAATAAGTTTCAATAGAATGTTATTTGAATACATGATTTTTAGAGTAGTTGTTTTCAACTTCAAAAACTCTGACTTTAACAAATATATGTATATATTTACACATTATTTGTTCCTCCTTAAACACTTCCTGAAATGGTTACAACATTAGAATAAAGGAGAGGCACTTTCGTTGTAGGAGAAGGACTGACTATGCCAGGGAGAGGGGTAAAAAGATCAGCCTAAAACTGTTACATAGCCACAAACAAAATAGGTCCAGCCCCCCCTTGATTGCCATTATCCTTATCTAATTATAATTATGTGTTGACCATTAGTTGAGAAGATTCCTGTTCATAGGCTTTTAACAATAAATCAGTTAAATTGAACCTTTACATGCGGATCTGGTCTTTTGTGCCTGACATTTATCCAATCTTGAAATATTGAAACTCCAGCTACAAGGCAAACTTTATCAGGGAAAAAATCAGTATGAAATATTTGGGTAGTGTTAATTTTTAAACAAATTTGCTTAGATTATCGAATCTTTCCTTTAATAATTCAAGTGAATTATTAAATTAGAATTACTATATAAGAAGTAGTTTTGTTTACGCAACTGCCTGAATAAGTATAGCAATGGTTGTACATGACGTAGATTCTTCCTCCTCAAGATTTGTCTCATGAACTGAGCTTTTTTGCTATTATTAATTATGTTTTCCCTCTTTCTAAAATATATCTGCCAAGTGATGTTATTGCAGTTTCTCTTTATATTTAGCCTTGAATGTGTCCCAATGCATTTATTTATACCTTCTAGTCTTTTAAGGAATATTTGTTCTGCTTCCCATTTTACCTTCACACCTCTCTTAGCTGCACGCACAGATATATATATATAGTAATTTATTTTATGAATAATGGGGAAATGGAATCTAAAATTCTCCGCCTGTCCAGTACTGAAACAATGATATAGAACAGAACATTCACTGAGAGTTGATCTGCATGATCACAGAAGTCCTATTTTACCTACAGAATGCAGTTTGTCCATAATTAAAGGTAGGAAAGGAATCCCTCAACTTTATATTTTTATATTTTATATGATATGATACTGATTTCATATTGCATAATTGCTAGCATTGCCATTCACATTAGAAAATCAACTCAGCCAGAGAATTGATGTAAGATGACAATAGAAATGCAAACAATAGGTCAGCAATACATACAAGCTATAAGCATGTCTACTGTGCTCAGTTGAAATACATATTAATCTTTATGGATTTATATCATAAGTATCATTAGCTATATCATACACAATACAAATGTGTAAAAACACAGTTTTACCAACACTCTTTAAGATAAACACCATTCTGTTTTCACTTTTTTTTGTTATAAATGCTGCTGTGGCATCTGCTCCCCATGTAGAATTTTTAACTTTCTGACTCAAGGTCAATCTTGCTGAATTGGGATTAAAGAAATACAAAAGCAATTAACAGACATAAAAACTAGTAATTTGATATAATTATAATATACATATTATTTATTTATGTTTATTTCTACAGCTGATATGCTGTTCTATTTCCAGAATTTTTGAGTGGCTTACAGTATTAATATAAGATTAATAAATATTTAAGATTATTCAATTTATAACTGAGTGTAGTGTGATTTTACTCATCCCCAAATGACTTTTGAAACAGAGTTAATGCAGCTTTTTTGGGAAGAACTCAATGTGTTAGAAAGCCAACACCAGCTAAAGAACAGGCAGCTGTGACTTCACATTGTTGTGAACAGATAATAAAAACAGCTGCCTATTCCAGGTCCTTGGGAAGGACTTGATCAGTAGACAAAAGTGCCAAATATATCTGGATGATTATGTGACCAACCACAATAGGGTTGGCCTCCTATGGGTCCTGTCTGTTTATTTATTTTTATTTATTTTATTCAGAGCGGCTCACAACATATATATAAAACAATTTCAATCTAAATCCGAACAAAAAACATTAAAAATAAAACCCCACACATACTCATCAGTCACACCACAATCAACAATCATCCCCAGGCCTGCCGGCAGAGGTAGGTTTTTAAATTCTT
Organism: Bothrops alternatus; assembly: GCA_034064705.1. Taxonomy (NCBI): domain Eukaryota; kingdom Metazoa; phylum Chordata; class Lepidosauria; order Squamata; family Viperidae; genus Bothrops; species Bothrops alternatus. Next base: position 2,887,202 of record JARGCV010000013.1, read on the forward strand.
TCGGAAGGCCGGGAGAGTCAGAGAAACACGGACTTCAGGAGGCAGTTGGCTCCAGAGGGCGGGCGCCACAACAGAGAAAGCCCTCCTCCTAGGGCCCGCCAGACGACATTGTTTCGCTGACGGGACCCAGAGGAGGCCGACCCTGTGCGCTCTCACCGGTCGTAGAGAAGTATGTGGCAGAAGGCGGTCCCGTAAGTATCCTGGTCCCATGCCATGAAGCGCTTTATAGGTAATAACCAACACCTTGAATTGGGCTCGGAGACCAATAGGCAACCAATACAGCATGCGGAGAGTTGATGAAATGTGGGCACAACGAGGAAGGCCCACAACTGCTCGTGCAGCTGCATTTTGCACTAATTGTAGTCTCCGAACACTCTTCAAGGGTAGCCCCATGTAGAGAGCGTTGCAGTAGTCGATCCTCGAGGTGACTAGGGCATGTGTGACTGTGAGGAGAGACTCCCGATCCATGTAAGGACGCAACTGGTGCACCAGGCGAACCTGGGCAAATGCCCCCCTCGCCACTGCCGACAAATGATGATCCAATGTCAGCTGTGGATTGAGGAGGACTCCCAAGTTGCGAACCTTCTCTGAGGGGTTTATAGACTCACCCCCCAGGGTAATCGAAGGACGGATAGAAGTGTCCTTGGGAGGCATCACCCACAGCCACTCTGTCTTATCGGGGTTGAGCCTTAATCTGTTAACACCCATCCAAACCCTCACAGCCTCCAGACACCAGCACATCACCTCAACCGCTTCACTGATATGGCCAGGAGTGGAAATGTACAGCTGAGTATCATCAGCGTACTGATGGTATCTCACTCAATCAATGCCATCTGGCGGGGCCTAGGGCTAGGGCCTTCTCCATTGCTGTCCCAGCCCTCTGGAACCAGCTTCCCTCAGAGGTTCGTACTGCTTCCTCCCTCCTAGCTTTCTGGAAACTGTTGAAGACACATTTATGCAAACAGGTTTGGGGCGTGTGAGCTGCACTCTGCCCCTGGGCCTTTGACTGTGATTGTGTGTTGTATGAGTGTAATAAATTATCTACTTTTTATATAGTATTGTAATTAGTAATTTTAACTGATTCTATGTTTATGTTTTTACTTGTATTGTTATTGTGAGCTGCCCTGGGTCTTAGGAGAAGGGCGGCATATAAGTTTAAATAAATAAATAAATAAATAAAAGATAAATATGGGCCACAGAACACCCAAATGTAATGATAAGAAAGACAAAAAAGTCTGCATAGTGGACATTGCAATACCTGGACACAGAAGAATAGAGAAGAAAGAAAGAAGAGGAGAAAATCACAAAATATAAAGACCTATAGAAGTAGGATAGAAGATGATTAAAGGTCTGGAGTCTGAAACATACGATGGCTGCAGGACTTGGGTTTGGCTAGTCTAAAGAAAAGAAGAAATAGGGGAGACATGATAGCAGTGTTCCAGTATTTGAGGGGCTGCCACCAAGAAGAGGGCATTACGTTATTCACCAAAGCTCCAGAGGGCAGGACAAGAAACAATGGTTGGAAACTGAGCAAAGAGAGAAGCAACCTGGAATTAAGGAGGAACTTCTTGACAGTGAGAACAATTAACCAGTGGAACAGCTTGCCTTCAGAAATCATGGGCACTCCATCACTGGAGATTTTTAAGAAGAGGCTAGACAGTCACTTGTCTAAAGTGGTATAGGTCCTCCTGCTTGAGCAGGGGGCTGGACCAGAAGACCTCCAAGGTCCCTTCCACCTCTATTCTATTCTTACTTGAACACTATCAACGTTGACCAAAGTTGTCAATTGCAAAAGGCAGCTTTACTTGGAACAACCCTCCTTAATATTCCTTGGGAAGGACTTGATAGGTGGACAGAAATGCCAAATCCAGTCTAAATAACTTACTGAGTGTGCAACCAACTATCAACATCTGATCATACTGAGTTTCTAATGCTATTAGTTTCCTTTGAAATGCTGGTAGTCCATTTACGTTGCTCTCTATTTTATATATCCAAATGGAAGGTAATAATTAATGGGTTTTGCATCCAGAATGCTTTGAAAATACATTACAGTTAAGATGTCATGATGATTAGAAGCAAGGAAAATATATAAATAATTATTTTAAAGACAAATAACAGGTAATCTAGAATCTAGAAAAATGCATTACAGATAGTCCTCAAGGCACAACCCTAATGGAGCTGTAAGTCAAAACTTCATAAAATGAATCGGACTCACTTTTACTTCTTCTTTTTTGCCACACTTGTTAGGCAAATCAATTGGATCATTAAATGAAGGAAAATAGGGCTTGCTGTTTGCTTCCATTTGTTAAATGACCTCTGCTATTGTTAACTGAACCAAGAAGGCCAGATGGCCCTCTGCTCCAAACTGCACCACCTCCAGACAGGTTTCCAGAAATTGGGGTGGGGGATGCATTTGCAGGGCTCTGGATGGAACCCCTGGAGGAAACTGCTGGCGCCCAGCCATCAGCTGTTCTACAAGTAATCTAGTATTACACACTAATACTCAAAGCAAAAGCAAACACACACAGTACAGTAGAATGCAAAAGCTCTTTCTGCAAGCCATCATACACACAAACAACACTGATGAAAAAAAAAGGTTATCTTTGTAATGTACTTACAAACAAGCACAGTACTAAAATGAAAAAGAAAATTTTAACATATTTGCAAAGGCAATTACAGTACTCCAGTCCTCAAGGCAACAACATGAAAGAAGCAACAGGGGTAGCAATAAGAGATTCACTCCTCTGGTTCTCCACCTGGCAGCAATGAAAAGGGGGGGGGGAAGTGAGTACCAATTGCAAAGTTCCCTGATCTTGATCTCAGAAATTGCCTATTGTAACTGCAGGTGACAAAGGGCAGCCACAGGGCTAAAACTAGCCATGGCTTCAAGAATGACTGGATCCAGGTCACATGACTTCAGAGGCCCCTTTGTTGGTTGCAATTTTGAAACCCTGTCCTAAGTACACTTTTGGGATGTAATCTTGAATAGTAGTTAAACTACCTGTATTGAACATTAAAGCATTTTTGGGCATTAAAAACAAACTAGACCTTTTTACTGAGCTGTCAGCCAACAAAGATAATCTCTCAGTTCTGAACATCCACTGTGGATTAGTTTGCTTCATGCCATAATTAGGTTTGTTTGTTTTTTTAATTTATACTTAATTTAAGTAGATGATCAGGCTGAGCTCAAGGGTGCAATCAAATTTATCATCAGTCTGGAGATCCTATACCCTTGAAAGAGATGAACTTGTAGTATTTTTGAACCCTATCCTGGCTCCTGATTTCTTGCACCTGACAATTTATATATATGTTAAATTAATTTGTAGTTTGGTCGATTTCAGACACTTCTGGGAAGCTTCATAACCTTAAAAGAACAAGTTGATAACAATCACATCCATATTTTATTATGCCCATCCATTGCTAATTAAGGACATTTTAATTCCTTTTCCATTAGTTGATAATTTAATTGCCACTTTCATTGAACTCTTGCTTGATATATTAGCAGAAATTCACAAAAGATTATAATGTAACTGTTATTAAATTTTAGTAAATGTATATTTCTAAACAGTACATGAGATGATGGAAAATGAATTCCCAAGTTGGTTAATTAGTTAATTTAAGAAAAAAATATGTATGATACATGAATTTCGTAAAATAGAATACTGCCCCACTTTCAGAGACCCATTTATCTACCAGGAAAGATAAGATCTCCTTCTTCTAACTAAGTTATTTTATGTGGCCATGAAGCAGTTGTAAGACAAAAAAACAATAACTGTAGAACATCAAGACTGTTCACACTTCCCTGATGGTGCGGTAGTTAAATGCAATATTGCAGGCAAACTCTGCCCACAGCCTGGAGTTTGATCCTGATTGGTTCAAGGTTGACTCAGCCTTCCATCCTTCCAAGGTCAGTAAAATGAGGACTGAGATTAGTGGGGCAATATGCAAATAATGCTGACATTGTAAACCGCCCGAGAGTGCTGTAAAGTGCTATGGGATGGAATATAAGTCTAAATGCTATTGCTATTGCTACTGTATTAATGTAAGATTTTGTACAAAAGCTATGTTTATAGCTCAATATACTCTTTACTTTCTTCTCAGCCTCCAGATGCTTCATTATTAGTCAAAGCAGTTAAAGAATGTTTTATATTTGGATTGGCAGTATTAAATTTTAAACTATATTATCAAGCCTGCTGTTTAACTTGGATTGCAAATGGGATTATATCACTTTATGGCTGAGTTACTTCTATTGATAGAAGCAAAACTCTCAGATGGTTTGCATAAATATCTTTGAATAGATATACAGAAATGCACAACCTATATGAGATTTAATCATATACATATATTAATAGTATGAAATAAACATTTAAAAAATTAGCCCAGACCTATTATCCCTAGTTCAATGTTATATACTTATTTCATGAAGGTGAACGTACAAATATACAAAATAAAAATAAAAAAGCAAGGGAAGAGGTAATAATTTGTATAGATTGCAAGACTTAATCTCATTAAAACATGTTTTCTTGGGAATAGTCAGAATTGTATTACTGATTTCAATATTGTCTATAAAGTAACCCAGTTCAAAATTCTAAAACACAAGAGAGAATATTTAGATGTTTTGACCATATTTGAAAAACTTATAATATATATCTTAAAATACATAACTCAGAATATCTCTTGGGACTTATTTTCAAATTGTTACTGAAAAACAGCCAAATAACAAAGTTTAGGTTATATGATTAAATGAATGACACAACAATTGAAATATACATCCAAGACAAATATTATATATGCAGTTAATGTTACTTCAAAAAAAATTGGTACAATATATATTACTATTGGTACATTTCACTAATGTTGATTGCCAAAATAGACAACTCAGTTCTATGTACTGTTGGCAAGGCAATAATCTAGTCATGATTTTGTATTTGGTAGCAATGTTCTGAAAGACTATTATGTTGTACATGGCCCGAAGACACATTCAGTGAGATGGGCAGCCATATAAATTTGTTCAATAAATGATGATGATGTCATCCATTCAATTGTGTCCAACTCTTGACAATTCTATGGGTTAGACCTTTTTCCACATCTTCCTTGAGTTTTCAGTACTCTGGCTGATGTCAGCTTTAATAATGTCCAGCCTTCGTGGGTTTTTTGGTGGCTTGGTTTCATGTTACCGCTAATTCTTCCCAACATAATTACTTTCTCCAGTGAATTCCCCCCACATGATATGGCCAAAATAAATGAGATGCAATTTTGTGATTTTTTTTCCTTCTAGTGACATGTCTGATATTATGCGCTCTAGTACTTGCTTGTTAGTTACCTTTGCTGTCCACTGAATTCAATAAATAAATATAATAAAACAAATCTTAAGGGGGGAATTCTCTTTCCTGTCAGTGTTTTATTGGTTAAACATGTCTGAATCATATATTCTTACAAAGGTTATAGAGTTTGCTCTGTATATGGTATGAAAATTTTATGCCTCCTATTAAAATGTCACATAAAATACCATATTTAGCAAACTAAATTATGGGAGTATTTATCAATGTAAAAAAAACCTTCATATTTTTTTAAAAAAATAAGTCTAATACAGAATTTAATTCACCTTAGAAACCATGAATTATCGCTCACTACAGGGAGGCAGGCTCTATTAGATGGGTCTGCCCCAGGTGACTGATGGAGTTTCAGAGAGAGCTTGCATTTTTTTTCCCTGAAGCTTTAGCCCACAATTTGGCCATCATCCTGGCTTGGAAAGAGTAGGTGACAGGGAGATTGGACTGAATTGTACCTAAACTTATACATCTCTTTACTATATATATATATATATGTTTATATATATATTCTATTTCTTTTCTGCCTTTTTATTTTACAGGTTGTACTTTTAAATATAAATTAAGTAACAAAATATTTTAAAACTTTCTATACTACTCACACTGTACTCTTATGCATGCCTGCTCATTGTACTCAGTGGGATTCCTGGCCATTTGGTGGGAACCTCATGGGTGTGACTTCTTACTCTGAGTGATTTATGACCATCACAAGTTTGTCAAAAACAGATTTTAAGAACATAGCCATTAGACCTGATCTATTAAAATTAATCCACCCATAGCAATAATTAGCTCAATAAATGATAGAGCCATGCAAATAATTTGGAAGGGTGTTTGTAAAGTTGACATGTCGGAGTTGCCTTGAAACCTTTCCCAATCCTCTGAGCATGCATGTACACGAGCAGAAGAAACTGCCACTTCACTTTGGCAACATTTCCAGGAAAAGTCTTTTTATGTATGTTTAGAAATAAACATCCATCCTTGAATACACTCTAGCTAAAATTGTTCACTAATGGAATACATCAGTCTTGCAAGATTCCATTATAACCACTTTCATTAAACACAGTTTTAGTCTTAGTCTGTGGAACTGATTCCTGTCTAATCTGTTGGGGCTGACAATAGATCTGCTGTTGGTCCTTCCCCATTATAGAACCAGGAAAGGCTAGAAATTAAACTTCTGTGCAATGGACCTTCCTCTAGTAGGACTTGCCTCCAAAGTTAAGTTTAATCCTTCATTAATTTTCATAGGATATTTAAGACATTGCTAAGAGCAATCCAGAAATGCATGTAATGAAAAACAGTGCTTGAGCTTTTGATGAACTACATAGGAGCTAAAGACTATAATTATGTTGCTAACTGTTTTCATTTTGATTTTTTCAATTTATTTGCGAGTGAGGTGGTAGGCCAGGAAAGAAAAGAAAAGAAAGGGAAGGGAAGGGAAGGGAAGGGGGAGAGAGAGAGAGAGAGAGAGAGAGAGAGAGAGAGAGAGAGAGAGAGAGAGAGAGAGAGAGAGAGAGAGAGAGAGAGAGAGAGAGAGAGAGAGAGAGAGAGAGAGAGAGAGAGATTCTCCAAAAGAGGACAAATAGTTTCTAAAAACATTTATTATTACTGAGCACTGTGCATGCATATACTGAAAGATTTAATTCATTGCAACAGTCATTCTTTGGTCAGCAGCTGAATTATTTGGGCATATGCTTGATGTAAACAAACAGCAGCCAACATATCCATATTTCATATTGTGCCAAGATGGTATTTTTGAGAATCTTCTTTTTTGTTTATTCTTCTTTCAGTCTGTTCTTCAAACAATTTTTTGCTGGAAAAAAAATATAATACACCTTCAGATTCATTTAACTTCCCAGAATTTATATGAGTTCCATAGCATACAAATTAAATTAAATTAAATTCCAGCAAGACTATGTAGTAGCTTTTGTCCATTTTAAAAGAAAATGCTAAAATGGAACGTGCTTCAAAACACCATGTAAAAGAAAGGGAGGAAGTACATTTCTTCTTCCTGGCCAAAACTGTCCAAACCAAAAAGTTAAAGAAAAAAAGAGCCTTTCCTCATGCAAAATGGACTGGCTGACTTCTTTACTCTGCATAGTACATCAGGACAGAACATTCCTGTGGGATTATGGAGGATATTTTTTTTATGTCCTTCTTTCATACATTTTCTCTTGTTAGAAAATAATTGGAAATGGGGTGGAATTGATGGGAAAGAGGAGAATTACTAATGAAACATAGTCATTGTCCACATAACATTTTGTGAATGAAACAGGTTATTTGCACAACAAAGTGTGACACACACACAAAGGCTTTAATCAAAAAAGTCGTGGTGGCACAGTGGTTAGAGTGCAATATTGCAGGCTAATTCTGCTGACTGCCAGCAGTTTGATTCTCACTGGCTAAAGATTGACTCAGCCTTCCATCATTCTGAGATCGGTAAAAGGAAGACCCAGATTGTTGGGGCAATCTGCTGACTCTATAAACCGCTTAGAGAGGGCTGTGAAGCACTGTGAAACAGTATATAAGTCTAAGTGCTAAGTGCTTTCATACTGTTCTGATTAAAGGTTCCAATATCTTGATGTTTTTGACACACACACATACACACTAACAGAGCCTTTGAGAGTGCTGTAAAGCACCATGGAGCAGTATATAAATCTAAGTGCTATTGTTATTGCTAACATCATTGTTTGGATTGGGCTTAGTCCAATTCAACAATAAGTTTTACTGGTTCGATATGACCCTTACACTTATATAGAATGGAAAGTGTCCTGTAGTGTCCAGACCTTTATATTAACATAGCATTTTGTTGGACCAGTTAACTTTAATATTACAGGATAAATGGTGTTTGAGAGAAAACTAGTAAAATGCATTCTGTAAGTACAGGTGGTCCTCGACTTACAACCACAGTGGGACTGGAGTTTTCATGGTAAATTGGTACAATCATAAAGCACATGTAACTGGACCCAATTTCACTACCATTATTACTATTAAGCGAATAATGCGGTCATAGCAAATCTGATTTCCTCAATTGTCTTTCTTGTTGGAAGACAACTGATAAAGTTGCGAATTACAATCGTGTGGCCACAAGACACAGCAACTGCCATAAACCCAATCCAAATGCCAAATGGTCCATATTGGAATCAGGTGACCATGTCGTAACTTTAAGGATGGGTCATAAATCAGTTTTTCAGAGGCCATTATAATATTGAACCATCATTAAACAGTCATAAACCCAGGATTAGCCATAAAGGTAAAAAAGCTGATGTGGATAAATGACTGAAAATAAAGACTATATCTTGATGGAAGAATTTTGTGACCAAAGAGAAGTAGATAGGTGCATGCATCCATCCTTACGCAACTAAAAAAGGCCATTTAAAAACACTTTAAATACCGATGGAAACCTGAACTTTCCCCCTTATCTCTGAATATACCTACTATAATTTTGAACCAGTGCATCTGTGCTTCTGCTTTTGTATTGCAGAAGTTCAGGAGAATACCCATATAGGTATTTTTTTCTCATTTTAGTTAGGGAGGAAAATAGCTGTAGTAACCCTATTTTCCTCTTTCAGACTCAAACCAAACTGGCTTGGGAAAAAATCCAATGGGATAGATAATTTATTTTCATCACAACACTTAGAGAAAAATAAGAACAGCAATAACAATAGTTATATCACATTTACATTTAGGCAAACATATTTATTTATTTATTTATTTATTTATTTATTAGACTTATAAGCCGCTCTTCTCCAGGGGACCCAGAGCGGCTTACAACATAGATAATAACAATCGCATTAAAGTCTAATATAAATTAAATTAAAATGATCATAAAGTAAAAACAATACCCCAAATTTTTTTTTTAAAAAAAACATTCATCCAACATTCAGCACCAATCATTCCCAGATCTGCCGACACAAATAAGTTTTTAATTCTTTTCGGAAGGCCAGAAGAGTGGGAGCGGTCCGAATCCCCGGAGGGAGCTGATTCCAGAGGGTAGGGGCCGCAACAGAGAAGGCCCTTCTCCTGGGGCCCGCCAGCCTACATTGGGGCCCGCCAGCCTACATATTATAATGTTTGTGTTCTCTCTCTCTCTCATTCTCTCTCTCTCTCTCCAGCATAACAAAGGTAAGGGCACCTCTCTCCCCAGCAGCAAAGAAGAGTAAAGAGAGTCCTGAAAAGCCTCACTTCACAGCAGAAGTCACCTGAGTAAAGCTTTGCATTCAAGTAAAACTGTTTCCCACAAAATCTTATATTCTCTCCAGGTCTGATCTTTTCTCCATTCACACATTTTCCTTCTGAGCTTTTTTATGATTTTTGAGGCTTTTGGAAAGACTTATTTCTGCTGACAGGTAAGGAGCTGAAATCCACAGTCCTCACAGCCCATAGGAAACCTTCTCACTCTTGGTTCAAGCTCAGAAATTTTGAATCAATTATTGTAATTTCCTGATCATAAAGTTTAAATATAAGAATGGTTACAAAAGGAAAGTTGGAATGTATTATCATAGGAAGTATTTATGATGGTTGCAGTATCCTGGGGTCATGTAATTACCTTTTATGACCTTCTGACAGGCAAAGTCAATGGGGAAGCCAGATTCATTTAGCAATCTGTTACTTCTTTAACAACTGCAGTGATTCATTCATTGTGGCAAGAAAGGTCATAAAATGGGGCAAAACTCAACAACTGTCTTGCTTAACAACAGAAATCTTGGACTCAATTATGGTAGTAAATTGAGGACTACTTGTACATCCAGTATAGAGCAGGAGTCCTCAACCTTGGCAACTTTAAGACTGGTAGACTTCAACTTTCAGAATTTTTCAGCCAGCAAAGCTGGCTATGAAATTTTGGGAGTTGAAGTCCACCAGTCTTAAAATTGCCAAGATTGGAGACCCCTGGTATAGAGGATATTGTCAGCTGTATAAATTCACAATTCATTGATATTTTGAAATATTTTCTCAACTAATTTCCCTGTGAGAGAGAAAAGGTGCAATACATATTGTTAGGCCTCTTTTTCAAGGTTTCTGTACAAAAGACATTTAAGAGCCGTCAAGTACTTCTGCTCCCACTAATTCGTCATCTTTAAACTGGATTACTGTTGTGTGATGTGTATGAGACTACCCAGCTATAGCTGGGTCAGAAAATGGCTGCATAAACAGTTATAATCACATCTCTATACAACCAAATAGCACCTCTTGTCTGAGACCTGCATGAGTTTCTGGCTGAAATTTAAAATGCTGGTTGTCTCTTACAAAGCCCTTCATGGCACATAGCCTAGTTATTTATGGGATTACTGTGCTTCAGTTATCAGGCAGAATGAGGTACTTCAGTTCTCATGGGATCAAAAGAATCCATGCATTTTATGTCATTCTCTAGATCAGGAGTCCTCAACCTTGACAACTTGTGAACTTCAACTCCCAAAATTCTGGAAGCATATATGGTTGATATTTAAGTGTATTTTTCTACCCAATGAGTATTTGTCTATGGAATGGGATGGGATGGGATGGGATGGGATAGGATGGGATGGGATGGGATGGGATGGGATGGGATAGGGTAGGGTAGAGTAGAGTAGAGTAGAGTAGAGTAGAGTAGAGTAGAGTAGAGTAGAGTAGAGTAGAGTAGAGTAGAGTAGAGTAGAGTAGAGTAGAGTAGAGTAGAGTAGAGTAGAACAGAACAGAACAGAACAGAACAGAACAGAACAGACAGAACAGAACAGAACAGAACAGAACAGAACAGAACAGAATAGAATAGAATAGAATAGAATAGAATAGAATAGGTTTATTGGTTAAGTGATTGGACACCCAAGGAATTTGTCTCCAATGCATAAGCTCTCAGTACACATACAAGCAACAAGATCATGTAATCAGTGTACATACAAACAACATGTATATACAAACAGCAAGTGTACATACAAACAAGATAATATAATTAGATAAGATCACCTTTATTGTCATTTTTTTCCGTGAATACACTGGCACACACAAAAAATGAAATTTTAATGCCAGCTCTCAAAAGAAAATAAGCTGAAATGTTGAAAGTCCACCCAAACTAACAGCACTATCTGGATGGAATGCTTTAACAAAGTTTCCATTGCAATGATGACACAGCAGTTTCTCAACTGCCAGTTTGTTATTAACTCTAGCTTCGTGTAATACATTTTAAGCTTTAAGGACCACATTAGTGAACAAAATAGATGGTAGTGACACTCTATATGGATTAGCCTTTAGCCTAGTTGTTAGCCTTCCACGTTTGCCTTGTTTCCTCTTTTGATCACACTGCCTCCACTTCAGAAGACACTCAGCCACAGAAGGAGACTTCCCTGCTTTAAGGCTGCTGCTCCCTGCTGTCTCCACCACCCAAAATGCCAAGAACTTTCAGAGATTGCAGCTGATCTCACACCCTGTGTGCAATCCAGCAACACTTCGGCTGCTGACAACTTCACCTGAAGCAATCTGAAGCAAAGCAGACTCTCCAGAACAACTTTATTAATAGTTCCTCTCTTGCTAAAAATCACCAAATTCAATATAAACTGATGGTTATATAATAGTTTGGTAATACAATTCCCCTTTTTTGTCACAATTCCCAAGGAATCATTCAAACCATATGGCAGCGGTTCTCAACCTATGGGTCGCGACCCCATTTGGGGTCAAACAACCATTTTGCGGGGGTCGCCGGACACCGTGGTCTGCCATTTTTTTCATCATGCACGCGCCGCGCATGTGCGGTTTGGGCCATCACGCGCGCACCGCGCATGCGCGGATCGGCCCGTTGCTGTCCGCCATTTTGTTTTTGTTTTCTTTTTCTTTTCGGCGCGCGCGCGCTGCGCATGCGCGGTTCAGGCCATCGCGTGTGCCGTGCATGCATGGATCGGCCCGTCCCGGTCCGCCATTTTGCTTTTGGTTTTTTTTGGGTCGCGCACACGCCACGCATGCGCGGATTGGCCCAACACGCACGCACATGCGCCGGGATCGCACCGCGCATGGGCGGGGCAAGTGGGGTCTCAACCTGAAAAAGGTTGAGAACCACTGCCATATGGCACTTTCAACTCCAAAACCCCAACACTCTCGAGAGCCGAAGCTCTCGAGAGTGCAGCCAAGCAACGCACTCTCATTTTAGAATGTATAATCATAAGATACCAATAAGAGAAGGTAGTAAAAAAGATGATAAGGATAATAATTTGTCTATTTGTATATGTGGCTTTAAACTGTAATTGTTATGCTGTTTTCACTAGATATGTGGGATTTGGTAGCCTATAAATGCAAACAAGCAAACAAACAAGGATGAATGGGGAATTCCTAAAAAGAATATGTCATTTAATTCATTTTACTGGATCATAGTTGTGATGTTTATGAACATTCTGTTTTAATTGCTTAATTAAAACCTGGTTTTATTATGAGCTAACTTTGTAGATTTTGAATGGAAAAGAGTTGCTCATGAGTATAATACAGTACAGCAATGATTAACAAAGATCCTAAAAGAGGAATTTATGCTAAAGATTTGATCCTCTGAGTTAATTCATCATTTTCTGTAGCCTTATTTCCTTACAGATAGTTCAACCAATATTAGTGATCCAGAGAGAAAACAGGTGGATGGTAGAAAAAGCTGGGATATTAGAATCCTAATGAGAAATCTGTGCAGAGACATTCAGTCTTGTTTATTCCCCATTTAGTCATTAAGGCAAGCTGCATTTGGATCAAAGAAACTAATATACTGAAGTTAATATGAGAAAATGACATTTCACACAAGGCAAGTCTATTTACATTGCAGCTATTTTGATTCCTACATGTTTTGTTTATCACATATAAGTTCTTCAGTGGTTGAACAATTTCACATTAAATATATGGATAAGGTTATTCAGCCTTTCCACCGATGAGATGGGTCTATCAAATGAAATGGAAAAGTAGGATGGAAAAAATAATTCCTTAAAGAATTGTTTACTGAATCTCCCAAATGGGAAAAAATCTGCTATCAAGTCTGCTACTGATTTGCTTTTCTTCAGGTGCTGCTTTGTTTTTCAATAAGCTAGAACAGGAATTAAAATGGAAGTTCTACACATCCTCCAACTATACGCCTATATGCTGTTGTGGGTGTCTCACGACTGGATGATGACATATCAGAGGATGATGAAGCACAAGCAGGCCCCTCTGGGTATTTTCCCCTCCCGGCAGCCGAGTCAGACAATGAGGAGCTTTGTATGCATTCTGAATCAGACTCTCAAAATGAAGAGTCAGATTTAGAACAAGAAGATAAATGGATTGATCCGAGGTTCCGAAGGTTTGATAAGCGAAGGTGTCAGTTAACTGGAAAAAGGAAGTAATGGGGGGAAGTGACGTATCGGACACTATATTAGAAGGGGAAAGGGAGACTACGCCCTTGTCACGAGCAACGTTAATCAAGGAGAGGCTTGAAAACTTTTGCAGTGCGTTGGAATTCTGGTGTTTTGAAAACCTACCGAAGAATAATGAGGTCTTGGACAATGTGATAAAGAAAGAGTAAGTTAATTGGGAAGTAGGAGGAGGACAGCATGTTTATCTAAATGTAAATAGATCTGATTTGGTCATTCCGGCCAACAAAAAATGCCAGCAGCTTGCTTTGAAATGAATCCTTTTGAAATGTGTTAAATAAACCTCTTAAAGACATATTTACGTGGATTTTAATGAGCGGAGAGAGGCCAGACATAACAGATTGCTCGTGACCTAAAAAACAAAAAAAGACGAAAATTAGTCCGAGCTTTCAGTGACGTCATGGAGGAACTCCTCGCTGATAACCCGGCTCTGCATCTATTAGTTCAAACTCTCCAGCAACAAATTGGACATTTGCAACAGCAGATTCAAGCCGCAGGAGCCCCAGCTCCAGCCCCCCCCACACGAAACAGATGCTATTTAGCCTTGCCTGATAAGTTTACTGGAGAGCGTAGTAAATTTCCAGCTTTTTTAAACCAATGCAAAACATTCATTGCCTCAACTCCAGCAGATTTCCAGCTTGATGAAACGAAAGTAGCGTTCATTTTAAGTTTACTCTCTGGGCCAGCTGCTGATTGGTCGTCTCCTCTGATAGACGGACAAGATCCTGTTCTGCGCAATTATGCAGGATTCTGCCAGCTGATGGAAAGAGAATTTGTTGACCCCCTTCGTAGACAAAATGCCACCCGGCGGATACGAGAGCTACGTCAAGGATCGCGCTGCGTAGCGGAATATATATCAGATTTTCGCCGCCTAGCTCAAGAAATTAATTGGAATGAGGAGGCTCTCATGGAAATCTTTCAAGATGGCCTGTCTTCCCAGATCTTGAATGGATTGAAAACTACTGTAATACCCGCGACCCTGGATGCATTATACCAACATTGTTTGGCTATGGAGGCGCAAACGCAAGCCATGGATGCCCGCCTGGTCAAACAGATGGTTCCAGTCACCGGAAGTGCCAAGTCAGTTCCTGCACCACGCAGAGGATTCCAGACCCTACCTATCACCCCACCCATCCCGGCACCCAGACGTATTTTCCAAACATGGCCGGCTTACACTGAGAGGCGCCCTGCACCCATGACCAGAGAGGAGCCCATGGATCTTGGTGCAGCCAGATCTCGTTTGACCGAGGCTGAGAAGGCAAGACGGAGAGCTGAGGGCTTGTGCCTGTACTGTGGAGAGATGGGTCACTTCGTCATGGCCTGCCCCCAGAAAAGACGTGGTACGGCAGGTCCTACTCCTGTTCCAGCTCGGCCTCCCACTCAGCAGTTTCAAGCCACCTTGCCGGGAAACGGCCAGAGCCCGGCCTAATGGAAACATTGGGTCGGGCAGGCGCCAAACCCAGTTCCAGTTCCGCAGACAACGACCCCGGTCCTCCGAGACATCTGATCCTAGCAACCAATATACTTCTGGGAAATCATGCCCAGGGCATTCCGGCCCACACCTTGTTGGATTCTGGAGCCACCACCAATTTCATGAATGAAGCTTTCGCTCGTCAGCATGCCATACCTTTGTGCTCCGTGAAGCCGCCTATGTTGGTTGAGACAATCGATGGTCGTGAGTTGTTATCTGGACCGATCAAGTTTATGACCCAGCCCATACGCCTGGTCATAGGACAACATGAAGAAGCCATCCAATTCTATGTTACCAAGGGACTTCATTTCCCCTTAGTTCTCGGCCTAGCCTGGTTGAGAACCCATGATCCTTGTGTGGTGTGGTCCCAGAACTTTGTTTCATTTCCCAGTTTGCAATGCGTAGACCACGTACGCCAAGTTTGTGCAGCCCAGCTACCATCCCACCCTGACATCACCTTGCCGGCCGATCTAGCGGACTTTGCAGATATATTCAATGAGAAAGAGGCAGACCAATTGCCTCCGCATAGACCATATGACTGTGCCATTGATTTGCTACCAAATGCCAAGCTTCCAAGGGGACGCCTTTACTCCATGTCAGAACCCGAGTTGGCCGCATTGAAAGACTTTGTGGACAAAAACCTGGCCAGGGGTTTCATTCGTCCCTCTTCCTCGCCTTTGTCAGCTCCTGTGTTATTCGTGAAGAAGAAAACCGGAGATTTACGCCTATGCTGTGACTATCGCAAGCTCAATGCCATCACGGTGCGCAACCGGTACCCTCTGCCTTTGATTCCTGATCTCATGGACCGTCTCCGATCAGCGACCATCTTCACCAAGATAGATTTAAGGGGTGCTTACAACCTGGTTCGCATTCGAGAGGGGGACGAGTGGAAGACCGCGTTTGGAACCAGGTATGGTCATTTTGAGTATACCGTTATGCCCTTTGGACTCACCAATGCTCCGGCCGTCTTTCAACATTTCATGAATGACATCTTCCGGGATTTATTAGATCAATTTGTGGTGGTTTACCTCGATGACATCCTGATTTATTCCCCGTCACGAGCCACTCATCTTCAGCATCTCCGGCGAGTTTTGCAACGCTTGAGAGAGCATCACCTTTACGCCAAGTTAGAGAAATGTCAATTCTATCAAACCACCATTGAGTTTCTGGGACATGTGATTTCTCCACAAGGCATCGCCATGGACCCTGGCAAGGTTGAGGCCTTGCAAACCTGGCAACCACCATGTAAAGCAAAAGATGTCCAAAGACTTTTGGGATTTGCGAACTATTACAGGATATTTATTCCGAGATTTTCTGCCTTGACTGCACCCCTTACTCGACTGTTATGGAAAGGCGTTAAGTTCCAGTGGGGCGATGCCGAGCAACAGGCGTTTCAGACCCTCAAAAAGGCTTTTGTTCAGGAACCCATTCTCAAGTATCCAGATCCTTGTCGTCCCTTTGTAGTGGAGGCTGACGCCTCAGATGTTGCAGTAGGGGCCGTGCTACTTCAAACACGCCAAGATGGCGGCCCCCTGTTCCCGTGTGCTTATTACTCCAGGAAACTGACTCCCTCCGAACGCCATTATACCATTTGGGAAAAGGAACTATTGGCCATCAAGACTGCTTTTGAGACCTGGAGACACCACCTGGAAGGAGCCCGCTACCAAGTTGAAGTTCGGACTGACCATAAAAACTTGGAATTTTTGCAATCTGCCAGGAAATTGAATCAACGTCAAATCCGTTGGTCTTTGTTCTTCGCTCGATTCAACTTCAAAGTCACCTACATTCCGAAAGGGTACAACAAAAGAGCAGATGCCCTGTCCCGTAAACCTGAGTATCTACAGATCAAGGACCCCTTACCGCTTCGAACCATTCTGCCTATCAAATCGATCGCAGCCGTGCATGATCCGGTAGATCTACGACGACAGATTCGGGAAGCGCAACAACTAGATGACTTTGCAATACGGAAGAGACAAGAGGTGGGTCCCGACTCACCTTGGACCTTGTCCGAGGGACTATTACGCTTCCGCAACCTGTTATATGTTCCAGCAGGCCCACTCCGAGGTCTCATCCTGACTCAATGCCATGATAACCCTGCGGCAGGTCATTTTGGTTTCTTTAAGACTCTTCACTTAGTGTCTCGGACTTTTTGGTGGCCCAGACTTCGCCATGATGTGCAATCCTATGTGAATTCCTGTGTACGGTGCCGTCAGGCAAAACATGCCACAGGAGCCCCTCCGGGATTATTACAGCCTTTACCCACGCCGGAGAGACCCTGGGGAGCTATTTCCATGGACTTCTTGACTTGTCTACCTGTTTCTGCCGGCTACACCATTGTCTTTGTAGTGGTGGACATGCTGACCAAAATGGCACATTTCATTCCTTGCCGAAGAATACCGACAGCCAAGGTCACTGCTCAGCTGTTCATTCAACATATCTTCCGGCTACACGGTTTGCCTGACAAAATAGTGTCCGACCGAGGAACCCAGTTCACCTCGGAGTTCTGGAGAGAACTCATGTCTGCGCTTCAAGTCCAAGTTAATCTAGCCTCCACGCATCACCCAGAGACTGATGGGGGTACAGAGAAAGTGATTGGCATTCTGGAGCAGTATTTGCGTTGTTTCATCAACGACCAACAGAACGATTGGTCCAAATATCTCTCCGTGGCCGAATTCGCTTTCAACAACTCTCAGCATACTTCCACTCAGACCACCCCGTTTTTTGCCAACTACGGCTATCATCCCAGATTTTTCCCGCTCACGCTCCTCGATTCTCCAGTTCCAGTTGCAGAAGACTATTTAACCGAACTGCAGTCAGTCCACGACATGGTTAAGCAGCACTTGACTAAGGCCAAGGAAGACTACAAGCGGGTTGCAGACCGCTCGCGTCGCGACACGCCGCCATTAGCTGTTGGAGATCGGGTTTGGCTCTCCACCAAGTACTTGTTTCCAGGGAGAATTCACCGCAAGCTTGATCAACGTTTCCTGGGTCCTTTCCCTGTGGAGACGGTCATCAATCCGGTGACCTATCGTTTGACTTTGCCTAGGTCTCTTCGTGTACATCCCGTGTTTCATCGCTCCTTGCTTGTTCCTGTCAACCCTGATTCTCCGCTTCGACCTCCTGATCCGGGCCCGACAGCTCGCCGTGCTCACGTTCCCGTTTCCTGGTTGGAGGTGTCCGGCATCAGAGATTCCCGATGGCTCAACGACCGCTTCCAATATTTGGTTGATTGGACCAGGGGTGGGCCCGCCGCTGGCTCTTGGGTAGATGCTCAGGATATTGAGGCTCCTGAGTTAATGTGGGATTTTCATACTGCGTTTCCCTCCAAACCACATCCCATACGACGGCCCCTGGGGGAGGGGCCTGCGGGGGGGATAGTGTTGTGGGTGTCTCACGACTGGATGATGACATATCAGAGGATGATGAAGCACAAGCAGGCCCCTCTGGGTATTTTCCCCTCCCGGCAGCCGAGTCAGACAATGAGGAGCTTTGTATGCATTCTGAATCAGACTCTCAAAATGATGAGTCAGATTTAGAACAAGAAGATAAATGGATTGATCCGAGGTTCCGAAGGTTTGATAAGCGAAGGTGTCAGTTAACTGGAAAAAGGAAGTAATGGGGGGAAGTGACGTATCGGACACTATATTAGAAGGGGAAAGGGAGACTACGCCCTTGTCACGAGCAACGTTAATCAAGGAGAGGCTTGAAAACTTTTGCAGTGCGTTGGAATTCTGGTGTTTTGAAAACCTACCGAAGAATAATGAGGTCTTGGACAATGTGATAAAGAAAGAGTAAGTTAATTGGGAAGTAGGAGGAGGAGAGCATGTTTATCTAAATGTAAATAGATCTGATTTGGTCGTTCCGGCCAACAAAAAATGCCAGCAGCTTGCTTTGAAATGAATCCTTTTGAAATGTGTTAAATAAACCTCTTAAAGACATATTTACGTGGATTTTAATGAGCTGAGAGAGGCCAGACATAACATATGCAAGGCCATTTCCCATGTCTTCTAGTTCTCCAATCATGAGCATTTTATAATAAAACTTTTTGTCAACAGATTGAAATTAAAGGAAAAGTAAACATTATCAACACATTCTGAAAATTGCTATAGTGAAATACATTTTTGTTGAGTATGGCCTTATTTAAGTTTCGATATGGCCACATGACACAAAGCATAACTTCACGAAGTTATCTTTAAAAAGAGAGTCTAAGAAACAATAGAAGAAAGGCAATAGACAATTAATCTGATGGAAGTGTTAATTGTGCTTCAGAATTACATAAGATATTTCATTTATATTAGATTACACTCAAAGTTCTCCACTTCTGGTAACTTAAGTATCCATGTCAGCTTTCAGGTAATACAACTTGATTTGTACAACTTGAAGAGTTTGATTTTTATAGAAAACAGATTGTTCTGTTAGTTTAAGTTTAATAAAGATTAAGGCCTTGCTACAAATCTATTTCATTAGCAAATGCAATGGAGTTGGATAAATGACACTGAGTATATAAACATAAGATACTTTAGCCATTGTTCAATGAAGTTCTTATTAACTTTAAAGCGAATAGCAGTGTCTGGACAGTTCTTTTTCTTTGATTAATGGAATGAAACAAAAGAGTTAGGTACCTATATATGTACCTTTACTACTATTTGTACCTTCAGATAGTTGAAGGACTATACATACAAAGTGAAAAGATTTATTTTCTGCTTAGCCAGAGAGTAGGACATGCCCCAAAATTAAGTTACATAATCAATTTTATTTGAACCTTAGAATCTTAGTTTGCTGATGGAATGAATTGCATGAGGGGAAAGATAACAGTTTTTCGTTGCTGGTATTCTTCAGGCAAAGGCTTGGGAACCATAATATAATTGTTCCTTCATTAAATCTGGCTTTTATTTGAGGAAGGTTCTGTGTTTATTGTCAGAGATGTAAAGCAGAAACAATCCTCTTTCTGCCTGCTTTAAACAAAATATTGCCTATGTGTCCTGACCACTAAAGGATAGCATGCTTCAGGTTCCATAAGGATCATTAAAATCTAACTCAGGTGGTTTTTTTAAAATATATACTGTACATCAGTTTCTATTGCATGCAGGTAAACTGTGTGCTGCAGATTTCTAAAACAACCATAGCATTGATGAACAATGATAATCTATTGAAAGTAGATCTGTATATCTTCAGAAATTTTGAATAGCTGACTTTTGTTTTAAAAACAGTAATCTAACATAACAATATTTGTTTAAAAGCAAGCAAAAACATAGAAAATATGGAAATACCATTTTATTGATTTAAAGTATAGTCATATATCTCATATTGATTTGTGCATAAATAAAATTGTCACGATAATATATTAACAAGGATTCACGAATCTTTCTAATACAACATTACTATCCTTTTTACTCCTGTAGCAAGTGTATTGTGCCTGGTTCAGCTCTGTAATAGAGGGAAATCCAAAGGGATTTCTCCATCAAATTAAGAATATGCATTTGTGTTTGCTATAAAATTCTTTAATAGACAATGGATCCTGGCTCATACTGTAAAGGACAAATGCCCACTCAGCTTTGGCATAAAAAATAAATGCAATTTATTCTAGTCTATCCACTTTTCAGAAGAATTCTAGATTTTGATGACTACATCTCACCTGCCAGATAATTAAACAACAGACACTCTCCGTGCCACATTCCCTATTGATCCATTGAGAATCTGAGGTCATGGATTCCTGGACTCATTTGCTGCTAGCTAAAATAACTTCCCATTAGTCTCCTCAGACCAAATTCTGTCAAAGAGACTAAGCACTTGAAAAGCTGCTCCAGAAGAAAACTATGTGGGACATTCAGGGATCAAGAAAGACAAAAAATTGTCACATGCATGCATTTCTTTTCCTCTTTGGCAACCGTAATTGATCTCATGTGCATGAATCCCCCTCAAGTATCATCTGTGTCAGCACAGGATCAATGTTTTGTTCCTGTCTTATATGTGAGCAGCATAAACTGTTATGATGTAATGGATAAATAGTTTGAGGCCTTAGAAAATCTTCCAGTAAGCAGATTTTTAAAATATTACTCCAGATCAGCGGTTCTCAACCTTTTTCAGGCCGAGACCCAACCTGCGCTGCCCATGCGTGGCGTGACCCTGACCTGTGCTGCACATGCGCAGTGCGACAGGCCGAACTGCGCATGCGTGCGCGACGGCCCGAACCGTGCATGCGTGGCACGTGTGCGACGGTCCGAACCATGCATGTGCGGCGCGACGGGCCGAACTGCGCATGCGTGGCACACACGTGACAGGCCAAACCGCGCATGTGCGGTGCAATGGCCCAAATTGCGCATGTGCGGCTTGGGCAACGGCTCGAACTGCACATGTGCAGTGTGACGGCCGAACCGCGCATGCACAGTGCGCACGTGATGGCCCGAACCACACATGCGCGGCGTGACGGCCTGAATTGCGCATGTGTGGTGCGACGGCCCGAATCGCGTATGCGTGGTGCAATGGCCCGAATCGCGCATGCGCGGCGCGTGCGCGACGGCCAAGGGGAAATGGGGGGAAATGGGGGGAAAATGGCAGACTGCGGTGTTTGGCGACCCCGTGAAATGGTCGTTCGACCCCAAATGGGGTCGCGACCCACAGGTTGAGAACCGCTGCTCCAGATTATTAAGTAGTACTCTCAAGTAATTTGCAATTTATTGCAGATATTTCATTTTATATCTTTATAAGATACTAGACATCTCATGACCTATTGGGTCATTCTTTTTTTCTACATATAACACAGGCTTTCACTGTTTCCCTTCACCTCACAGTAATTAAGGGAGCCTTTACCTCCTCAGCTGTGGAATTGTGGAGCCATGGGCCATAAAGAAAAAAGTGCACTTCTGTTTTTTATTCTTGTTTGTTCCCAAGGGTCCCTTCCCGCTAGGGAGGAAAAGGACTTGTCTGTTGACCTTGGTTCAATAGTTGACCTATACTTTCCAATTTCTCCCAGTTGAAACTTACAAACAAACATGAGAGTTTTAGAGCAGGCTATAGATTTTTTAAAAGTTTTGTTTTTTATTTAATGGATAAATAGCCATAGTGTTTGTATATAGAGATTCTCAGTCATCCAGGTCATGGTTGTCCCAAAGATGGACTTTGTTTTTCTTTGAAGATGCTTCACTTCTCATTCAAGACGCTTCTTCAGCTTGACTGGATGGTGGGGAATTGAAGGATTTATATTCCTTGCAGACAGCTGGTCATTTGCATTATTTTATAGAGTCATTGAGGCCACTTGGAGTTTTGTCTGTGTTCTCCCTCTTTTATTCTCCTAATTGTTTATTAGAATTACCCCTCAAAGACGATATTAAGGGAAACTTTGATAATCTTGTTATCAATTTATGTATCACAAGTATACATTTTATATATGTAAATTCATCACATTATTCTTTTTTGGGCATACAAATGATTCCAAAGTGATCTGTATCTGTATTTGAAAGGCAATGTCACTGAAACCAGAGCTATTAATTACACCAGGTGTACTCTAAATATGAATGTGTGGATGTTGTTATGCAAGTTAAATCATGTAAGTCAAAATTTCTACCAGTTTTTATAAATACATACTTGTGTTTGTACCTATCAGTAATGCAAAAAAGTACCATATTAATAAGCATGGCCAATGAAAATCACATTCCGGGATTTATACTTTAACCATCAAATAGTTTAAATTTCTTTTACTGTTACTGTCATAATAAATAATCATAAAGGCACATATATATCCCATTTCTCAACTTGTAAAATACTTCTACAAATCTTTGCAAAGTATGACTGTTATTTCCTTATCAGATGATAATTATGCCATTTATCAGTAATTTATGGAATATATTTTAATAGTTGAACCTTAATTTGGGTTGGCCATCTCTACTGAAAAGCTTAATCATTAGCCTATTCTAATTAAAAGAAAAATTATTTGAAAATTGTTTTTTGTATAATGAAAATAAAAATGTAAATGAATGATCAAATACAGCCATTCAAGCAAAACAGTGTCAGCAAAGCAATAAAATTAGTCTGAGCTAAGAATAACTCACATTTAAGCAAATGAATAATGGGTATACTTTGAATAAACATTTCTAATGGCAATGTAACAACTTATTTTGGATAATGCCAAATATTCTCATTTTATGATATAAACATTAAATATGATTCAGCAAAGAGACCAAATTGTGCACTTTGGTATTTGGTGAATATCACATAATTTTTATTTTCCTATGTTACTTTTAGTTGATTTTGCTTACATATACCTGCTTTAGCATTTTAGGAGGCCAGTTTTGAAAACTACTGTGATTTAAACTAAGCTGGCAAAGTGACATAAATAGTCTCTGATCAGGTGACAGAAGAAAATCCATAAGGCAAATATTCTAATATCCTACTTTGCATATGAACGGTTTCTCTGTGGGAGTCTTTCCCAATATGGTAAGCACAAATGTTCTGAATAATTTCTGTCATCCTCAACAGCATTAATCATGTTGACTGTAATAGGAAAGTTCTAGCCCTGTTTGTTTGTGTGTTTATTTGTTTATTTTTCACCTTCATTATTTTTATAAATAACTCAAAGTGGTCAACAAACTTAATACTCCTATTTTCCCCACAAGAACACATAGACATAAGTGATATCTATATAGTATACAAAAGATACAATCAACAATCCAAAAAGGGAACAAAAAGACCAAAACATCTCCCCACTAGTAATCAGCACCCAGATGAGCATAGATTAACTCCAAGATTAACATCAAACAATATTCCAATCAAGGAACTGCAAATCAAGCTAACAGTAAACAGCCCAATCTCTAAGACCACTCCTACCAATACTGACAGGATAAGCCACTAGAACAGGGATGTCAAACTGTTGGCCTGTGTGAAATCATGAATTTGACACTCCTGCACTAGAATATAAACTGAGAGCAAATCCCATTTCTTACTAGCACTGATGATGCTACCTAGTTTTGATAATCAAACATCTGCAAGAAAACAGAGAGCACCAAGGACCCCTTATTTCGTGCCTGAGCTACAAATATTTCCCTTTATTGGTAGTTCTGTATTTATTAAATTATTTAGTATACAGTAGCAAACTTCATCCTAATCTTTTATCTGTTATCTTCTGGGTCACACTTAATGTTATGCACATAACTACCCTTCTATAAATGATAAAATGCTTAAAACATCTTAAGATCTCAAATTATATTTGTAGTCCTGCAAAAATAATAAACAATCATCAATATAAAGCTATTGACAATAGTTCAGGCACTCAATAAGCTCTTTGAAGTCCTTGTTGTGTAAATAAAGTTCTGTTAACTATATTAATAGGAGAAACACTGCAGTAATCAAGCATTTCTTCTTCCATCAGTGCATTAAGCAGCTTCATGTTTCCAATGGTAGTTGCCTTGTTAGTAGCAACAGTGTACAACATATTAAAAATTCTGAACTCATTGTTTTAAATTTATGCTGAATTGAAAATTACACATTACATTAAGATAAGACATTTCTGCAAGAGACACCTGTACTTAATGATGCATAAGATTATGGCAATACATGATTCTTAAATTACTTTGTCTCTTTTCTCCAGATCATTTCACAATAATTAATTTCTCATTTAGTAAAAGGCTCACTAAGTATAATTTCTCATGCAAATGGTAATGAGAATGACTACCCTATTCTTTGTGTATATTTCAGAAGCAAACTGTTCAATTTCTTTTCAGCATAGCCTTCACTGGTAAAGCCTTTTCCATGTCAAAGTTCTTGTTCCTATGCCTTATTCAAAGGTTAAGTCTCTAAGTTACTACTCTGTTATATATTCCTATTTGTGCTATGTTAGATTGTATACACTTTGTGTGGCTAGCCCATGACTTTGGAACATTTGTACAAAATTACTGATAAATAACATGAATTAATACTATTAATCAGGTGCATTCTATATTATTCTGAATCTGTGAAAGCTGTAAGAGGCAATCTGTGATGGCAAGAATGCTTGTAATATTTCCTCTTATTTTGTATCTTCTTTCTCATGATTTAAAAAGCCATAGAGAGAATAGACAGCAGCACAATCCAGTCTAAGTCAAGAGAAGGAAAGGCAACAGCTAACGTAGACAGTGCCAGGGAAGCCCAAGTGAGATAAATTCCCTGGACTTGCAGGGCAGCAGTAAGCCCAGAACCAGGCTGTGTCCCTAAAGAGGGATTGAAGGGAGATGGGGAAAGCCAGTAGTTTTTCTCTACATTTTAGAATGGAGTAGCTAGGAAACAGAGGAGTTTTAGGAGAGATCTGAATGTCTGGACTGTTGTAGGAAATCATAATCAGCCAGTGCCAAGAGCCAGGTAAACCATCAGAAACCAACTCCCAAAGAACCACCCAACTAAAGAAAGAGTGGCAGAGCAGTGCATCAGGAGGAAGAGAAAGGTCTGGGGACAGCATAATAAGAGTGGGAAAGATGCTGAAGGACCAAGAAGCTATAGTGAAAAAGGCTTTATAAAGAAGTTTAAGGAAATCAAGTGGTTGTAGTGACTGGCCAATACCATCACAATGCCAACAGATGCAACAAATAGTTACCTTGGATTATATCAAAGACATGACTAATCTAGAGTGGGCCAGATGTAGCAAGAGACTGAAAGGATAATGTCAAAGGGTTATTGCCACAGAACCAAAGTCAGAAGACCCAGAGCCATACGTGGTAACACTCCACAGTTGAAGGTAATGTTAAGCAACACCAGCAACAGCGCCAGCACACAACGATCAAGTCTAACTGCATCAGCTAACGGCACGTATCACCCCAGCTATAAAAATAGCTAATGAAAAAGTAATTAGCAGTGTCTGGAACTGGGACAAGGATAGACAGAGAAAAAATAGAGCTGAAGCTAGAATAGAATGTTATATAGAGATTGGATATTAATCATATTAGAGAGCTATAGATAGAAATAAACCAGATAAAAATAGAAGCCAGGAAGTTAGAATAGAATGGAAATTAGAATTTCACTCTAATGCTTAAGTGATATAATTCTATCATACTAAAACCATCTGCTTCTGACCTTGTTTGCACCATTATAATTATTAGAAAAATCTCTCAATGCAAAGTGATTGGTATTGTTCTTAATTTTTTTCTTTTGGTAAATATATTTACATGTACAACTGTTGACAAAATAAGACTTCAATATTTCATGTGGATGAATTAATTCATTTAGTCAAAGTTTATTTTGTAAAATATTTCACTCTATGCATTTTATGATTGTGCACGTTTAAACACTAGTAAGTCCTTACTTATGTCTAAACAGTACCATGATGTAATAAATATGTTATGCCTTAACTACTTGTATCCATATATCCTTATTTCCATATAGTAAATAAAAACAGAAATCATGAAAGAGAAATATTCTGCTAGTACAAAGTACAAGTGAGATCAATTCTGGAGCATAGAGAAAAGACTATCATAAAAAAAGTCTGATCGTGAGAAATAATTCTTTAAAACATCCTCAAGCTCCCTACGCTCATCTCTATTATTCTAGAGAGGAAAGTGCCTAGAAACATATCAACTACTAAAAGTAAAAAGAAAAAAAAAGATTATGAGTGATGCACAAGAGCAAACATAAAGAAACCATAGTAAGTACTGCACGTGGATATACTGTAATTACTTGATTTGGAGGCTGAAAAATTCTGAATATAAACATAGCATATAAAATAATATGTAGTTCAACAAATGTTGTCATAACAGAACTCTTTTAATGCAACTATAAACAATATAGTGGTGTATTTTTTTTTTTAAAAAAAAAGGCAGGGCATTTGTCTGTTCAAATGGAAATATTCTATTATTTTACAGTTTTTAGTTATTTAAGAGTTCTGCATTCTACCATTGTACACTTTATAGTACATACCTTCTTAACTGTTTTAAAAGTCATATCTCATATATTCCTATATCCTATATCAGTATTTGTGCTTCTGACTCTGAATAACTGATAGCATAAGATCAACATTAAGAAAATACCTTTTTGCAGATTTAAAGTTATTCTTTCTCCAAGTATGGCTCAGCAACAGCTTTTGACTCATATGTTATACAGTCCTTCTCATGAAACATCATCACCAGAATTTATACTAAATACCATTTATAAATTTGTAAATAATGTTCAGCAATAAAGTATATGGATGGTTCAAGAATAAAATATATAATGTTGAAGCAAATAAGTACACCATTACGGCTAACAGGCATCAGTGATTCCATCAAAATATGGCAATATGACATGGACCAAGAGTTACAATATTATTAAAAGTAGGCTTGTATCCATGGCTAAAATTTTAATTCAGTAAATTCAAGCATAAATTGATTCTAAAGTATGCATTCTAAAATATGGAAAATAACTTGAAAATCATGGTTAACTTCAGGGTTCATGCTCTACAAGTTGAAAGCATTATACAATAAGAACAACATTTTTTGGCCTTTATTATTCTTCTATATGTCTTCTATAAGTTTCCAACAAGCATAACACATTATGCATCATCTTGTACAATATATGCTGACCCATACTTTATTACTTCAATTAATAAACTATGCTTTCATAAGGTCAACAAATCACTAATTTATAATTGATATTTTTCATTTTTTAAAGTTTCATCTTAATTTTTTATATATTATCAATAGGTCTCCATAGCTGCTGTATTCTTTCACTATCTTGCACATATACCGGTATTATTCTACTTCAGTACATCTTCCCTTCTTACAAGCAAATCTATATTTGTAAGAATAGGAATAGATATGCTCATCATGAATTCTCAATTTTGGGTGCCTTGACTATTAGTGATATTTGGTGAGAATGATTCTAAGCTTGAGAATTCATTATTGACATTTATTATTTGAGAGAGAGAGAGGGGAAGAAAGAATATACTATTTTCAATATAATCTCAGTTGAGAATGGCCTCTCTCTTTACAAATTTTATAAATTTTTGGTACAAACTGAAAATATATCTGTTCAGCAAGAACTTTGATTTAATGTATGCATCTCACCTTCTATTTTAATAGTGAAGGTCCTTCTCTGTTCTTAAAGGTAATATGTTTTAAAATGGCAAAACATTTCTTTATTTGCTACATTTTTCATAATACACAATTCCATGCAACTCTGGTTGGTTCACTTATAAAACATACAAAACAATCAAATAATACAATAAGAACAAAGAACAAAAGATAACATAAACAGGGCAATAAACAGCAAAGTCATATCACTTAGTGGGCTTCAATTGCCCTTGCCAAATGCATGCAGGAAGAGCCAGTCCTTAAAGGTCTCTTGAAATATCAGTAGAGTGGGGGCCAATCTAAATCTCAGGGCAAACATCATTCCAGATGCAGATGCTTTGGCAGAGAAGTCTCACTTCTCAGGATCCCAATAAATGACATTGCTTAATTGAAGGAACCTGAACATACTAATCCTGTTAGATCAAATTGACTTGACAGATGCTATGGGGGATTCATTCTGGCGTGTTTCTTTAAATGGCTATATTTCTGCATTTTCACCAGTGAAAGGTGCAAATTAGAAATGTTATAAATTACCAAAATAGCCAGCAGACAGCAACATATTCAACTGCTGGTGTGTTGAGAAAGCTCTAAACCCCGATTTCCACACCAGAAATTAATGGATGGAAGAAAATGAAGGAATACATAAATGAAAGATAATCAGTTGAACAACAGACCTAAAAATAACCTCTGGCAGGATTATGTTAGATATAAAACACAAAGCTGCAATTATATTACCAGTATATGTGTTGACTCAGTCTCTTGAAAACAATCAGCAGCATTGGTAAAACAAATTCCGTACACTCATTTGGACATTTCAAAACACATACTTCTTTACAATAAGTATAGCATATTTTCTCAGAGCAGCAGACTGGTTTTTGAACTGCCTATTATTATCTTATTTATCATCTATTAAATTATATACATATACATATACATATACATATACATATACATATACATATACATATACATATACATATACATATACATATACATATACATATACATATACATACATACATACATACATACATACATACATACATACATACATACATACATACATACAAAAAATTCCAGTAGTGGGAAAGTTTTGAAATAATGTTCCACTACCAGAGAAATACCATCATCATTATCAGGCAAAAGATCATGGCTCCCAAGACTCAAATCTGATGTGATGGAACGAAGAAAATCAAGCATACTCCATCATCTTAATGTGCTAAGATTTCCCAGTCCAGTGTTGTCTAGTTCTACTTCTACCGGTATTATCCTAAAATCAAATTGTCTGGAGATTATGAAAGATAAAACCGGATATGTTTGGAGGGCAATAGATTGGAGAAAACTTGTAAGAATTTCTTTCTTGCCTGAATTTAAAAAAAAAAACTGAGTTAAGAAAAGCTTGATCAGATAATAGGGTGTTGTGTTTTTTAATTTGTCCTATGTGGGAATGTATCAAATTGCCAATTGCTATATGAGCTGATTATTGTCTGTGGGTGCATACAAATCATATATGAAAACATCTGGACTGGACTTCACAGATACCTATTTCTATTCTATGTATTTGAAAACACAGCATGCAAGATACAAAATACTTCCATCTCACTTTTCTCCTCCTGTTTGATTCCTGAACTCAGGGAATTCACTGTGCTTTTTCCCTTTCCCATTTTTTTACTGTTTGTACACATGACTATAAAGATCGAGAAAACTTAAATACAGCCTATATTTTTTTAAAATGTGCAATGAGATAATCCAATTGAGAATAATACAGACTAAAAATATGGAGAAACCAAAACAAACACTGAATTAAAGCTAAGTATTTATTCCCAGTGTTATCACATTATATGTAATCCTGTGTCAGCTGGGCTCATCTTATGCAGAAAGAAGGATGTTTGTGAGCACAGTAGTTGGTATCTTACCTTCTGTTGCAGCATAATGCAGTTTTCATTTAGAAGTCTGAAAGCTTTGAAATCAAGTAATACCATTAGCCATAAAAAATAGACAATTAAAGAAGAAAGAAGACTTTCACAACCTCAAGAGATCTATTTCCTAGCCAACACGAGGCCTGTTACAAATAATGAGTTCAAAGGCAGTCCTGAAATGGCTTTGTGGTCAAAAAAACAAAAAGAAAAAAAACCTTTTATTCCAATTTTTGTTAACTATTCAGTTGCATATGATATTGTTTGAATAGTTTTAGAGAACAGTAAAACATAAATATATTTTAAATTTGGAAATGAAAAATTAACATTTCTTAACTGTTTCTTCATGATGCTCCTTAGAATAAATTGGTAAAAAAAAAATACTGTTCTGCTTTTCTAATCCCTAAATTGCTTCTTTAAAAGTGCAGGTTTGTTGATTTGACATGCGTATTTGAATTTCTCAAATTTGTGACTAAGATAACCAAAGTATCCCTGGGAGTTTGTGCAGACTACAATCCATCTTCTTCCCTCCGCACAACTGTCCTACCCCTCAAATTAATAATAGATTCTTCTTGACATATATATAATTTATATATATACAATTTTGGTCACCACATTACAAAAAAGATGTTTAGACTTTGGAAAAAGTGCAAAGAAGAGCAGCTAAAATGATTAAAGACTGGAGACTAAAACCTATGAAGAACAGTTTTTGCAGGATTTGGGTTAGTCTAGAGAAAGAAGGACATGATAGCAGCATCCCAGTATTTGAGAGGCTGCCACCAAGAGGATGGGATCAATTTATTTTCCAAAGCATCAGACAGCAGGACAAGAAACCATGGACAGAAACTAATCAAGGAGAGAAGCAACCTGGAATTAAGGAGAAATTTCCTAACAGTGAGGACAATTAACCAGGGGAGCAGCTTGCTATCAGAAGTTGTAAGTATGGGAGGTTTTTAAGAAGAGACTGGACAGTCACTTGTCTGAAATGCTATAGGGTTGGTACAGTTTAGCAGGGGGGTGGACTAGAAGATCTCCAAGGTCTCTTCCAGCTCTATTCTGATTAATTGATTGATTGGTCTTATAGAAGATGCAATATAGGAGGACATGAAATATAGTTTCAATAGCCACTTGCCCACATGGGCACAGTCTCAGCTCATATGGTATTTTTTTGTATTGGTCCTCCAAAACTGCTTTGGGAAGCTAAGGTTCAAGGCAACATATGACGCTGCAAAGAAATGTGTGTGTAGGAGGAAACCTTATCTTACTTATAATGGTTCCACTGCCACATTTAAAATATTTTTCAATACTATTCCAGTAGATCTATTATTAATATATCTACATCTAACCTATCACTATGTAATTGATAAATTATAACTTTCCATGATCTTGCTATTCATACAAATCTTCAATAGGGCTCTTTCTTTGGATGCTTATATTCCATCTAAAGAGGCTCATCTACTTTGAGGTCACATCATACAACTTTTCCAAAGTTAATATTATAAACAGTGTTATGCTATTTAGTAAATATGACCATTAGGAGAAAAAAATTATCTGCTTAAACTAATACTTCAATCTGGAAAATTCTCGTATTAAGAGAAAAAAAATTATCTGCTTAAACTAATACTTCAATCTGGAAAATTCTCTTGTATCTTCATTATCTATGTGTAAATGACACATAGATTAGATCAGGGGTCCCCAAGTCCCAGGCTACAACCCAGTTGGAACTGGGCCGCATAATGAGGGCACACATGCAACTTCATTTTAGTTAGCAGCGAACACTTACGTGCTTGCGTGAAGCTCCATTTGTGCGAGTAGCAGGTGCATCCACCGCTCGCAAAATGGAGCTTCATGCACACATGCAAGTAATCACTGCTTGCAAAAATGGATCTGCACTTGCTGCTCACACAGAACCATTTCCTCCCCTCTCCCGCTGCTGGTCCACCAAGCCAGAAAGGTTGGGGACCACTTGATTAGATTATTGTAATGAACTCTACCTAGGACCCCCATTGAATTAAACTGATGCATAATGTTTTCTCCTGAGAGATGTGTATTGCATCAACTACATAGACTATCAATTTCAGATGCTGGTTTAAATTTTTAATAACTTCACCAATATACAATCATCAATTTCATCATTTAGTTCCCCATAATAATATTTTATTCTAATGTTTGTCAAGTATTATAGTTTCAGTGTATATGTGCATCTTCAGGATTTTAAACTTACACGTTATCTCTATCTGGTCTTCTTCTGCATGAGTATTACATAAATATAAACAACACTGCAGGATATGCCATCAGCTAAAATAAATAAATAACTGCAGGATAAGAGAAAAGGGGAAAAATTATTATAGACAGATTGATTGATTCACTGGCTCTCCTGAGCTCATTATAATATTTGCATTTCCTTTATTTTATATTCCTAGACAGTGTTAATACAGATAACAACATCCTTAAATACTTTTGGATATTTGAAGTCATGATCAACCCAAATTTAGATATTCATCAAACCAAGAAGCACTGCAGGTTATATTTAGGGTGTCTGAACACTCTTTGTTATGGGAAATTATTCAGCCTGAAGCAGTCAGTTGGAAACAATGGAAAAATATATGCTTTGAATGAATAAAGTACTAGCCATGTATTTATCAAAGAAAATGCTCTTAGACATTGAGTTTAATGATGGGTTGCTTCTAATGACTCTAGGCACTCAAGGGATCCATGAGTCAGTGCAAAAAGGAACCATGTCCTGAGAAATATCACCAGAAAACGTAATTTTGGAATTCTGTTTTGTTGTACTTATAATAATATGAAAACTTTAGTCCTCAGTGGTGAAAGCTTAATAAAAAAAATAGTGGCTCATATGTCAAGAGCCAATATATATCCTGAAAGATGGGATTTAAAAAAAAGCAGATAGTCAACATAGTGGGATCAATATTTGAAATCATTTTATTAAGTTTTTATTTGCAACATTTTATATATCTTTTTAAGAGAACTAAATGCATAATAGTAGAGCAACATGTTCTGTTTAATGCCTACCAAAGGTTAGAATTTGATACAAAGGTCTGTAGGGAACTGGGAAAATCGAAAACAATGCAGAAAGCAACCATGGCAGAAAAAAAGAGGGAGTTACAATATATTTCTATCTAACGTGAGCAGCTGAACTTGGGAGTCCGAGGGGAAGAGAAGAACCGGGCTGCTGTATAGCCACTCCCCCAGCCCAGCCGCCCCAAACGTGAGCAGCTGAACTTGGGAGTCCGAGGGGAAGAGAAGAACCGGGCTGCTGTATAGCCACTCCCCCAGCCCAGCCACCCCAAACGTGAGCAGCTGAACTTGGGAGTCCGAGGGGAAGAGAAGAACCGGGCTGCTGTATAGCCACTCCCCCAGCCCAGCCACCCCTAACGTGAGCAGCTGAACTTGGGAGTCCGAGGGGAAGAGAAGAACCGGGCTGCTGTATAGCCACTCCCCCAGCCCAGCCACCCCAAACGTGAGCAGCTGAACTTGGGAGTCCGAGGGAAAGAGAAGAACCGGGCTGCTGTATAGCCACTCCCCCAGCCCAGCCACCCCTAACGTGAGCAGCTGAACTTGGGAGTCCGAGGGGAAGAGAAGAACCGGGCTGCTGTATAGCCACTCCCCCAGCCCAGCCACCCCTAACGTGAGCAGCTGAACTTGGGAGTCTGAGGGGAAGAGAAGAACCGGGCTGCTGTATAGCCACTCCCCCAGCCCAGCCACCCCAAACGTGAGCAGCTGAACTTGGGAGTCCGAGGGGAAGAGAAGAACCGGGCTGCTGTATAGCCACTCCCCCAGCCCAGCCACCCCAAACGTGAGCAGCTGGACTTGGGAGTCCGAGGGGAAGAGAAGAACCGGGCTGCTGTATAGCCACTCCCCCAGCCCAGCCACCCCAAACGTGAGCAGCTGAACTTGGGAGTCCGAGGGGAAGAGAACAATTGAGCCGCTGAGCAGCCATTGCTCTAATCAGCCGACTCTGTTTGTCACTATGTTTTTCAAGTTTTTTTTATATACTGTTTGTCTAAATTTTAAATATTTATATCTATTTAATATAATTTTAATTGACTTGTTAGAAGTTATGAAAGATTGGGGGGGATTGACTGTTTGTGGAATGAATCGGGTTGAATGGATGAATGGATGGTTAGCTCGTTTTTAAATTGTTAGTTTATAGGGTGGTTTTTGGGAGGGGTAAATTAAATGATATGGATGGAGTTGTGGTTGAGTGGAATGAATGGGATGGACTGGCTAGCCTGCCTGGCACGGCAGAGGCGGAGGGGGAGGGGGGCGCTGGCTCTGGGGTGATAGAGGGCCAAAGTATACCGGTCTTGCTGGGGAGAGGCAGATATGGCGGGGGCCACAGGGTAGGCCATTCCCGGGGAACAAGAGCTCGCTGTTTAAAAGTGATCCCTTGCTCCGACCCTGTGAGTTCAGCCCGAAGTACTGGTGATGGGGGAAATCCGGACCCTGGGCTCAGGCTGCTGCTGCTCAATGCCAGGTCGGTTGTAAATAAAGCTCCCCTCATCCGTGATCTTCTCCTGGATGAGGAGGCCGACCTCACATGTGTGACCGAGACCTGGCTGGGCCCGGAGGGAGGAGTTCCTCTCTCTGAGATGTGTCCAGCCGGGTTTCAGGTATGGCATCAGCCACGACCCCAGGGAAGGGGGGGAGGAGTGGCTATTATAGCCAAGAAGACCTTTAGTCTACGCAGGCTTGCTGTTTCTGAGATTGCGGGTTGTGAGTTGCTTCTTGTGAAGTTGGACCTAGGGGTTCAGGTGGGCTTGTTGCTTACGTACCTGCCTCCCAGCTGCGTGTCAACAGCCCTGCCTGCGCTACTTGAGGAGGTTGCTGGGCTGGCGGTTGAGTTCCCCAGGCTTATTGTCTTGGGGGACTTAAATCTGCCGTCGCTCGGCGAATCCTCTGGGTTGGCGCAGGAGTTCATGGCCACCATGGCAACCATGAACCTGACTCAGGTAGTTCAGGGTCCGACTCACGAGAGGGGACACACTCCCGACATGGTATTCCTCTCAGAACAGTTGAGCAATGATCTGAATTTAAGGGGCTTAGATATTTTGCCTATGTCATGGTCAGATCATTCTCTGCTGCGGCTTGTTTTTAAGGCTCCACTCCTCCCCTGCAGGGAGGCGGAACCGATTAGGTGGTTCCGCCCCAGACGTCTGATGGATCCAGAGAGTTTTCAGAGGACGCTTGGGGAAATACCGGATTCTCTCATTCACAGTTCGGCAGAGTCCCTGGTTACGGCCTGGAATATGGCTGCGAAGGGGGCTCTTGACCGGATTGCGCCGCTGCGACCTCTCTGTGGTAGCAGACCCAGGAGATCTCCTTGGTTTACTGAGGAACTCAGGGGGATGAAGCGCCAGAAGAGACGCCTAGAGAAGCGATGGAGGAAAAGTAAATCCGTATCTGACCGAACACTTGTAAGATCTTATATCAAGACTTATCAGGTGGCGCTCAAGGCGGCAAGATGCGCGTATCATTCCGCCTTGATTGCATCTGCGGAATCCCGCCCAGCCGCCCTGTTCAGGGTAACTCGCTCCCTCCTTAATCAGGGGGGGGTTGATGCACCCTTGCAGGGTAGTGCTGAGGACTTTAATAAGTTTTTTGCGGATAAAATCGCCCAGATTCGGATGGACCTTGACTCCAATTGGAATGCAGTATCGGCTGATAATGATTCAGTCGAGATGACAGGGACTCGTCTTGATCCTGTTGTGTGGGAGGAGTTTGACCCGGTGGCACCTGATGAAGTCGACAAGGCCATTGGAGCTGTGAGCTCCGCCACCTGTTTATTGGACCCGTGCCCCTCCTGGCTGGTTTCGGCCAGCAGGGAGGTGACGCGGGGCTGGGTTCAGGAGATTGTCAACGCTTCTTTGAGGGAGGGGTCCTTTCCGGCTCCCTGCAAGGAGGCAATTGTGCGCCCCCTCCTCAAGAAGCCTTCCCTGGACCCAGCTGTTTTAAACAACTACCGTCCTGTCTCCAATCTTCCCTTTATAGGGAAGGTTGTTGAGAAGGTGGTGTCACTCCAGCTCCAGCGGTCCTTGGATGAGGCCGATTATCTGGGCCCTCAACAGTCAGGATTCAGGCTCGGCTACTCCACGGAAACTGCTTTGGTCGCGCTGACGGATGATCTCTGGCGGGCCCGGGATAGGGGATTTTCCACTATCCTGGTGCTACTTGACCTCTCAGCGGCTTTCGATACCATTGACCATGGTATCCTTCTGCACCGACTGGGGGGGTTGGGGGTTGGGGGCACTGTTTTGCAGTGGTTCACCTCCTACCTCACTGGTCGGTCACAGTCGGTGTTGGCGGGGGGTCAGAGGTCGACCCCTAGGTTCCTCCCTTGTGGGGTCCCTCAGGGATCGGTCCTCTCCCCTCTGCTGTTTAATATCTACATGAAACCACTGGGTGAGATCATCCGACAACACGGGGTGAGATATCATCAGTATGCTGATGATACCCAGCTTTACATCTCCACCCCGTGTCATTTCAGTGAAGCAGCGGAAGTGATGTGCCGATGTCTGGAGGCTGTTAGGGTTTGGATGGGTGCCAACAGGCTCAAACTCAACCCCGACAAGACGGAGTGGCTATGGGTTCTGCCTCCCAAAGATAATTCAATCTATCCGTCCATCAGCCTGGGGGGGGAGCTTTTGACCCCCTCGGAGAAGGTCCGCAACTTGGGCGTCCTCCTCGATCCACAGCTAAACTTGGAACATCATTTTTCGGCTGTGGCGAGGAGGACATTTGCCCAGGTTCGCCTGGTGCACCAGTTGCGGCCCTATTTGGACCGGGAGTCTCTGCTCACAGTCACTCATGCCCTTATCACCTCGAGGCTCGACTACTGCAATGCTCTCTACATGGGGCTACCTTTGAAAAACGTTCGGAGACTTCAGGTAATGCAGAATGCAGCCGCGCGAGCAGTGTTGGGCCTGCCCAGAAATGCCCACATCTCAGCATCACTCCGTGAGCTGCATTGGCTGCCTATTGGTCTCCGAACGCAATTCAAAGTGTTGGTTATGACCTATAAAGCCCTACATGGCATCGGACCAGGTTACTTACGAGACCGCCTGCTGCCTCACGAAACCCAGCGACCGGTTAGGGCCCACAGAGTCGGCCTTCTCCAGGTCCCGTCGGCCAGACAGTGTCGCCTGGCGGGGCCTAGGGGAAGGGCCTTTTCTGTTGCGGCCCCGGCCCTCTGGAATCAACTCCCCCCGGAGATCCGTATCGCCCCCACCCTCTCCGCCTTTCGTAAACTACTAAAGACCCATCTCTGCCGGCAGGCCTGGGGCGGTTGAAATCTTGCCCCTAGCCAGTGTATGTCTGTGTGTATGTTTGCTGAATGAATGGTTCTTAATTTAGGGGTTCTTCTTTTTATATATTTATTTTTATAAATGTACTATTTAGTTTGTATTGGATTTCTATTTATGCTGTAAGCCGCCCTGAGTTCCCGGAATAGGGCGGCATAGAAATTTAATAAATAATAATAATAATAATAATAATAAATAATACATTTAAATCACACTATTATTCAGAATAAATGATAATGTATATGCACACACTATAACTTCTTTGGAGGGAAAGACATGGTTTATATCCAATATGTTTAATTAATGCAGAATAAATATCTGTGGTTACCACTGATGATAACTTATTGAATAAAATCTACTTGACTCCATGACATATTTGAGGGAAATATGGAAAGGTGTTTAAGTTTAATCCTTTGTTATGTGAAAAACTAACACTTTTGGATAATATGTTTAAAATGATTAAATTGTTTGTATTTTATTTTTTAAAAAATAAGTAATAGCGTAGAAATAATATTAATACTCTGTTTGGGTTCATGTTTTGTGACCTCATACATGCACAAGTCTCCTAATGCAAAATCCTTTGCTTGCAGGCATACAACAAACTAAGCCAGGGGTGTCAAACTGCTGGCCAAAGGGTCAGTTGCATCATGTGGAGGCCAAGCCCACCCCAGCTCTGGCAATGCGAAAAAAGTCGCGATACATCACGACACATCATGTGATGCGTCAAGTTTGACACCAATGAACTAAGCAGATTCCACCTGATGGAGTTTTATTTATTTATTTATTTTATTTATTACTTAGATTTCTATGCCGCCCTATTTCAAGAACTCAGGGCGGCTCACAACATAAATACTAACATGTAGAAATCTAATATATAAAAAACATTGTAAAACCCGTCAATTAAAAGACCAATCATTCAAAACAGACATACAAACATACATACACTGGCTGGGGCCAGGTGTTAACTGCCCAGGCCTGTCGGCAAAGATGAGTCTTCAGTAATTTGCAAAAGGCAGAGAGGGTGGGGGCAATACGGATCTCCGGGGGGAGTTGATTCCAGAGGGCCGGGGCCACAACAGAGAAGGCTCTTCCCCTAGGCCCCGCCAGGCAACACTGTCTGGCTGACGGGACCTGGAGAAGGCCGACTCTGTGGGCCCTAACCGGTCGCTGGGTTTCATGGGGCAGCAGACGGTCCCGTAAGTAACCTGGTCCAATGCCATGTAGGGCTTTATAGGTCATAACCAACACTTTGAATTGTGTTCGGAGACCAATTGGCA
Organism: Bothrops alternatus; assembly: GCA_034064705.1. Taxonomy (NCBI): domain Eukaryota; kingdom Metazoa; phylum Chordata; class Lepidosauria; order Squamata; family Viperidae; genus Bothrops; species Bothrops alternatus. Next base: position 2,925,861 of record JARGCV010000013.1, read on the forward strand.
GCCAATGCAGCTCGCGGAGTGATGCCGAGATATGGGCATTTCTAGGCAGGCCCAATACTGCTCGCACGGCTGCATTTTGCATTACCTGAAGTCTCCAAGCATTTTTCAAAGGTAGCCCCATGTAGAGAGCATTGCAGTAGTCGAGCCTCGAGATGATAAGGGCATGAGCGACTGTGAGAAGAGACTCCCGGTCCAAATAGGGCAGCAGCTGGTGCACCAGGCAAACCTGGGCGAATGTCCTCCTCGCCACAGCCAAGAGATGATGTTCCAGATTTATCTGTGGATCGAGGAGGACACCCAAGTTGCGGACCCTCTCTGAGGGGGTCAGAAACTCCCCCCCAAGGTAATGGATGGATAGATTGCATTGTCTTTGGGAGGCAAAGCCCACAGCCACTCCGTCTTGTCGGAGTTGAGTTTGAGCTTGTTAGCACCCATTCAAACCCTAACAGCCTCCAGACACCGGCACATCACTTCCGCTGCTCCACTGAAATGACACGGGGTGGAGATGTAAAGCTGAGTATCATCGGCATACTGATGATAACTCACCCTGTGTCATCGGATGATCTCACCCCCAGCGGTTTCATGTAAATATTAAACAGCAGAGGGGAGAGGACTGATCCCTGAGGGACCCCACAAGGGAGGAACCTAGGGGTCGACCTCTGACCCCCTGCCAACACTGACTGCGACCGACCAGTGAGGTAGGAGGTGAACCACTGCAAAACAGTGCCCCCAACTCCCAACCCCTCCAGCCAGCGCAGAAGGATACCATGGTCAGTGGTATCGAAAGCCGCTGAGAGGTCAAGTAGCACCAGGATAGTGGAATATCCCCTATCCCGGGCCCGCCAGAGATCGTCCATCAGCGCGACCAAAGCAGTTTCCGTGGAGTAGCCGGGCCTGAATCCTGACTGCTGAGGGCCCAGATAATCGGCCACATCCAAGGACCGTTGGAGCTGGAATGACACCACCTTCTCAACAACCTTCCCTAGGTATTATAAGGTATTAACTTAATCATCAACCTAAATAAAAAACAGAAAAAAACAAAAAAATTCTGCATTGGCACTTGAATATGACTTCAGAAAATGATATCCAAGTTGGTATAGTAGTTATGATGTTGTATAGATACTGGAGGACTGGTGACTTTGGGCCACTCATTCTTTTTAGCCCAATTCACCTCAAATTGTTCCTGTTGTGGGGAAATAGGAAGAGTGTACATTATGTTCATTTTATTCAGTGATACAAAAGTAGGATGTTAATCAAATAATAAGTAAAAATGCTGACATATACAGAAGTAAACAGAGCTTTACTTAAAACTGTATTAAATTTAATAAGCAAGATTATATTTAGGAAATAGAGAGGAAATTTTTGATAATTAATTTGAGCTATAGTTATATGATTTTGTCTTTGAATGATTTGACATCTTGACCACCACATTGTGTCCTAAGCTGGAAAAAAATGGAAAAACCAGAAGTAAACAGAGCTTTATAAAGTAGGCAACTAATACCAGATGTAAAGAAATTTGAAAATAGAAAGCTTTTTTTCTGAATTAACGTCCCTTTTTCTACAGCTTCTGTCTCTAAATTTAATCACCAGGATGTGAACAGACATGTTTGACGTCCATTCTGAAAGGTTTATTCAAAGTTTTTCTAAATAGGTGATGGTATCCTTTATGATAATTGGATTATAAACATTTTTTTCAAGGAGTGATTACTGTATCTGTTGAATACTTTGTTCGCGTGTGAATGATGAAGACACATGGCGATGCTGAACAACGCTTTATTCACCTTCTCAACAACCAAGCAAACACAAAAGGCACGCAGGCCTTTTTATATGGCCAGAAACCCGGACAATGTCGACCAATGCAAACAGAGCATTTTCGCGCTTGCACATGCGCACAAGGCTGGCACCGCTCTGTCTGGTCCCGGGCAGCTTTTGGAATGCCCGGGACCAATGCAATGTCCCGAGCCTGCTTTTGCAGGCTCAGGACACAACAGTATCATATAAGTTCCTTATGCTACATTAGGACTGCAAAACATTCAAAGGAGTGCTGTGTAAAGCAGGTGGGCAGGAGCAAAGTACCCCTTTCTGAAGTTTTGAAACATCACGTCCTCTAGAAAACCCAAATGCAATCACAATGCAATGTTTCTAGGTAATTTCTTCATGCATATACATGTTCAGCTACTTCATTTTCAAAGCAGTCCCTGCAGAAATGTTGTCAATGAATGCAGAGATGACCCAGGAGGTCCTGAACATATATTGAGGTGGGGGATAAATACACCAAATCCATTGCACCACGTAATAGCTCCAGGCTGTTATTTGCAGAACTACAAAAGTCAGAGGTGAGAATCCTATGATTTCATCCAAATAAGGAAACAAGCACACCACCCTTTTTGTATGTACACTTGACTCAAAAGGACCAGAACTTAAGGTTTGATGTTGATGTGCTTGTTTATCTGCAAAAGCTCAATCTGACTATACTATCTACATATACCAGCATTTGCTTTCAAACTTCAGTTTCAATAGTAGTAGTAGTAGTAGTAGTAGTAGTAGTAGTAGTAATAATAATAATAATAATAATAATAGTAAGAAGAAGAAGAAGAAGAAGAAGTTGGAAGGGACCTTGGAGGTCATTTAGTCCAACCCCCTGCTCAGTCAGGAAACCCTATGCCATTTCGGACAAATGGCTGTCCAGTCTCTTCTTAAAAACTTCCAGTGTTGGGGCATTCCCCACTCCTGGAGGCAGGTTGTTTGACTGGTTAATTGTTCTAACTGTCAGGAAGTTTTTCCTTAGTTCTAGGTTGCTTCTGTCCTTGATTAGTTTCCATCCATTGCTTCTTCTCCTGCCTTCAGGAGAATAGCTTGACTCCCTCTTCTTTGTGGCAGCTCCTGAGATATTGGAACACAGCTATCATGTCCCCCCTCATCCTTCTCTTCATTAAACTAGACATACCCAATTCCAGCAACCATTCCTTATATGCTTTAGCCTCCAGTCCCCTAATAATCTTTGTTGCTCTTCTCTGTGCTCTTTCTAGAGTCTCAACATCATTTTATATCGTGGTGACCAAAACTGGATGCAGTATTCAAAGTGTGGCCTTACCAATATTAATATTTTTCTAAAAGTTGAGTATAGTTAAAACCACATAGTTTGCTAACTTATCGTGTCTGTGTTATAGCCATAATCTTAAAAATGATGGGATAATTCATAATAATGATAAATGAAATTTAGATGTCTCTACACTTCCTTCTTTTATAGACAAGGCAACTACCCAATGAAAATCAATAGCCCTATAATTTTAATCTTTGTCATGCTCTAAACTGAATAATTTTAGTTTGAATGGAATATTTTAAAATGAAATAAATTCATATTTAGAGAAAAAATGAAACATTCTTAAGCTCTGTATCCCCCTTCAATAGTATCAGAAACATCAAATAAGCCCTTTTGCTATATAAATAATATCTATATAATATTCTGTAACATATCTGTCTGTCTGTCATCTATCATCTGTCTACCTCAGGGGTGTCAAACTGCCCGCCTGCGGCCCAGATGCATCACTGGGAAACCGCGCCCACCCCATTGCCGGCAATGGGGAAAAAGCGCAAATACATCACGTGACGTCGCGAGTTTGACATGTCTGATCTACCTTCTATGTAGTTTGTTGGTTCATAAAGAAAGGTTTATTCAAAATCCACAAATAGCAATACTTTTATAGATTTAACCAAAATGGCATTTAAAAATCATGTTCTCCATCAGTCGAGGAGTCATAGAATGTAGGATGGGAAAAGGCAAAATTAGGTTAGATGTTGGTGTCATATTTATGCAGGTATTTCACTCTGAAGTAAGAAATTGCAAAATGAATATAGGCTGTGCTTATGTTAAAAGTATCAATAGACACCTAGATTTCTGGGCAAAGAAAACAGACCTATCTCCTACTGAAATCTTTTCTAATTTACTATTTCACTTTGATTACAATCTCCTTTTCGGTATATTACTACATCAAACAGATTTGTGACTTACATAACACGAGTTGTTATAGTGCTGACTTTTTAACCTAACAGCTGTTGTGTATTTAACTGTCACAACAAAAATAACTTAATTAGTGGGTTTCTGCATTAGCAGTTTGTCATAAGTATCACAGCACATTACTGTTTTACCTAGAAATTGGTATATATTTTGTGAACTGACATGTTTAAAAATTAACTAAAATAAGTGGAATCGTATATTTCAACATTAATACAGAGTTGTACAACTTGGGTTGCTCAGCATCCCTGATCATATGTTAGAAATGTAGCATAGCTTTTACAAGAGCAACTTTTAAATTGTAAACTAGATGAGAATCTGAATGCAGGATTTTAGTTCTATATTCTCAAGATCCAGGACTGTAAGCAGCTCCATTAAACTGAAAGAATGGAAAGACTCATGGAATTTCTAGTTACCTTTGACTAAGTCAGTGAGTATGGTATTTTGCTACAGAAATATTCGAGGACTTTAAAATGGAATCCTTACAATGAGCAGATCAAATAGGTACGTAGTTCTATGTTTTTAAATTAATTTTTGGATTCAATTAATGTTAAAGCAGCCTATCCTACATGCAATTAATAGTTGGAACCTGTTATGGAGGCTCTGGAAGGTTAATAGAGAAACACTCTTTTATTGAGCTCTTATTAGACCTGGAATGTTAATGCAAATTATTACTGTATTGAATCGGTATTATTCAAACAAAATTTCTGAGAATCATAGGGCATGTTATCTCCTGCATCGTTCAGAAGGAAAAATGGTATTAATTGAGACAGAGCAAAGTTTAAGGATAACAGTACAGGTTGTCCTTGACTTACAACAATTCATTTAGTGACCATTATAACGGTACTGAAAAAAATGACATGAGCATTTTTCACACTTATGACCATTGCAGCCTCCCCATGGTCATGTCATCAAAATTCAGATACTTGGCAAAACTGATTCATATTTATGATGGTTGCAGTGTCCTGGGGTCATGTGATTACCTTTTGCGACCTTCTGACAAGCAAAGTCAATGGAGAAGTCAGATTCACTTAACAACCATGTTACTAGCTTAACAACTGCAGTGAGTCACGTAACAACTGTGGCAAGAAATGTTGTAAAATGGGGCAAAATTCACTTAACAACTGTCTCATTTAGCAATAGAAATTTGGGGCTCAGTTGTGGTCATAAGTCAAGGACTGCCTGTATAGATAGAGAGTTGGAAATGTGATGTTTTTGGAAAAAATGGTACTGTATCCAGTTCCAGCACTATGTGTTTAGAGCTAGAAGCATTATTAGAGACCCCACACACCCATTTTACGGTCTATTTCTGTTGCTCCCCTCTGGGAGGAAGTTTCGAAATATTTCTAGCAGACTACACAATTCTGTAATAGCTTTGTTTCCTATGCCATCCGTCTGGTAAACTCGCAAGATTCGTTTTTCTTGCCATGCACATGTATACATAACCCAAATTAGACTGTTGTTTCTCTGTGTCATATAATATATGTGGGTATATGCATAATTCTGTATTTATTTATTTATTTATTTATTTTTGTCATATTTATGTAGTGTATATCGGAGGTGGTGACCCTTTGAGAGCTGAATGCAATGAAATTTCATTTTAATGTATGCCGATTAGTATACATTCAAAGTGACAATAAAGTTATTATTCTATTCTATTCTATTCTATTCTATTCTATTCTATTCTATTCTATTCTATTCTATTCTATTCTATTCTATTCTATTCTATTCTATTCTATTCTATTCTATTCTATTCTATTCTATTCTATTCCCTAGTAGGTGAAATCTATTTTTAACTAAATACTACTACATTGGCTGATTTTCAGCTTTGTTGTAGGAATTTTGTTTTCTTTCTTATGTGGATGTGGGTTTCTCTGATGATGGACATGAATAGTAGGTTGTGGAGGTGAAGGAGGAGAAATGTTTTGGCCTGTATGATATAAAACTGAGGCCCTTAAGTATATATCTAACCAGAGGAGTCAATATTGTTCAATTTATATTCAGATACAGTGTTTGGGAAAGTAAATGCAGCTTTTCATGTTTAATTTTTTTCAGACTGCCTTTCCATTATATCAACTGATTTAATGTCAATGTTGTTAGTTTTGAAATGGATTACAAATGTCCAAATTGAAAAAGTACTAGTACTATCTGATTCTTTGTCAACATTAATGATTGTTCATAATGGAGAAGTTAGATAAAAGAATGATCTGGTGAATGAAATTTGGTTTCTCAATATAGAATCACAGATAATGTTTTTTTTAATTCATTTCTGTTGGATCACATCTGGAATTAGGGGGAATGAAAAAGTGGATCATGTAACTAAGGAGAGTTTGTATCATGCTGATGTAGATAGTTTTGTGTGTTTATTTTTTTAAGGAGATCAAAAGCAGACTTAATCAGGAGATTAGAGATGTGTGGCACCAGTGGGCATTAGGAAGCATTGATAATAGCATTTATAACCTTTCCTGGTTTGACTGATTTTCAGGGATTTGTCTGCCAAAGCTGGGGCAGATGAATTAGTTAGTCTTTTCCAAATTTTGTCATATCATTATGTGTTAAAGAGGAATTTCTTCAGAGTCTGAAGAGATACAAAGGGTAAGTAATTGAATGTATAGACTCTTTTAGTAATTATAGAGGTTCTCGTGGCTTTGCTTTATTATTATTCACCCAATGAAGAAGACAAAGTCTGCTTTGAATACTTTGCAACTAATCTTTGCTTAATGACTGCTTCAGTCTTTGCAAGATTTTTAAAGGAGAAGACTCTCTAATCCAGTGAAACCTGCTAGAAATATTGAATACCTAACTGAATTCTGACTGTGGTCTTACCCATTGTTCTGTTGTATTTAATGCTGCTTTTGACCCAAGATTGCTGGTTGAGACATGGATAGGAGAGAGTGGGATATGGATGTTTTGAAAATACTAAGCTACCTTAAAAATTAAAAAGAGGATAACCTACCTCTGCTGAGATTCTGACTAGTGAAAATATAGTTCTGATTAATATTAAGGAAGAGCTATGGTGGCACAGTGGTTAGAAGGCAGTATTGCAGGTTAACTCTGCCCACCACCAGAAGTTCAGTTGTGACCAGCCCAAGGTTGACTCAGCCTTCCATCCTTCCAAGGTCAGTGAAATGAGGACCCAGATTGTTGGGGGAATATGCTGACTCTGTAAAATGCATAGAGAGGGCTGTAAAACACTGTAAAGCGGTATATAAATATAAGTCCAAGTACTATTGCTATTATGAGTTGAAATTAAAAGTGGACCTAGAAATGTTTTGGGGTCTTAAAAAGGGGGTGGATTCTGAAGTTTAGTATGCCATAAAAAGGATGGATGGGGGGTTGTGCAAAAAGAAAAAAAAGAGGACTATTTAATTGAGTTTTCCCATGTTTGATCACAGTATGATCAAAAGGCATCCTTCATATTACCTGTACAGCACAATCCTAAATATACATCACAGTACTGAATCCTGGGTCACTTAAAATAATCTATCAGTATTTTTTTAAAATAAACTTTATTGAATATTTACAAACTTTAAAAGTACAAAATTAACAATGTAAAATACATAAAACATAGACATTAAAAAAAACATCAGACATGCATTGACAAAAATTATATCTTAAATTAATATCTATAATTATAAACAAACAACATTTAATAATCGTATCAACTATTAGTTGATTCTTGTTTATATACAGTCTTATTCTTAAATCTATGAGAGATGTAATATAATTGTATTGCATAGATTAAATAAATATACAGTTCAACAATTATACATATCATATATTTCCTATCTTCAATTGTCTGGAGCAAATTATCACGTATTTTCTCAATTTGGGTGATATGTCTTGACTTTCGGCAGTCTCATAAAGGTATATCAATAAATTAGAATACATTTAGGTCAGAGGATGAATAAAATTATTATCTATGTCTTGTTTATTATTACACTTTATTTTAAGGTTCCAAATTTTTTTTTTCTCTAGCCATTCGTACCATTTATTCCAGGTCTGATAGAATAATGTATCTTCTTTATCCTGTATTTTAAGGGTTAATTTATTCATCTCAGCTACTTCATTTATTTTGTTAATCAAATTTAAGGTTGATGGAATCTTTTCTAATTTCCAATTCTGGGCATAAATTAATCTGGCGGCTGTAATTATATGTATTATTAGATATCTGTCTTCTTTTGTTATTTTGTATCTTATTATTCCTAATAAGAATAATTCAGGATTCATTGGAATTGTTTGGGCAGTGATTTGTTCTAAATATTTTTTAACTTTATTCCAAAAAATTTTGGCCAATGTACAGGTCCACCAAAGATGATAATATGTTCCGATTTTAGCTTTACACTTCCAACATTTGGAAGATGTATTGGAAAACATTTTTGCCAATCGGGCTGGGGGGAGGTGTCAACGGTAAAACATTTTGAGAATGTTCTCTTTATAAGCAGATGAAATAGTAAGTTTATAATTAACATTCCAAATTTTTTCCCATTCTACCAAATAAATTGTATTTCCTATATTTTTTGCCCATGCGATCATATTACCTTTAACTTCTTCTTCTATCATTTCGTTTTGTAGTAGAAATTTATATATTTTGGAAATGAATTTTTGATCCATTCCAAATAATATTTTATCTAATTTGTTTGCTTTTTGAAATCCATATTTTTTGGTCTTCTATATATTTTGAATTGATTTGAAAATATTGCATCCAATCTAAAATGATTCCTTTTTCTTTTAAACTTTGAATTGAAAGTAATTGATTATCTTCTGTTAAAATTTGATGATATGTTATTATTGTATTAGGATTTAATAAATTGGGATAAGTTATAGATTCGTTAGGAGAGAACCATCTAGGTATTTTAGTATAAAATTGTCTTTTAATTTGAAACCAAATTTCTAACAAATGTTTCCTTATATAATGTTGTTTGAAGTGTGCGTATGATTTATTTTTTGTCCCAAATAAAAATGAATGCCAACCAAATTCAAGATTAAAGCCTTCCAGAAGTAATGTTCTCCTATTTCTAAGCATACATACGAGGGCTCTCAATTTCATATTCATCCTTCCATAATAAAATAAAATAAAACGGAAAAATATAGAAAAATTAACACTGAAAATAAATAAATCTGAAAATAAATAATCTGGAAAAACAACTGCACAGAGATTCTTCAAATGTTAAAATATTAGAAGAATTAAATACAAATAAACATAAAATAAATCTTATCACACAAAATGAAATGATAAAAAAATGTAAAAGCCACAAAACAAAAGTTCTTTGAGCATGCAAATAAACCGGGTAGATGGCTGGCTCATAAAATAGCAAAAGAAAAAACAGAAAGAAATATAGAAATTTTAATGGATCATAAGGGTGAAAGACAAAATAATGCTCAAAAAAAGAAAGATATAATAATTGATTTCTATTCAAATTTATATAAAAAAGAAGATATTGAACAAAGAAAAATTGTTGAATATTTAGAACAAACTGATTTACCAAAAATTACAGAAAAAGAAAGAGTAATGTTAAACAAAAAAATAACTTCGGAAGAGCTAAAAAATGTGATACAGACTCAGAAAAATAATAAATCTCCTGGTCCAGATGGTATTCCATCAGAATTATACAAAACTCTAATAGATCTCCTGGCACCAATGATTTTGGAACTATTTAACTATGTCTTAGACAAAAGTAAAATACCAGAATCATGGAAAGAAGCATATATCAGTTTAATACTCAAAGATATAACCAATAAACATCAAATTCAAAATTATCGCCCAATCTCACTTTTAAATACAGACTATAAAATATTTGCAGCAATTATGGCAGCGAAGTTTAAAAAAATATTAAATACATTAATCCATCCTGATCAAAATGGTTTCCTACCTTATAGACATATTAAAAGTAATACAAGAACAATATTGAATGCAATAGAATATTATGATTTACATACAGAGAAATAAGTTGCACTTATCTTGGTAGATGCAGAAAAAGCATCTATCAGTATTTTAAAGGCAAACGAATCAGCTGCTATCAAGAATCTATCTTAAGCATAATTTCTTCTAAATGAACATCTTGAGCTGCCACAAATGTTAATTCAACAGGACTAACATCTCATTAATCTTCAAAGATAATTTTCTATTTTTTACAGGCCACAAACACATTTGTATCATTGGACTCCTTGTGCTTTATCGATGTTCTATACTTAGGTTTATATAACGTACGGAAAAGAAAATGATTTTTCAAAACCCTAATATTCATTGCCAGAAGGATAAAACTGAATCCTGAAGACATTTTTGCCTTTGAAAAACTGATACTCAAAGTGCTAAGCTAGTTGATAAAATATATGGAAAATTCCATATATTAGAAAGGAATGGAATAATATATTCTAAGATTGGAATAATTAGCAGGCTATTTTTATATTCAGCAGAGCAAAACAGGTATGAGTAAGAACTAAAAATGCTTATAGACAGATGCTTAAAGCCCCAAAGATCAACAAGCATGGAATTTAGAATTTGCATGGTAGGTAAAAAAAAAAAAAAATCTGACATCTCTAAGCTTTCTGTGCTCATTGGGAAATAAGAGAGGAGGAGGAAAGTCTTTTGTGGGAAACAGCCTAAGGAGAGAATTCAAGTGACAGTCTTCCAATCAAGGAAGAAAAGTGACAAGACCAAGGGCCTTTCCCCTCTGGCACATAACCACGGCACAAATGTACCTTGGAAACCACTTTTCTTTCTAATATGTCATCATGTGGTCCTTTATAGCAACCCCATCTCACATCCAAGGCTATTTAAACTTTTTCTTATCTGTTCCCAAGTTGCTTAGAGCAATTTTATGTTTCTCTACTGCTGTCAGGTAAAATCTGGTTTTATTACACATAATGTCACAAAACATTACATGGCAATGTGTACAGTCTGGTTTGAGATAAAATCCAGGCCATCTTTGTGAATTGGCTCTTAGACTATTAGTTTATTCCAAAGCAATTTTTATCTCATATGTCTTTGTTTTGGTTTTCAATTATAAACTTTTGTAGCTTTATGTGTAATAAAGTGATTTACTGTTTTCAGATTATGATCAATATTGTTGAACATTTTATCTGGCTGCCCTTTGGTTGTATAAATTTCCATTTCAGTTTCAAAATCTTAGTTTATTTATTAATTTAGTAAAATTGTATGACCATCCATCTTATGTATATAATCCTGTTTAGCTAACAACAATCCACAAGGAATTAAAATAATCCTAATATAGTAACTCAAGCACCATATAACCAAGTCATGACACAAACCACAGCCATACTAGACTCAATTAACATCTTGGCCCATTTCTGGGGAAGTTCTGGTAGTGTTAGCATTGTCTTTTTTAAGCAGGCAGTATTGCTATGGGTACAATCTGATATGCTTCACTGACAATATAATTGGTATCACAAGTGATCTCTAGAGTTGGACTTAATAGTCAATTTAGGCTTATGTGGTTATGACTATCCTTCATAGCCATTGAGAACACTTAATTCAGACTTTTCCTGTCTTTCAAACCTCTTCCCTTGAATCTCTCCCTTGAATCTCAAATCTTTTCCGAAATGCTATAGGTTTCCTGCCTGAACAGGAGATTGGATTAGATGACCTCCAAGGTCCCTTCCAACTTTATTTATCATCATCATCATCATCTGCTAGGGTTCCAAGTCAATTACAAAGGCCAACAAAAACTGGAGTGTACAGTATTGGTGGCAGAGGGAAGGCTGCATGATGAACAGAAGAGATAAGGAGAGGGACAGGTTCAGGCTGCTACTAAATATCAGAATAGCAAAGTTGGAAGGGACCTTGGAGGTCCTCTAGTCCAATGTGTTGAACATTTTGATTATGAGAAAGAGCTCACAGGAACCCTTCTTGTGAATGCCATCTTCATGGCTCCAGTTCTCTGGTAGCCTCTTCTACTTATACTGTGGTTTCCCTTCAGATCATATAAATCTTTCACCTCTTGTAACTGCGGCAATTGCTGATTAAAGCTTGAAATGGTACAAGGTATATCATGAAAGCAACAAATGTTGTCTGCTTGCTTCAAGAAGAACAGTGTCATTTTAGCTCACTGAGTGAAAATAAAGCTGCTTCTTATGCACCTCACTTGTGTATTGTTTGTTTATATGTTCCAAAACATTTTCACAATATATAGTAAGACAAAACCACTTTATCACCAAATAAAACTGTGCTAAATCAAATGACCACAGCCTAAAAGTAACAAAGGAAATATTTCCAAGCTACAAAGAACAAAATATTATTAATACTAGCTTTTTGGGAGGAGACGCTGGGTTTTAAGTCAGTCTTGATATCTGATGATTGCCTGGACAAGCCTTGACAGGATTTAGCATCTTGACAGGTTTTCTTGACAGGATTTCAGAAGTGGTTTGCCACTGCCTACTTCCTGGGGCTGAGAGGGAGTGCTGGCCCAAAGTCACCAGTTGATTTTGTACCTAAAACCAGACTCACAATCCATTGGTTTCTCATTAACAGCTTACCTAAAGCAAAAGAAGAAGGAGGAGAAGGAGGAGGAGAAGGAAAAGGAAAAGGAGAAGGAGAAAGAGAATTGACCAACCAAACCTCACAAAGTCAGTTCTTCAAGTAAGAGAGTGAAGGATCTCAGTACCTTGGGGACATAGAATTGAAAGAGAAAGAGGTATTTCTTCACACATTCTATTCCCAAATGATTCTTATAATCAATGTAAACATTAAAATCAGTTTTCAGAGAACTAATATGAATAAATACTAGTAGAAATTAGTAAGGCAGCAATATATGACTGATACACTGCTTTTCCTAAATTAAGTTTGTTTTGCAAAACTGTCATTCAGATAAATATATAATAAAAACTAGGCAGGAATATTGTAGGGACAGCTGGTGGAGGTGAATCCTGAATTTCATTATGCCACCCTTTTTTATGTAAATGCAACATATTTCTAAAGGGAGTTTACAGAAATTTAGGGTTTACCTCCACTAGATGTCCCTAAAATATTGCTGCCTAGTTTTTAATTATATGTTTGTGTGTGTGTGTGTGTGTGTGTGTGTGTGTGTGTTATAATTACAAGAAAACAAAAGTGTGTTCTCCAATAATATGAGATATTACTTTGCATTCAAGCACTTGTTAAAGGATATTTATCTTATGTTACTCAAATATCACTTAAGTTGTCTACTCCTAAAGAAGGGTCATTATTTTGGAAGAGTGTATTCACAAGAAAGACATTAGGGAAAATTAATCTGATGTAGAAGTTTTCAACTTGCCTTCAGTATTGGAAGCTATTCTTGATGTCTGAGAGTTTTGTGCTTCTAAAATACATTGAGAATCATTAATAAATATCCTGCTGAAATGCAAAGAGTGGATGATCAGATGACGGAAAGTTTAAATTTTCTTTTTAGAAAAGTGACGGTAAAGGTTTATTTACAAAGGAAGCCCTGTTCAGGTCATACACATGTTTGTACTCTATGATATTGACCCTCTAAGGATTAAGTTATCATCCTTGGTCTTTTCATCTGATTTAATCTATATTAAAATACAAATGCTTTTAAGGACATCTGAAGTCTATCTGCAATGTGATTTTCACAATTGTACCTAATATTACTTGAATTTTCAGCACTAGAAAGTGAATGCTGAATAGATAAAAGAAAGTGAGAGCCTACTCTTCACTCATTTTTAATTTCTAGGCACAAGAGCTAACATATATTCATAATATATATATAAAAATGTCTCCGTAGAGATTTGTAGGGCAAACTGAGCAAAATCTGTTTCACAGACTACTAAGCATATTCAAACTTATTGCTTCTGTCTTTTTCTTTCTCTAAAATCATATCCAAACTATTTTCAGAGTTGTAAGCTGTTTACACTGATAGAAATAGCTTCCATTTTAATGTTAATAAAATATCCTTATAGCTTACATACATAACAAAAGCTCTGTACAGTACTACTCTGCATATTTATGTAAGGACTGTTAATAGAAAAAGAAAACTGTTTCAGCAGCAGCTACTTACTGTTATTAAATCATCAGTTTCTCCATGTCCTAGATGTCAATCAAGAGTCTGAACAAAAAGCCATTGTACAAAAGACAATTTTTTAAAACTACATTCTTATCACACCACATCAAACAATTATTGGTGGCTTATCTAAAAAAAAACCACACCACATAAAAATTTAAAAAAAACATAAAACCACAGTGGATCAGTAAAAATAAATACAAAAGCATCCCTAATCACCCCCCCCCGAGATTCCTAATTTTCTACTAGTCTTCTAGAGAACCCTTGGTTTCATTTCTTTTCGAAACTATAATAAGGCAGGGGACAAGTTGTTTAAGAGAAAGACAGCTCTAATCAAGAATATTTGTTTCCAGACTTTTCTGGAAACAGGGAAGAAATCCACAGCCTTCATTCTCAGCCTACAGAAGGCAGATTCTATCTCAAACTAGCAATCATTCAGATAAAGCTTATAGACTATAGATGATAAGCAGAACCTTGAACTGGACCCAAAAGTCTACCAGTAATGAATGCAAACCATGCAAGATTTTTGTATTCCCATTGCTTCATTTTTCTAATGAATATACAATTGCATTCTATATAAGTGTAGGAGCCAAATGATCTTTAAGGGCAGCTTGTTGTACATCTAATTGCAGTATTGCAAGTAGGAGAACATAAAGATAGTAGCAAATGGTATTTGCAGTGTGAATTCTCAAACAGCACAAATGCACTAGACAAAGAGCTGGCTCTTACACATTTCTTTCAAATATGTATTCTCTATTATGACTTGCTTACTCTCTTGTAATCCCTTACTCTCCAATTAATGTACAAATGTAGATAACAAGATGTATTTGAGGGGCCTTATCTATCTGTCCCATCAAGTCAGGCAGAAGAAGTATACTGTAGGTCCCATCTTTCAAGGATTTCCATCTGGTGGGACCCAGGTAGCATACCTCTTCTGCTATGGCCCCTCTACCTTGGAACATAACTCTCCCTCCCCCACAAGGTGAGATTAACCATGTTTCTTTTAGCCTTCTGGAAGGCTCTTTAAATACCAGGCTAGGAGAGCCAAGGAGAGCCTGCAACGAGGCTTTATGAGATTAAGTGATATTTGTGTCCTGACTCAGGCTCAGGACTGAGTTTCTGAATATGACACTGAAAAAGCAGCTCCATTGAGTGTGGAATGTCAGCCTTAGGAAAGACAAAGTCAGGAATCAGATGAGGCTGATCAAATTAGGCACCATCTTTGCAGAAAAAGTCAGAAGAAAATGAGATAAGACATTCCAGCCCATGCATACAACAAGTAGAAGTAAAAACAAAACTGGATCGATTCTTCTCTTTAAATAAAAATTAATTTTGCCATGTCTGCCAACTCCACCACCTGTACCATCCATTCTTCCATAATGGGAATTAAGTCTTTAAATTTTTTGTATTAGGAAATTAGGTCCTTTAAAGTCCTGTACCATGACTCCTGTAAAAGCACAAGGATTGTAATGTCTTTTAATCAAAAGTTGATTTGAAATGTGACATATTTGAAATGTGGAGTATTATAAAGACAGCCATGTAATTTGCAAGAAAAGCAGATTGAACAGTTACTGTATCCTGTAACATTTGTGTGTGTATACGTGT
The DNA here is from genome assembly GCA_034064705.1 of Bothrops alternatus. Lineage (NCBI taxonomy): Eukaryota > Metazoa > Chordata > Lepidosauria > Squamata > Viperidae > Bothrops > Bothrops alternatus. The sequence goes on from JARGCV010000013.1 coordinate 2,941,482, forward strand.
ATATATATCTTGAGATGAATTTAATTTAATAAATTATTCTTTCTTAATGTAGTGGACATCGGAGGAGGATTAATAAGGATTGGAAGTTATCTTCAAAATATTGGATATATAAATAATGAAAAGAAAGGACATTGAAACATTTGTTTGGTGCCTGTTCTATGGTTGTTCCATTTTAATTGTGTGTTTGTGTCTGGGGACACATATTCTTTATTTTATTTTTTTATTTTTTGTACATTTTAAGTTATAAAGCATTAAAACATTAATTGTGGAACTATGATAAAATAATTATCTTTCCTTATTCGCAGAAGCCACCATTGTATTTTATGTATATATTCTCTCTATACCTCTGGTCTACCATGTGTTAAATACTTTAGGAGTACATCTAATTATAAGAAGTCTTCCTTTAATATGTCATTTGAACTAGTACAGTCCTCTGAGAACTGTAGTTTTAAACAATCAATGTAAGTATAGCCAAGCCAATCAGTATCATGACACTGGAGAGACTTTAATCAATTTATTTAATCTTGTTCAGTTTGCAAAAGTTAAAAGGCCAATTTTAAAAGAAATGAATCTTAAAGAATATTTTGAGGAAAACAGAAACCCAAAGGAATAGTTAATTCAACTGAATTTTAACACTAAGTAAAAGTGTCTGAAATGCTAAACTCTTTAATCTAGTTTTCTGTGCATATGAGGTATTCTCATGCTTTGCCAACTTTTGAGATTCTGCTTAAAAGTGTCAAATTTCATTTAAGTTTGAATGTCACAGAGAAGTAAGCAATTGCTAAGAAGGAGCTATTTGTTATTCCATGAACTATGGAAGGGCTTTTTTTTAAATGCACTATTTAAAATGCTTTCTTACTAACTCAGTTGATTTGGAAAGATACTAAACTATGCAAGCGAAGCATTATTTTACTATAGCACTGACTTAAGTCTTTAATCAGAAACAAGTACATCTCGGGTGATAGAGAACTGGTTTACAGTGTATCTATTATCTTGTACAAGCAGGATTTAGTCAGATATGAACTATTCAAAGTTACAAACAGTATCCTAGAAAAATCAAGTACTATCAAGGTTCTCTTCCCTTTTAAGTTCTGAGTCATCTGCAGTAATACCGTTGAGTGAGAAGGACGTTTTTGCCTCCTTTAACAACATTCATTCAAGTTATACCTAACATTTTTTTCCTAGTTTTTATGTCTATCCTGTGAGAGGCTTAATATTTTTCTCTGAGTCAGTTTTCAGCATTTCTCTCACAGATCTGTCACTGCTACTACCATCATTACTGACCATACATGCAGGAGGTTGAGCCAGGGATGCATGAAGTGCTGCTGTTCATTTTCTGGATAAGCCCAGAAGATGCAAAGACAGTTTCTCAGATAAAAGTAGACCTGCTTTCCCATGATAGCTAAATGATTAGGTTCCCACTGAATCACATTGACAGGTAGACTGGAACTTACATCCCTAAGTAATGTGGTCATTAAGTGATAGCTTGAATTTTACAACCTTTTGGGGGGGGCACTAGATTCTAGATTCCCCCATTGACTGGGGAAGATCCCTGGGATTGCTGTACACAACAATAACATGGTTCCAGGATGCCATCTCCCTTGTAAATATATGCCAATTGTGAAGCACTCAAATTTTGATTATGATCTAAGTGCAAAGTTGTAAGAGTGAGGACTAGTTGTACAAGACTTTTTCAGCATCATCGTAACTTCAAATGGACAATAAACAAATGGTTGTAAATTGAGGACTTCCTGTAATTTATTCTGACTAGGTGAACAAATAATCCTCATCTTAACTGGCTGAGTAATAACTAGCACTTATTTGTTTGTTTGTTTATTATATAAGTTTATATAACTGCCCAACTCACCCTCAGTGACTCTGGATGGCTTAAAAAGATAAAAGACATTCCAGGAAATTCTTTGCTTTTGTCTTTTCACAGCTTCTGTTGGCTTCCTCTTCTACTTCCACCAGTTTTTCCACACATACTAATTTTTTTCTTATCCATCAAATGCTTGCATCACTTGCCACAGTGTGAATTTCTTCTTGCTGATCATTGCCTCAGGAAAGCAGTTAGCTTTTATCTATATATCTGGTTTGTTGGTGGATTTTTTAGTCCTTGGTTTTCATAGTCACCATTTCCAGATTTGTAATTTGATGAAGTCTACATTTGTTTATCTTGCCTTTTCTCAATGTCCAACCCTACAATAGTACTGGAAAAATAATTGCTTTAACTTTTCTGATGTTCTGCAACCTAAAAATATTTTTGCCATTTATGATTTTGTCTAAGTGTGTTAAGTCTCCTTAGCATTAACTTCCTTTTACATCTACAGCTTGTTATTCATCTTGATCAACTATGAGCCCAAGAAAACAAAATTATTTGTTTGTTTTCTTAATATTCATCAACCTTTTTTCAATTGCCATTTTTAATTTCATGAGCTTTTTCAAATTTCCTTGTTTGTAGCCAACAAAGTGATATTTTCTATGTATCTTAAAGTTTTAACTTTGATTTTGATGGTAGTTCCAGCCTTGACATTCTGATATTTGCTGTTTGTGTTAAGCATCCTTTGTCTGATTCTCTTCTGATCTCTCAACCTCTCTGCTTTTCCAGATTTAGTTCTTACAGTAACATCTTGTTCAGTGTGAAGATTCTTCAAAATAATAAAGTATTCTGGTGGGCTCATTAGCCTTAATACATTTCATATTCTAATATCACCTACATGGTTAAAGGCCTTGTTGTAGTTAAGAAATTCAAGATAAACCTCTTTGTATTCTCTTGCTCTTTCCATTATCTTATGTTAACTCTCTGATCTTATGTTTCTCTGATTTTCTGAAACTGGGCCTCTTGATCTGACAATTATTTCTCCTCTTATGGATCTATTCTCCTTATGTAAGATCTTAATCAAAACTTCAAATCAAAAATTAATCAATACATGTTTTATAATTGTATTCTTTTTAAACTGTGGTGGCACTCACAAAGTGGAAAGAAGAGAGATAATTGGGGAATCACAAACTGAATGAACAGGCAAGATGGCAAACAGGAGCAGAGGAGATTTTACAAAGAATATGAACTAGAGAACAGCAGGGAGGAGCATTCTGACTGCCCATCTCCACAGCCTATTAATCAGGGAATGGGACAACTTACCACAGCCAACCCACTGCGGCCAACTTGCCGTGGCAAAGTCACCATGGCCAACTCGCCACAGCCAACTCGCCATGGTACAACTCACTGCAGGACAATTTAACACTTCTATTTAATTATTTAAAAAAAATAAAATTTATTTTAATTTTTACCATTTACATTTCATTCTGTTCTTCCTTTTGCATCTGTTCTTTAATTATTCTTTTCATAATTTCTTTGTTATTAGTGTAACTTTTGTCCTGCAACAAGTTGTCCTATGGAGAGTTGGCCATAGAGAGTTGCCCCACAGCGAGTTGGCCGTGGCAAGTTGGCCATGGCGAGTTGGCTGTGGTCAGTTGGCTGTGGCAAATTGTCATAGACCCAATTAATCAAGCTAGGGCGAGGAAGGCAGAGTTTCAGCTTCTCTAAAAGAAAAACATGGGAACTATATTTTTAGTCAAGTAATTTGTAAAGAATATAAAAAATACAAAGTTACTAACAATAACTAGTATAAAAGTAGAATACCAGCAAGGAGAGTGGGCACTCCAGCTTATTTCATATATTGTCAAGTGTATGGAGCATTTTGCCATATGGGCATAAATTGTGGGTTTTTGCTTGGTATAAAGAGCTCCTGATTTTGAAGGAACAGGTCTGTTTCCTTCAAATCAAGGTGACTGAGCTGAATATAGACGATCACAGTAATAGATATATGAGACCTTTTGAGCTAAGATAGCTTTATTCCTTTCTAGGATAACAGTAAACTTACTGCGAGTTAGAACATGACTTTTGAGAACCAACAGTACCATTTCAAGAATAAAGGCAGTGTTCCTATGCACAGCACAATCAATGGGTGATAAATCTTTAGTATTTCATACCAGGTATACTCCTCTGGGAAGGTGAGAGATCTTTTGGTGGTAGGTAGATCATTAAAATACAGATATAATGGTTTGTAAAACTTATGTAGATTCAACAGAATATATTTTTGGAAATTATTTTGGCTATAACATTAACCAAGGTGGATTTTGCCTATTTTCTAGTATATCAATGCAATTATCTACCGAGTTGGTTTTTTGTGATTTCTAGTAATTATACCAAATATTATTTACATTTCCAAAAATATTTTTAAATATTTAGAAATAAATACATTGAAACTTTAGAAGAGATTGTTCTAATATTAATAGATGGGTTGAAATTCCATTAAGTCTGTGGAGTAAAACTGATGCTGTTGAAAAGAACATGTTCCTTTATCTGATTGATAACCTGAGAGTTATCCCAATGTTAATTCCAAATAAATATTTTCTTATTGATCTCAGAACTTGCCGTGACCTTAGTGGAGATAAGTAACTTTCCAACCAGACCCATGGAGGATAATATTCTACTAAATTTTCATTCCAGATATTGTGTCTGACAATATACATGCTCAGTGACAATTCTGCATGCAGAAAAGGCATCTTACTTTTAGAGTATGTGCAGTGAGAAATATTTGGGATTTACTGGATCACAGATTGGACCCTGATACTGAAACTCATTAATATTTAACTCTTTGGAAGAATTCTACTTTAAAAATAAGTGGTACATGTTTTATTAGAAATTATGGGCAGAAACTCAGAGGGTCCCCTTTTTTGTATTCTTTTTGGCTGTTTGTTTGTTCAGGGGTTTTTATAATTAATTAACTTTTTAGTAATTCATTGTTTCATTATTTATTTTTGCATGGTTTATTTTTTATAATCTTTCTATAATATTGGAATTGGTGGCTATGACAAATCTATTGCAACAACAACAACAATAAAAGGAGAGAGAAAAAATTGATTTGCCTGGTATGGTATAAATGTTGTGATGTCACATGCTATTTAAATAAGCTGTCACATAGAAGAAGCAGCAGCAGTAATTTATGCTGGTACAATTGGAATTGTAGTTGATCAGTCCTGGAAGTCAAATTTAGCCTACTATGTAAGCCATGAGTTTATGGGTAAAGATAACAATCATGGAATAAAAAGAAGACAAAACTTCTGTGGAAAAGGGTCATGTCAGAAACATTTGAAAAAAGGATATAATGTATAGGTGTTCTCCTACTGTTAGAAATCTTAGAACAAAATGGATCAATTAGAGGACTTAGTTGTAAATAAAAATATATAATGGAAAACTATAAGAAGTTGGTGGTATAGAGAGAATCAAAGGAATATGTTTGGAGACAAACATTATAAAAAGAATATGGAAGGTAATGTTGCTTTTTATACAAAGCATAGTATTGTTGCTTGAAAAGTATTGTAGACATGTCTGCAGGAAGAGGGGTAGGGGCTGAATGACAAAAGGCATACTATAAACTTACTCCTTTGGAAATGCAACATGACAATGGTGCAATGCACTTCTTTGTCATTGTGATGAAAGCAGTGAGTTTCTTTGACTGCATAAAATCTAAGATCATGGAAAAATGAAAGGCCAGATTCTTTCACAGACTACCCTGTGCCAAGGTCAGAGATCCCTTAGCTCATATGGTGTGGAATACTTATTTTACTATTTTAATTCAAAACTTCCTGTGATTTATTAATTCATTAAGTTTTTATCTGCTATTTTCTCTTTAGGAGTTTAAGACAGAGAACATAAAACCTTTCTATACTTCTATTCCTAAAAATTAACTGTGTAATGTAAGTTAGAATGAGAGGTAGTGAGCAGTTCAAAAACACAATAAATTTTCAAAGCCTTCATTTTGCATAATGTTTGTCCTAATCACCCTTCTGTTAGCTTTTTGTAATAAATGTATTAAGGAATTTTAATGCATACTTTGAATACAGTCATTGTATTAACTTCATATACTTAATACAGAATAACAGAATAGGAACCTTGGAGGTCTTCTAATCCAACCCTCTGCTTAAGCAGGAGAACCTATACAATTTCAGACAAATGGCTGTCCAATCCCTTTTTAAAAACCTTTAGTGATGGAGCACCCACCATATTTGAGGAAAGCCATTCCACTGATAGTTCTCACTGTCAGGAAATTTCTCCTTAGTTCTAGGTTGGATCTCACTTTGATACGTTATCGTTGGTTACTTCTTGTCCTGCTCTCAAGGACTTTTGAGACCCTCTCTTCTTTGTGACAATCCCTCAAATATTGAAAGACTATCATATCATCCCTAGCCCTTCTCTTTGGTAGACTACAGTATATATACCCAATTCCTCAACCATACATCATATATTTTAGTCTCCATCCCCTAATCATCTTTGTTGCTCTTCTCTACACTCTTTCTAGAGTCCCAACATCTTTTTTGTATCATGGTGACCAATACTAGACATAGTATTCTAAGTGTGGTTTCATCAAAGTAATATAAAGCTGTACTAACACTTCACATGACCTTGATACCATCCCTCTATTGATGCAAGTCTAAGACTTCAAGTATAGTCACTTCACATAACGATGATGTTGATGTCATCTAGTAGTATTGTGCTTGCTTCAAAAATAAGTCCAAAGAGACTTGGACTAGAACAATTACAGCATTTACCTGTTTTTTACTGAAGCAGTCCGCCGTTTTCAAGATTTTGCAAAAGCCTGCAAAAAGAGTATGTTAAGAGTTGCATTTTTTCCAGTTTTGTGCAGAAGCTTGATAAAAAATTAGTTACTTCCAAAGAGATGGTATACGCTTGTGTTTCTGCAAAGTCTGAAACAATTTTTCACTTTTGATGCATTCAGGGCCTATCATCTCAACTACATTTAATCAGGGTAGATGATTGTTCCACAAAATGATACGGAGAGCACTTTATCACTAGTATTATTTCACGGCTGATTTTATTGATGTTAGTAATATATTCTTTTTTAGTTGTTTTTGTAAGTCACCTTAAGAGGGTTGTCAACATTTTAAATAAACTGTTTTGTGGAAATGAGGTAAATTATTTCCTCAAAAAACTCAATATCTACTAACATCTTGGTTTTTAAAAAAGAGACACATTCACTCACGTGATGTAAATATGCTTCAGGTCACAGTAAAATCATGTCTTCTTTGCCAAAAGGGAGTGGTACTGGGAGGGGACAGATCAAAAATCAAGATGGTGATCATGACAATACATGAAAAGATGTGATTTCAATAATATTTTAACAACTACCATTTATTTTTTGATCACCATCCCACAAACAAGCTGTTCCATTTTCAGGTTTTCAATTCTTCTTTTTCCTCATTATTCTTTCCAGTTTAATATTAGTTTTGGGTTTTCCCCCCGAAAAATAATAGTTTAGGAACTATTCACCTGGTCTGAAAATTTCCAGTTATTTAGGGAAGTTGTTTTTTACACGATATTAAATATTTTTAGACATATTTTTATTGTATGTTTCTTTGCTGCCCAGAGTTTTAGATCCCACTTGAATACTAGTAAATGTTACAGCTTTTTTCTTTTTTTCTGTTTTTTCTGCATGCCAGTTGCTAAGTTGTTGTTGTTGTTTTAAAGCCCATCAGGGTTTGTTATGTTAAAAGCAGGTAAAATGGCTTGTGCTAACAAAGAAAAATGTTGCTGTCAAAAGTAGAGTAAGAAATCTTGTGGTTTTTTATTTGGAGCCTTCTCTTTCTAATAGACACTATGTATAATGTACAAGTGGGTTATTTTTGCATCAGTCTATCCACATTGCATGTGCTTATCCATGCTGCAGTTTTATGTGCTTCTAAATGATGATGTACAAACAAACACATAAATACTCCCTTAGCTTTTAGGACTTGTATGTGTGTTGCATGTGAGTACTTTCAAGTCTGTTTTTGACTGCTAGAGATTGCTTGGACCAATTCCTGCATTTTTCTTGACAAGGTTTTCTTAAGTTGCCATTGCCTTCTTCCTAGGGCTGAGAGCCAAGATCAGCCAACTGACTCATGTCTAAAGCAGGACTAGAATTTATGGTCTCCCAATTTCTAGTCTGATGCCTTAACCACTACAAACAAGCTTATATCCATCCTAATACTATATTAGAAGATTGTTTTTTCATTAATTTAGGCACCTTTTAAAATGCATCTTATATTAGATTATTGCCTATACAAAATACCAAGTACACAATAATCTTTAATGTGCATTCTGTCTGCCAATGTCTTTACTCCTTAGATCAGAGGTAAACAGCAATCAAACAAGGAAATGACAACAATGAGACTCTATTGTTAACAAGCACCAGGCAACTCTTGCTATTGAAGTTCACCAAACATGGATCTTGATAGATGCCTTATTACTTTTTTGACATATAGCTTTCTTATTTAGAGCTTCAGAGAAAGAATGAATCTCTCAAACCAATGTTCATTCCTTGATCTAACCTACAGATGGTGAAGGAGAAGGCACTCATAAACTGTTTGCTATCAAGAAATTTAGGTCCTTAAGAATAAACAATTATCTATTATTATTATCTTGAGTTGAGCTGCTCCAGCAACCAGCTGTTGAAATATGTCTTTGTTTCATTAAGATTTCAGTGCAGTTAATTCTTAAGAAGTTGTTAAGCAGATAAACACAGAGTACATGTAATTGACCAATAACTGAAAATTGTTTGAAATTGATCATATTAAAAACAACTGTAAAAATGCAAGTAACATTTTTACAAGTAAAAAATATAAAAATTCATGTTCATTTTTTTTCTAAATATGAAAATATATTTAATATTAAATGATTTTAAGAAAGATAATATATCCTTATATTTTATGAATCAGCTGTTTATCTATGCTTACTATAACTCTAAGCAAACCATTGTAAATACTGTTTTAGAATTTAGTTAGCAATGTTTCCCGCCCCCTACAAACTACAGCATGGGTTATGTATGCCTTTGTTCTCTGATGAATCAATGCTTTCAAGAGAGCAATACTTGATCAGGTTGCCATCTTTTTTAATGCGGGCATTAGATCAGCACTGGCAAATCTGTATAGATCGACCATGGATGCTGGTCTAATACCGTATTAAATGCTTGGATAAAGTTCATTGCTTTTGCATCAGTTCAAGTGTAAGAAAGACAAAGGACCTAATTGCTGTGCATCTCAGTCAATTCTCTTTTCACACAATTTTATTATACAGTACATATCATCCCAACTGATAGAATGATGGGATTTTTCTGTTCTCCTTTCCACCCTTGATTTTGAGTGTTATTTTAAGTCTTGATTTCCCAATAAGCCTACAAAAAGTTTAATTAATAATTAATTAGAAGTAATCTTAGAGAAGCATTTCATGAATCCCATATTACAAGCTATCTGGTTTCAACTCACTAGATGTATGTTGTTAATAATTATTATATTGTCTACATTAACATAAAGAAAGATATATTTATGCCAAATATACTTACATCCAGGGTATCAACTTTGCTATTTTTGCTTTAGAGTTCCTAGTGTTGTACACAAATCTTTACTGTAGCATAACATGTATTCTAAAATGTTGTCTGGATTTAATTCCTAATACAGAAATTATATTATATTGGATCACCTGTATAACATTATGAATGTCCCATAACTATAAATCATATGGCAGGTAATTATGGGCTTAGTTTACATGTTTAATTGTTTTAGGATACTTATTTCTACTAGGATTATTTTATACTATGAAACTTTATCTTTCAGCTTGATCTGTAACCAATTTAATATATCTAATCATCCAGGTTCTCAAAAACATATTGTCTTCCTACTAATAGTAGACATTAGTTGAAGAGTTTGTGTTGTTAAGATTCTGAAAGCTGGAAGTGTTATAACTCAGCAACCTAAATAAAACTGTTAATTTAAGAAAGCACTTTCCATGGGTAATAAAGAGTATTTACTGCTCAATAATTCAGAAGGTGATAGGGAAACTGCTAATCTCTAATAGCATTCAATTACTAAAGTTAGGCAGAGAACATGAAAAAGGATCCCAAAAAGGGATAGTGGCAAACCACTACCATGTCAGAAAAATAATATGATTGTGTCTGGATTAGCATCAGATGTAAAACATAAGAGTGTATTTTTGTTTAAAGGTTGGAATAATTCTAATTATTCTATTATTCTCTTCTAATTATTATTTTCTAATAATAATTCTATTATTCTAATAAAACAGAAAATACTAAGATTTATATGAAAAGGGTTATATGTTTCTTAACAATGAAGTGATTTAAATTCAGAAATGATTTTGAATTTAAGCTTGCATAACTTTTATTTTTTTAAATGGAACTTTTTTGTTTAGAAATGGTGATGAATAATTAGAGAGATACTTTTACAATACAAATAATTTAAGAAAAATGGCTAAAATATTATGTATTTATGTAGGGTGACTAGTTTCTCACTATTTATGCAACTTTATTACAATGAGACATTTAATTATAAATGATAGATTGAGCACTTTTTCCTGAGATTCTTTTGTTTCAAAGTTGACTTAATTAGGTCAGTATAATCCAATTAAAAATTTGGACAAGAATATATATATACTACAATACATCTGTATTGTATGCCCCCCCCCTATTCTTTTTGGTCAAAGCTTTCTGATGAACTAGATAAGGTAGCTTAGGGATTCATGCCCTCCTTGGCTGCTTTAGATAGTTGGGGGAATGCATGTTGCTGCTATGTGGGAATGTCCCTGAGGGACAAAGTGAAGAGATACTGCATAGGGAAGGAGAGACTAAAAGGGCAAAAAGCTAGAGTTGCTTAATAGTCAGAAATTTTTTTTAGGAAGGAGCCATCCTAATTGATCAGGTTATAAAAGAAGATGGCAGGAGATTTGTACTTTTAGACTTACAAGATTCTATTAAAAGTAGAACTAGCCTGTCTGATCATATTTCCTGTCTGGTTTATCTGGGAAGGTTGACAGTAACTCTGATAAGTCATACCAGACATCTTAAAAGAGGAGTTGGGATGTTCCTTTCAGCTATAGACACCCTTCATGGTCCTGCCTTTCAACAACATTTTGTATCACTGACTTTAGTACATTCCTCCTCCCCCTCCTCCTCCTCCTCCTCTTTATTATACAATAACATAATTAAATACAATAGAGAAACCACCTGTGAGATTTGAGAGTTCAGTTATATTTTCCAATAGTTTTGATTTTCTTTTAAGCAGGCATACCAATTGGTTGTGGTAAGAATGAGTGTCTAATGTGTGTTCCCTTGGAAACTTCCACAGGATGGAATTCTATCATCTTTACTTTTTAAATATTTACCTGAAACTCATTGAGAACATATCTATAGAGTTGAGATGAGAAATTATTAGTCTGCTGATACTCAGGTGTATATCTCCAAACCAGGCCAGATTGGAGATGCTGTGAAGATTTTGACCCAGTGTCTAAAGCAGGGGTGTCAAACTCAATTTCATTGAGGGCCGCATCAGCACTGTGGTTGTCCTCGGGGGGGGGGGGGTCAGGTGGATGTAGCCAGGGTGGGCACGGCCTACTGGCTGGGCGTGGATGGAATGGGTGTGGCCTACTGAGTGGACATGGCCAGCTCTACATCGTTCGCATCAAGGGTGCCTGTGGGGGCCTGGGCAGGAGTGGGACAGATCTGAGGGTCCCTGGCAGAAGAGGGTGGGACCAGGGCAAGCGCCAAGGCATGTTCCACTGGAAGAGCCTGCTGAAACCCCTCCCCTGGAACCTGTCAAGCCGGATATGTGAAGTAGGCGAGGGCCATTTGCTGGCCACTTCCAGGCAATGGTGCATTTCTTCATTCCTCACAAAGGGTGACACCTCCCCAGTGCGCACCCAAGGGGTGGGGCTGACGCGGCAGGGGCTGTCCCTTGCTGTTTCCAGATGGCCTTGTGGAGCTAAAACTGAATGTGTTTCAGCATAGATGGCCACCACAAAATTGTACATTGGCTCCCGGGCAGCCAGGGCCGGGGCCAAGGCAGCGGGGGCCATTCCCTCATTGTTTCCAGAATGGCTTCGTGGGCCACATGAAACCATGTCGCAGGCTGCATCTGGCCCCCGGGCCTTGTGTTTGATAAAGGCTGGTCTAAAGGCTGTAGGAACCTAGATAGGATGAAGCAACCTGAAATTTAAATATAGCAAGACAGGGTTGTTATTCATCCAGAAACCATTTCAAACTAGAACCACTGTAAAGCAATGCTTCTGATCTTTAACCCCTGCAGAAGGATAGCATGGTTTGGGTGATGAAATAGGACCAGGGAGCTCTATCTCCCCATTCAAGTGCTGATAAAAGATACCAATGCCATTTTGAGACCAATGCCATTTTGGTCACACATCTTGGTCTAAATCCTGACTGAAAAGGGTCCATATGATCTGTATCTTCTAGATGTCTCTGCAACAATTCACAACATTCATTCACAACAATATCTTTAAAAAGAAAAGGTGGAAATCAGGCATTAGATATCCATACTGTTGTTTCAGCGAAAGCCTCTTCAAAAGTGGGTGCACCACAGCATATTAAAAGGCAACCAGGGCAATATCCTTCAGGACAAAGATATTATTAACTTCCAGGATTTAATTATTTACATCTTCCCAACAACCCACAGGAATGAAAAAGAACAAGAGCTTAGACCAGGCATGTCAAACTGCATCACACCGAAACAGTGCCCACCCCATTGCCAGCAATGGAGAAAAAGTCGTGATATGTCGCGTGACATCACGTGACATCTTGAGTTTGTCATGTCTGTTTAGACTCCGTTTGGTGAAGGGTCATGACATAAACCCTTTATTCATTTCCTCAAAGCTCATAAACCTGAAATGTATTAAAGTAGAAGATTTTTCTCTAGTTCCTTTATCAAACTCTGGTAACATGAAGTCAAGATTTGGTGCAGGTGAGTAAACTGATTAAGTGTTGAGCAAAATCATTGTGATGATAGTATGATAGAAGTTGCTAATTAGTCCTCCTTAAAAGGGAACAAGTAACTTTAAATAGGGCCACTGGATATCCTGTAATTTCAATGAAAAATGAGAATATTTATTTGCCTTTATCTCCACAGGATAGATGCAAATATGAGTTCTTACCCATATGATGTGCTCCAGATGTTGTTTTCATCACCATCTCTTGAAGCTTTTCTGTAAAGCAGGAAACAATCTGAAAACTGCTAAGAGAACGATGGGGAACCATTAAAGAATTCTACACTGTAATGAGATACAAGAATAGCATGGAAAGTCCAAACAGCCCAAGCATTAAGGTTCTGTATTAAGACTGGGGATGGTACACCTGCCAGGAGACTATTGTCATAATCTTGCATGAAACAAATAAAGCAAATGCTAATAAAGCTGCAGTCTCCTCTGACTGCTTATTGCTGCCAGACTCTACAAATATTCATCAAACGAATGATGAATGAGAATTAGTGATCCCTGCAGTAAGTTCAATAAATTATTAAAGTTAGCTGATTATTAACATTCTGAGGTTGTAAGTGAAGGAAACTCTGATGATCTGAGAGAGAAATGGAAAAGGCACAATAGATTATAGGAACAACGACCAGTTTAATGCATGACAATCTCTTTCTTAATTTAGCTTAAAGCAATGGCAGAACATCCCAGAGAAAATGCTAATACTTGGATCATGAATCATGATTCCTAAGAAAATATATAATAGATTTTAAATAATAAGATCAAGTATTTTTAAGTGGATATCCCAGGGATTGTAACTTGTTCTACAATAATGCAGAAAAAGGAGAAAGTAAACATTTTTTAAAACAATCAAGTGCAGTGAAAAAACAGCAGTGTCAAGCACAAGGACTTGACCTCTAAAATATGAGTCAGAGTTCTTTTTAAAAAGTGTTGCCTCAGATAAATGGCCCACTCCCAAACCTGATTGATTATAAGCATTAGAAGATGAAGAATCACCCATCTCAGAGAGTTTAGATAAATAAAGAAACAGAGACACAGGGTTATAACTTGAGCACAAAGATGGATAAAAAAAGTTTCTTCATCAAAAAATAAAGAAGTCCATGATTAAAAGAATCTGAACAAGAAGCAGGATTAAAGAACAGTTCGTTAAATGAGTAACATAGGACCAAAACCAAAATAGAAAAATACAATAAAGGAAGAATGGAATAGCATTAGTAGTGTAAAGAAGAACCCTCCGCAGTTTGTTAAATATTTTTTTCCTCTGAAAAAGAGATAAATTCAAAGGCAGAAGAAGTAGAAGAACATTGAATATTCTGAATTTTAAAAAGAAAGTTGGTTACCAGTTCTTTCAGACACATTGAAGTAATGAAGCAGAAACTGGAACAATGTTAACAATCAATATCAAACTTAAAACATCTGTTTAGCACTAAAGTTATGGTGTTTCAAGCTAGAGACATTTTAAACTAATTATTTTCCACATCTATCTATACCTTTTAATCCAGGAGGTAACACTGAAATCAGCAGAATAGTATTAGGGGAAAAAACTATCTTTATTCACAAAAAAAGAGATACCAAAAATAGTATTCTGATTGTAGGATTCAAATCCCAGAATGTTGCTTAATTAACTGCTATACTCACAAAGGCATGCTTTAATATGGAACAATATCAGATATTGGCTTTGTATAAGAAATGATCATTCTTTCAGTTCAAACGATTAAATGCCTTTTATTTTATGCACAATGAGAGATTTATTTGAAAGTTTTCATAGGCTCTTAACATTAATCATAGCTATGAAAGTGAAAAAATGAAAGAAGACAAAAGATAAAATTTTTCTCAAAAGATAAAACCCATCGTTCTTAAGTAGTTAGGCATTTATCCACTTAACCTATTTAAAATTCTGAGAATAACTCAGTTATTGTATTCACATATTGCACTAACCTATATGGTACTTCTATTGTTTTTTACTTAATCTATTTTGCAAAGCCAGTCATTTGCTTTATCTATCATGGTTTATATCCTAGAATTAAGTATTAATACTATTGTGGCATGCTTCATTAACGACGGTTAAAGAAATTATTGCTTAGTGTGTATTAATGTAACCCATTTTTGTACTAAATTTGAGCCATTCTCTTCAGTGAAGAAACAATCCAATGAATGTTTATCTACATTCCAGTTAATCAAATAGTGTTCATTTCTACATAAATATTTTCATAATTCCTGCCATGGAAATTTTGATTTTATTTACATATACTACTTAAATATAAATTTTGAGTTTATTTACATACAATATATTACTTACAGTATAATACTATTTGTACCTAATTATTAATAATTAATAATCACTTTATATGTTTGTATATATTTATTATATAGACACACATGCTTATAAAAAGTTCACAAGAAACCAAGAAATATTTTGTAAATATATTTTTGTATAATGTGAATCCATTATACAAATACATATATTTGTGAATTATGAAAACTGGGTTGTTATGAATAAGCCATTGATCGAGGCTTAATGTTAAGTGCAAATTCAATTAATTGGGTTTATATGTTGCAAATATTTTTTCTCTTTAAGTGAATAACAGTTTAAGTGATACGTAGCAGTTTCTGATTATTTATTTAGCAACATATATATGAAACAAGTAGCAATATAATTTAAAATTATAATTGGACTGGATTATTTTGTGAATATCATAAAACCACATCATATTTCAAATAATATTTCTGTATAGCTACATATTTCATCCTTAAAAGCACTTGCCATTCTTTATTATACTGTAATAAGGGACAAGGGGAAAAAAACAGGGGTCCTTGGTGTTCTTTGAGTTTGGCTGTTTTCTTGCCGATGTTTCATTACCCAAACTAGGTACCGTGTTTCCTGGAAAATAAGATCTGGTCTTATATATATTTTTTTGCCTCCAAAAGAGGCAGTAAGTCTTATTTTGAGGGGATGTCTTATTTTTTCCCAATACCTGCCTTGCCTTACGGTGGCAGCACTAACAGGCTCACACAGCAGGAGCCTGCATGGCTGCTGGCCCACTTCTGTGGTCACTCGTGGCTACTCATGGCAGCTGCATGGCTCACCATACTGTGCCACCACGAGGCGAGGCAGGTGGAAGAGGGGGTGAAGCTGCCTCAAGCACCCCATAAGGACCCAAATACTTTTTGCCTAGAGGGAGACTGGAAGCTTTGTCTGCTTGCAAAGGGGGCTCTTAGAAACCGAGCAAATTGCTCTATCTCCAAGCAACTCATTTGCAAGCAGATGAAGCTTCCAGTCTCTGTCATTTCTCCGTCCAGACGAAAAGTGTTTGGATCCATATGGGAGTTTAGAAATGGAGTGCACCATTTCTAAATGCCTCTCGAGCGCCCAAACATTTTCACTCAGAGGGAGACTGGAAGGTTAGTGTGCTTACAAACGGGGCACTTGGGATCAGGGCTAATCGCTCCATTCCCATGTACCCCATTTGTAAGCTGACAAAGCTTTCATTCTCCCTTTGGAGAAAAAGTGTGTGGCATGTCCGGACTGCCTGCCTCCCCCTGCCTCTACCTCCGCACTCGGACTTATCTGCACTGTGCCAAGGGACCAGTGGGCTGCGGTTGCTGCTAGATATCTTCAGCTCCCACATGCTGTTTATGCTGGCCATGCCCATCCCCCTGATCTTATTTTTGGGATAGGGCTTATATTAGGCCCACCCCAAATAATCAGACTAGGGCTTGTTTTTAGGGAGAGTCTTATTTTTGGGGAAACACACTAATATCATCAGTGATATTTGGGTAATGAAATGTCAACAAGAAAACTCAGAGCATCAAGGACTTTCCATTTCAACCCTGAGCTACAAATATTCTCCTTTATTAGAAAAACAAACAAGCAGCTCAATTTTTTTTCAAAGCAATTTGAAGTTATGGATTTTTTTTCAGGGCATGCATATTGATCTAGAACCTTAAAAGTGATGTGATTATTTTCAGATTCCCAAATTATCTCTGGATTATTGAAATGATGTACATGAAGTGACATAAATATGGACTGTATGTTAACATTAGTATGTGTCTTCCAGTATAAGAACTTTAAGGCCTGGTGGTGCAGTGGTTAGATACAGTACTGCAGCTTCCATCCTTCCAAGGTCAGTAAAATGAAGACCCCGATTGTTGGGGACAACATGCTGACTCTGTAAACTGCTTTGAGAAGGCTGTAAAAGCACTGTGAAGCGGTTTATAAGTCTAAGTGCTATTGCTACTGCTATTTAGGGCAGGGGTTGAAGTCCATAAGTCTTAAAGTGGCCAAGGTTGAGAACCCCTGATTTAGGGTATCCTTTAAAACTAAAAGTACCGGTATGAAGATTTAAGATGGCTAAAAAGAAATACTTCTTTATGTAATATATAATTAAACTGTGGAAATTTCTGCCATCAATTTAGGTAACTTAGGTAATAGCTAATTTAGAAGTTTTAAAAGGTGAATTAATGGAAGATTGGCTTTTGATTTATTTATTTATTTTGCCTCTGAAATCACATGGACCATACTTTAAATACTAGAGGAAGATCCATAACTGTCTGTGTTACCTAATGCAGCTGGTTGGGTCCTGTGACATACCAAATGTTGGGATTAAATGATTCATTGGCCTAATTAACTATACTCTTGAGATAATTATATATTATTTATAAAATAGAATAATAATAATAATAATAACATCACTTTTATATTTATTATATTTTATTATCTTGAACGGCTTTCACACTTCCTTCTACAAATTTTTGCACTGTAACACATTATCAAGAACAAAATGAAAAATCTGAGACTTGATAAATATTTCAAGATTGCGTTTATTTCTTGTTTTGGATTATGTATCAAGTTAATCTTGAATCTTTGCAACCACATAGAAAGACCCAGGTCTTCTAACAATATATCTATTTGTTGCAACTGAATCCATCTACCTTGCTGTTGGTCCTCTTCTTCTCTTTCCTTTCACCATTCTGAACATTATAGAAAAGAGAGTTGGGCCTTCACATAATAGGGGCAAAATACTACAATCTGAGCCTGTCACTTGTGCCTCAACAAGGAATGCTAGAAAGGCAGAATCTATCCATGAATAGCAGAAGCTATTCATCGTTAGCTCTAAGATTGTTTGCTGTACTTGTCATTAGTTTACTCTTCATTTTATTTAACTTTAGTCCCATTTTTCATTATGATTCTTAACTTTCATTACTAGAACTTGCACATCATTTGCTTTTTCAACTCTAAGACTAGTGACATCAGCAGAGCTTAGATTATTGATACTTCTTCCTCCAGTGTTAATTTGAATAAGTAAGGAGGCGGTGCACAGCTTTATTTCACTCCTTTGCTGACTCGGAGCTAGTCTATTCACCATGTTCCATCTGGGCTGTGGAGTTCAGGTTCTTCCTGAATTGGACTATACTACTCCAAAATAGCCCTATCAACATCCTTCTCTGCAAAATGCTTAAACAAACCCACCACTTTAGCCATCTGTTAAAACTTGCCTCCCCCTGGGCTCAGTCCCATTCCATATTTTTAAAAAGATAACATTTGAAGCCAAAGAAATGTACTGAATCCTTTAACATGATCTATATTAAAAGTGTAAGAAATGCATAGGGCATAATTGTAGCAACAATTTCTGGCTTCATAACTGGTGAGTACAAGTGGGTGACTGAAGTCTACCCCTTTTTGCATGCATACAATGGATGTGAAGTACATGTAGATGTGATGTACATGTACAGCACCATTCTGACCTCATTATTGCAGCATAAGTTCGAAGCAACATAGCTGTGACAAAGATGGTGTTAGAATTCTCAAAACTCTAGCTTGTACTTTCTGCTCATTCTATCCAAATTGCACCCAAGACTCACATTTTTATGGGGGACACAATGGGGAGAGGACAGCATCAGTCTCAGATCAGTGAAGACACTTGTGGAAGGAAGTGGAGGAGGGATGCAACTGGAAATAGCAACATAAATCCAGGCTGCACAAACTTGCCTGAAAAGCTGCACTGGATGTGAAGCATTCGATTCCTAGGGGAACTATAAAGTGCTTTCTTAGATCTGTTAAAATAGCTGGTCAGAAAGGTTGAAATTGAAGGGAAATCTCACCATCAAGTCGTGTCCTATTTATACAATAAAATAATACAGAATTGTTATGTAATAATTACAACTTGCTCCTTGTTTTTCCTTCCAGCTCTCCCCTCCTGAAAATTAGGGCAGCTTTCAAAAAACTGATGTCCCTTTGACAACATAATTATCAGCATTTTTAGAACCAAACCGTGGATTAAAAAGCCTCTTTAATCCATAATAGAAAACAGGGCGAGAGAGATACCGCAAGATACCTTCCTCTCTACAAGCAACTACGGTAGTATGTTCCTTCTTCATCTGTTTTGGCGGATAGAAGCTGCCTTCGCGGTAAGCCCCGCCACGAGGATAATGAATAGCTCCTTCCATAACTAAGACCATAGGCAGTTTGGATTTGGGCGCTGCTTAATTCCTTTTCGATCCCGGAGCCCTTGGAAAGGCATATTGTTACTTTTTCCGTGCATGGCCCTGCCTTGTTGAACTGAAGTGCATTTCTTCCCCGAATAGCCTGAAGAACGTGGGGCACAATTGTTGTCTCCCTGCCTGCCTTTTATTTATGCAGAGGGTTTCTAATCAGTAGTCTTTTAATTAGAAACACAAAACGAGCTGGAGACCGACAAGACGCCTCCCTTACTACTTCCTCCCTTTTCTATAATGATAAGCGAGGGGGGAGCGGGGGAAAAGAGAGATGAGGTTGGAATAAGCAAGCAGGGAGGTCTTGCAGCGTGACGTTGCTCGCAGCCACCAATCAGATCGAAAGTAACCCTTCTGCTCCACCCCTCGCTAGAATTTATGCAGCTGTCCTTTTCCAGGGCTAGCGGAATCTACCGATGCGAGGCGTGATGTAGGTCATATTGTGGGATTTATTGCAATTTAGGGGTAACCGGTTCGAGAACATTTAGCTTCATTATTTATTGTCTCCAGGCGAAACTGAACTTTACCCCACCATTCTGACAGGCTTATTTGCTACAGCTTTTTATGTCAGATAGGCCATCATGACAGCGTGAATTAAATATATTACCTCCCTTACACTTTGCTCGCTTGATATAGTCTAGCCCTGTTTTCAGGCGCAAAGCGACCCCCGCTCTATTGACTTCAGGAAAGAACACAGCATTTTAAATAAACGAGGCATGGAAGTTCCTTAAAGAATGTTGGAGAATCAAAATATTTTTTTTTTGTTTCTATTACTTGTGATTGAAGATGTAATCGATCTGTCACTCCTGACATTCCTCGTTTCTATCATATGAACATTAAAGGAAACGTTAGTTTTTAGCCAGTTTTATTATGATTTAGATTTTAGCGTTCGGCTGCAGAGTGATCAGGGGTGAATATACTTGAAGATTTTTTTCCAAGTGGTCTACAGCTGAACCTTGAAACTGCACATTCGTGGCACGTTCTAAGTGATTTCGCACCTCTTCTAGTTATCTGAGGATAAATTATATAAAATCCATGGGATTTACTTGTTTTCTGCTACGTTATCGTTGGAAATAACTTCTTGGATTGATAACATAGTCCCAACATTTTAATTTGTGCCGAGACTCTCTCTTAAAAGCAAGAGTGGTTCGGTGCTGATTACGGTGAGTAAAATATGAATAGCGAGACTTTTTAAAATGTTATTTCCAGCTATCCAATATGAAAGAATTTAAGCAACACATGTTTATTAATTTAAAGTAGAACTTTGGGGTTTGCTTCGCTCTCATTCCTTGAATTTCTATTAGCTGCACGGTAGCTCACTCATGACAGATTTCCGCCCCTCTTGTTTTATTCCAACTTAGTGATTCGCATATTAATTAATCACCTCCTTGCTGTGTGCCTCGGTTTCTACGATCTGCCTCTAGTCTAGAAGCAAGGAAGT
This sequence comes from Bothrops alternatus, assembly GCA_034064705.1. NCBI lineage: Eukaryota > Metazoa > Chordata > Lepidosauria > Squamata > Viperidae > Bothrops > Bothrops alternatus. The sequence continues at coordinate 2,962,265 of JARGCV010000013.1, forward strand.
TAGGGAGATTTAGACATATCAGCGCCCTCGTAATAAGAAGGGATGAAGGCAAAATCCTGCGATCGTGCAGCTTCACAGAAGCGGACGGCTAATTTCAGATAACACTGAGAAAGAGAACGAAGGGCCGCAGAAAAGGAGCTGCTCGGTGGTGGTGGGGAAAACCCCTCACTTCCCAATGAATGGCGCCAGGGCTTTTAATTGACAGCATCGCGAAAACTTCCTTCCGTCCCATCAGCATCTTCGCTCCCCTTCCCAACAGGCCACTGGGGAAAACCCCCTCTTGTTGAGCTTTCCGGATCCGTCTTTCTCAGCGTCCGCTCCACCTGCAGCAACTCGGTCGTTTCAAAGCAACACGCGGCTGAGCGGCCAGATTCCCCGGCCGCTGATCGGGGGGGGGGCGGCGGCACTGAGAGAGAGGGGGGGTGGGGGACGGTGGAAGATACCGAGCGCCTTGGCGCGTTAGTTCCAGGATTACGCCTGCAGGCATGGCCAACGCCTCTAGATTGGGCAGCCAGGCGAAGAAGCGTCGCGGCCACTGGCGACTCTAGAACGGGTTATTCTGGCTCCTTTTACGGAGATCTGGCACTGCTGAAAAGGGGATCGTAGCAGCTTTGGCTTCTCTCCTTTCTCTTTCCCCTCCACCAGCTGGAGCTTTGTTCTTTTCCATGTTTGGATGTGCGCAGCGAAATACTCCGACCCCTCCGCCGTAATTCCCGATGGGTCTCTAAAAAAAGCCGTCCTTTCCTAGTTTTGAGATCTCCATGGACTGCAAGCGGATTCTCGCCCAGAGTGCCACCTGAGCCTCCATGCATTGGCTGCTCGTCTCCGAAGCAAAGGGATGGCTCCTTTTTCCGAAGCTTCCCTTAACTGAGCGGATGGGAAATATTTGGGAAAGAAGTTTCCTGAGGTGATTTGGAGGAGTTAAAAGTCCGCCGTTTTCAGCAAGAGGCAGCAGTCAGTAAAGTAAGTACTTCTGGTTATATTGTTACTAGGAGAAGCCCTGCCCTGTGTAGCGCATTTTGGTTTTGAAATGAATTTGGTTCTCTTGAGAGTGGAAAGAGATGGGAAGGCTCTGCCCCTGCGTTAAACGCAGCCCATACATTTTGAGTGATCCTGGTCTTCGTTTGTAAAGTCTTTGATGCAATAAATGTGTTGCCCAGCTGAAAAGCAGATTATAGGTGCTTATGTTTCATTACCTTAACGTTGACTGGAGAAACCAAGGTTGCTCTAAAGGTGCAGAGGTGTGTGCTTCACACTTGCCATTCGTTAGGGAAGGAGAGAAATCTACTGCAAATTAGACCAAACTCAGCACACATGCAGCAGTTGCTAAAATTCTCCTCTGCAGCTTTTCTTTTCTCTTAAATTCACATAGGCCAATTCTAATTGCCACTTTCTGTTGTCCTCATGAGCCAGCTCTGGTATGTCTGTCCATGTCTCTGGCATGCTCCCACATCAGGCCTTTGGTGCACACCTGCTCTGAGTGCATCGACTCTGTCTTTTCCATCATCTGGCCACAACATAATGGCCAACCAATGAACTAAATGTAGCTGCTCCCAGTCTCTATTTGTAAACATCCATGCACATAAATGTCACCCTATTTCTTCCTTCCACAAGTGTCAGAAGCCTACCATTGTTTTCAGTCTATGCAACCACATAGGCAATGTATGTTATTGCAGTTAATCTGCTCCTATATTTTTTTTATTGCAGTCTTTGATGTGGTATCATGAAAGGGTTTCACCAGGGACTGCTGCTCCCCTTGGTCATGTGGTTGGTCAGTTTCTGAAGCCAACCCTCCTCCTTTGGGTTTCACATATGCCATGTCTGCTAGGACTGGGGCCTACAGTGGGCCTAAGAAATCAAGATCTTCTTAGAGCTGGTTATAGATTCAGATAAAGAGGTGTTCATTGTGAGTAACACCTCTCTAATCTCTGTGGCTGCATATTGCCACATTGGTCATGGTCTAGGGCAGTTGTCCTTAAATTATTTGACCCAATTTCCTCTTTTCTGGTCTGAAACAATGTCATTATCCTTCTTCCCCCAACTCTCTTGCTTTACACAAGCATCTCTGCAGCAGCTATCCCCACTTGGATCCTCAACTCACAAATGAGCAATTGCAAATTGTACTTTTATCTTAGAATGTGTCCAGACAATCCCCTCAAGAGTAATTTTCTCCTAGGAAAAGAACCACTGTTCAAGGGAGAAAGGGCTTTGAATGGACATTGGTGTTCATCTATACCATGGACTGACCAGGGTCTTGTCAAGCTCTTATTCCAGTATGTGGAGACAATGTGCTTCTGGATGGGGAATGTCAGGGTCAGGTTCAACTCTGACATGATTTAATATTTGGGTCTGGACATTCTCAATCTTTGCTCCTGATTAGGGTTGCAGTTTTCCTTCAGTTTGATATCTTCAGGAGCAGGTGCCAGCTGTGTATAAACTTATCTAGTTCATTTGCACCATGTCTGACCAGAAGTCTCTTATAATGGTCACTCATGCTTTGGTCACCTCTCCTTGAACTACTAAGTATCTTTCTATACAAAGTTACCCTTGAAGACCACTGGGGAGATTTAACTGATCCAGAACACAATGGCACAGACAGTTATGGACATGTCAGAGCAAACCCACTGCTTTGTGAGTTGTATCAGTTACCAGTAGGATTCTGAGTGTAATTCAAGGAACTGATTATCATCTATAAAATTCCTTATGCGAAAGGGCCTAGTTACGTGATAGAATATCTTCCATAATTGTTGCTCATTCTATACAAACTGGAAAATTGGCTTACTCTAGGACAGGGATAGCAACCTTGGCTCTTTTATGACTCGTGGACTTCAACTCCCAGAATTTCTGAGCCAGCCATGTTGGCTCAGGAATTCTGGGAATTGAAGTCCACGAGTCATAAAAGAGCCAAGGTTGCCTACCCCTGCTTTAGGATCAGTTGATTAAATAATATCACCTCATTGACTTAGGAGATGAGCTTTTTTTGTTGTTGCACTTGCCTTCTGGGAGGACATTTACCAGAAATCTGTTTAGTGCCCACTCTCAACTTATTTAAACAAATCCTTAAAATCTGTTCCTCCCCTGAAGTGGATGGTGGGCCCATTGATGGATGATTCCTCATTTGGATTGTGTTGTGTTTTTCTGGATGTCGGGGGGGGGGTGTTATTGCATGTCATTGTTTTCTGTTATATGCTGTCAGAGTTGCAATGGAATTGGGTGGTTTGTAAATCTAATGAATGAAGTAGCTGATTGTAGAATTTTACAGGTTCACCTGCAAGCACCACAGTTTACCACTTGCAATGCTAAACAGGCTAGAATAGACAAAACTCACAAATAAACAAATGCTGGAAGCAAAATGAGTGAGAAAAATCCAAGTGAGGTCAGCTGAACATTTTCTGAAGACAGTGACCATAGCCAGGAAAAAAAAGAAAGAAAAAGTAATATGAGAAACTGAGCTCTTAATGCAGTTACGTTAGTGAAATGACAGTTTGCATGCGACTTTTAGTTTCAGGTCATAGGAGAAGCCAGGTTCAAGTGGTTGTCCTAAGGTCACATTCTGTGAGACTGGGGAATATCTATGGAAATATTGAAAAAAGACATTTGGGAAAGATGGTTTTACAGTGAGGAAGATGAACTCTGCAAGAGTGGCCCCAGTTAACTTTTTTATGTCATAAGTTGGTGTTTTGGTTTCACCATTCTCAACACTTCTTGGAAGCAGAAGGAGGGAAAAGCCATCTGTGGCCCTTATAAAGAAGTAATCACCGTTGAATTGTCAGAGATATGCCTGTAAATTCTAGGAACATAGAACTATGGATGGCCTGAAGTAAGAATGTCAAAAAAGCACCAAAGAGCTAAGTACGGGGAAAGCATGGATTAATTTCTTAGGTGGTAGTGACTTGATGAATGAACAGTCAACTGACAAATGGCAGAATAATCAACTATGGCTAATCTCCAAAAAGTTAAGAAGGCTTAGACTTTTAATATGGATATTTATTATATAAACAATAAACAATATTATATAAACAATAAACAGAAGACCACCAGAAAAATCTCAAAACATTAGAACAGATTGGGAATTATAAACAACAGTTAACAGAATAATCAGTGGCAGGACCAGTTGCATATTGCTACCAATGAAACTGTATAGACAACGTGTTGAGTTTCATAGAATCATAGGATTGGAGTCCAACCTTCTGCCCAAGACAGGAATCATTACACCAGCTCAAGCAAATAGTTGTTCAATGTTTTCTTAAAAACCTTCAGCAATGGAGTGCCCATAACTCCAGGAGGCAAGGTGTTCCACTGTTTAATAGTTCTCACTGTCAGGAAACTCCCTCTTATTTCCAGGTTGAATCTGATGAACATCCACCCACTACTTCTTGTCCTGCCCTCAGGTGCAACGGAAAATAAATTGATGCACTCTTTCCTGTGGCAACCCTTCAAGTATTAGAAGGCTGCTAGCATATCTCAGTCAGTCTTCTCTTTCTTAAGCTAAACATTCCTAGTACCTTTAGCTGTTTTTCATAGGATGTAGCCTCCAGACCCATTATCATCTTTGTTGCTCTTCTCTGAACCTTTTCTAGAGCTGTTTTTTGTATTATGGTGACCAGAACTGGATATAGTATTCCAAATGTGGCTTCATCATTGAGGTATAGAGTGGTACTATCACATACCTTGATCTTTGTATTATCCTTCTGTTGATGCAGCCCAAGTCTCCACTGGCTTTTTTGATGACTGCAACACATTTGATTCAAGGGAATCTTTTTCTTTTTGAAAAGATGTATAAATTGCCATGTACAGAAATATGTTATGTAGATAATTCTAAAAATATAATAAGTTTGCAAGAAGTTATTGCCTGGTAGTGATGCATCCATAATGGCTGCCTAGTAGCCAATGGAATTAGTTGTACAAATGTATATTAAGGTACATCAATGAGAATTTGAATCTAAATTTACAATATTGAGATATTGGAATGAGTCTGTACTTGTTCCTTATAGTGACCAAAACTCTTGCTAGTTTCCCTATTACTTAATTTTTCTCTAGAGGCTTAATTTGAATACAGTCTGCCTCTGAACTAGCTGTACATATTTATCATAGTATTTCCCCATATTGTGGCAGTGAGTCAGTCTTTCACTAAAGTATGTACATTAGAACATATTGGGAATTATAACAGTGAGCATATGTGGAACTTGGGGTTTGTTTAAAATATGTCAGAATACTACATGTGCATTACTAGATATGTCTGTAGGATATGGTCAAGAAAGGTCAAACTAAGTACTATGATGGTGTGATGGAAACTCTGCCTGGGTTTTTTTTTTATGTGCAGCTCATGTGCATAGAACAAGAACGTATGAATTATATCAGAAAACAATCATTTTAAAATGTAAAAGTTTTGCTGATGACATTTAACAGTATAATACTTTCACAGAAGATCTTTTGTAGAATTATATTCAAGGTTTATTAAGATAATATTGCCATAGTCACTAGAAGAAGTGATTCTGAAGCGTCCATACTTAAGTAACTGCAGGTAAGCATATCTGAACTAAAAAGGTGCTTATTCTCAACAGTAGGCTTATAGAAGTTTATACGGTTTTAAACTGCAGCTTACAAATGCTTATTAGGAATACCTACAGTTTATGATTTAATTATTTGTATAAGTAAAACGGTAAGGAGAAGTTTTTTCCTAAACATAGGGCATGCAGGGAATTTCAAAGGAAATCTGCTGAAACTCAAAGTACATTATGTTGTAATGTGCATGAGCATCACAAACTACAAGCAAGTCAGTAGAAAAATGGATAAAGAACATTAAGAATTTTAGAATGGTCAAGTCAAAGTTCTATCTTAATTCCATAAAGATGCTGTGGAAAGCCCTTAATGAGTAGTTTATGCTACTCATATATTAAATGTTACTAAGTTGAAACAGTTTGCCATAGAAGGTATACCACTATGGGAGACTGATCACTAATTTAGGCCAGTACTTAATTGCTGCTTTGGCAGCTACAGATAGTTACTTTATATAAGAAAGAGGTTACTCTTTCACATGTTGGTTGATTATGTTTGTGAAAAAATGAAGAACCAAGCCGTGGTGAAATTTGTTCACTCTTTTTGGACCCACTTCTTTGCCACTGAAATTATTAGAGCTTTGGGGAAGATGGACACAATACTCAAATAACTTTCAGTGGCAAAGTTAAGAAACATTTAGAAATCTCTCAGAGAGGGTGAATACTTTTTTCTGTTTGCCTCTTGTTTATTTCCTAATTTTGTATATGAATTTTAAGTGTCAATATTACAAAAAATTGAGAAACTTATTTGCATTTATCTAAGTTTTTCTTCTTAGTTTTTATTGCTTTTAAAATAACAAAAGAAAAAAGAACAAAAGGAACAAAATACAAAAATGCATACATTATTAATAAAATACCTAACAAATGTTTAAAAATAAAGTGAAAAAGATACAAAGAAAAACAATATGAAGAATATTTTTTTATATTGTTAGAATATAATATTGTTATGTTATTATTACATTGTTATATATAACCATATAATATTCTAACAATAATACTTACTAATTGTTATGGTAAACAGTTACAACTCTCTATATAATTCCATATAATATTCAAATTGAGTGGTGTGGTGGCCTAGTGGTGAAGACTCTCACTCCGACTTGAAAGGTTGAGAGGTCAATCCTAGGTAGCGGCTGATATTTCTCTTTTAGGGTACAAAGAAAATATATCTTCTGGGAACTCCATGTAGGCATCAGGAAAGGCATCTGGTCAGTAAACACACAGCTCCATTTGCCCCAAATCTGTCCCCATTTAAGGGACTACAGGGTCATAAAAAGAAAAAAAACTAATTATCAAATGCAAACATTGTGCATGTATACAAATACATTTATTTGTAATACACTTATTGCTTTTTTAAAAACTTACTGTATTTTTTTTGTAAATGAGTCCCATATTACTTTTATCCATTAAAAAGTCTAAGCTTATAGGCAATCTACTCATAAATAGCAAGTCTAATCAAGTCTTCAATCCATTGGGTAAATGAGGCCATACATTTATATTTCCAGTGTTGCAATATCAGTCTTTTAGTCATAGAAAGAGCTCAAAGAATCCATTTACATTTTCCAGTTGTCAATTTCCATGTACTAGGTAAGTAATTCAAAAGAATTTTAGCCTTTGAAAATGTTAGCTTTTATCACACACTCACATTTACATGGTCTACTACTTTCTCCCAAAATTTAGGAAGTATAGGACATTATAAAAATGTGTTTTAAATAAGCATTGTCCTTATTATATCTCCAACAAAATGCTATCCTAGACAATCCTTTTCAATACAAGCATATTGGAGTCCAATAAATTCTAAATATTTTTGTTTTATAAATCATGCTTTAAGGTCTTGCTATAAAAGTTAAGACTCTTTTTCATTATCTAACTTTTCTTTTTCTTTTCTTTTTCTGAACCTCATTAAATGTATGTTCAGTACTGAAAGCTTAAAGGGTCTTTCAAAATTGATTTTAATTACAGGCTGCCTATTGCAGTTTTAATACTAGAAGTATATGAATTATACTAGTTCTGTATGTAAAATATTTTTTGTAAAGCAATCATATGGTAATGTTCTTTTGGCATTTAAAATAATTAGCAGATACTTTAATTATCTTTTATAAAGTGCCTTATAGGAATGCTCCATTTAATTTTTATGCTATGTTGTATATGTTTGGTTTCATAACTGCTGAAATAATAAACATTTCTGTAAAAGTGTATATTTTAAAGGCATAATATAGGTGAGGAAAATATGTGAGAACAGCTCCTAGAATTTACACTCTGTGATCAAAAATTTAAAAATGGCTTCCAAACTGCAAATGTATGTAATTGCTTTGAATTAAGGGTTTGCTTGGATTCTGATCTTGTCAATAATTGAGGACATAATTCTTTTGCATCAAAGCAGCCTGGATAAATGTGATCCTTATCTAACAAAACTATGTTTCCATCTATTTTCCAGTCAGTTTATTATTACTTTCTTTTTTCCATGCTTGCTCTTGCTGCCAATTTTATGTTATCATGTTCCCATTACCTCCCTAACATAAAGAACATTTTTTTTCCAGAAGAGTTTAGACTCCCTTGTACAATAACCAGGGCTTTTTTTCTCTTGGATGGAACCTTGTAGGGTAGGCAAGGCGGGTTGTATGACATGTGTGAGTTCTGGCACCTTTTTTTTTTTTTTTTTTAGAAAAAAAAGCACTGACAATAACTATGACAAAACCATATAATATTTGAGCCATCGTTCTCCTTCAAGCCTTGTCTGTCTTCCCTGATGACACAAAAGCTTCAGCTGCATTATTGCTTCTGGAAGTTCTGTGTGGAACTCCTACAAATACAGATGGCTATCTTTTGGTTCTGCCTCACCTTCCAATACCAGTGCCTATGGAAGCGCTACTCCATAGTCTTCTTACCACTTGACTGGCTTCTCCCTTGGGACGGGATTCATAGTTTAGAGTGTGGCTTGGTTATAATCCATTATTAGTGCATGTGGAGACCTGGGGATGATTCAGATTTGTACACTGTGATCTTACTGTATATGCTTTAACGTCAACTATGCTAAGTGCTACATATTTTTATTGTGATTACTTTTGGAGTCAATAAGATAGTAAAACATATATAAACCCAGAAAAGAAATACATTTGGTGAAATGAGTTATCTTCACATATTAGTATTAATATATGAAGAATCACTTGTTGAGAAGGGCGGCTATAGAAAAAAAAAGTTCTTTGCCCCAGATACCCTACCATGTCCAGTTGGCCTTGCCATCTTCCTCTCATTCCTAACCAAGTGTGCCCAGACTGGTTCTAATTGAAGCAGCTACTGGCCATGCCAAGCCTTCTTCCCAAGGCCACTCATGGTGTTTTCTAGATAATGTGCCCCATTATTACAATGCTTTGAGAGGCCTCAGAAGCTTTCCAAAGGCTTTTCAAATCATTGCAAGGGCAAGGCACAGAGATGAGAAGGGGGAAATAAGTGAAGGGAGGTAGTTGATGTGTCCCTGTGATTATACGCACAGTGCCAGGTGCCTGAACTTTTATCATTTAACCATAGGACATGCAATAGCCCTGCCATAACTTTGAACGATTGCAGTCCCAGAGACATAAATAAAGGACTACCTGTACACATGATTCAGTTGTTGGTTTATTATTCCCACATTTTTAGCCAATAGATGTTTACTTGTCTTGTATTCCCAACACTTCTCTTTCTCTGAAATAATATTTTTCTATTTTGTATGTTTCTAAAGGGGAGGGGAATAACATTTTGATTATTTGTGTAGTTTTTAAAGTATATAGAAAATGTAGTTAGAAAGGTGGATAACATGCAGTTGCAAATTTTTAGCTTCTTTTGGGACGCGATGTTACTTCATAGTTTTAACAACCATTTAGTGATGCCCAACAAATAGAAATTGTACAACTAAAATTGGTATTTTATCTTCAAATTTAATGGCTGAATCTTGAAACTTGGAAGCACAAAAATAATTGCTCATCCTGAAATGTCTTTCAGTTCAATTGTCACCTTGTTATGAGATCTATATATCCTGGAGTAAAGCTATTAAATTTATGGTAGGCATAAAAGCACTGTTGTGATAATTAAATCTATAAATGTACCATATACATATTAACTCACCTGATATTTTGGAGGTTCTTCTTGGTTTGAAAAAATTCTGTTTTCAATTTATGTTGCCATACTTTATTGACCAAGGTAAGAGTGCTTCCAGAAGAGATGCTATTATTTAGTTTTTGCCTCACAGGGTCCAAACAGTAACATTTTCCATTTGTACTTTTAAATCTTCTCAGTTCTTTTTATCCTTTTTTCTTATCACAAAAGGTACTATAGGGAAGAAAAGAATAACTACCCATGAATTAGTAGCATTTATTCAATATATCTGAAACTATAACCTAATGAATTCTCAACATAAACATATCTTCATAGGTTTGTGTAATTTCCAGGGTAAGGTATACATATTTTAAAAAGACTTGATATCTTCTGCTGTGTTATGCAGATTAAACTTGGCCCTATATCAGTTTTGTAAAAAGCAAACTAGTCTGTAGCTTTCCTAATCGAGATAATTCAAATAATAAGCAACTCTGTTCAAAGAAGGAACCAGGAATTTGTGATATTCCAGTTTTTGTTATTAACCTACAATAACTGCTGTCCATGCTGGCAAGTGATGGATACCGAAGCTGTAATCCAGGGATCGACCTCAGGTGATTGGAAAAATAGTAAAAGAGTGCAGTACTGGTCTTTAAAAACAACAGCACAGGGAAAAGTAGAAAGGCTAGAGAAGAAAAACAAAGTAGTTTAAAGAACTATACATAAATACTAAGTATGCTTCCAAATTTGTAGAAAGATGTTGAGTTTAGTTTTGTACCACAAATCAACTAGGTCAACTTTTGTTCACTTAGCCTTAGAGACTAACTGGAACATACAGTTTACCAAAGATGTCTAACTTTGGGGCATGCGGCTTTTAAGTGACCATTTATTACATGTATATGGTTAAAATAATACTGAACCAAAAAGTCATTGATGTCATTACTCTTTGCTTTATGCAAATAATTTAAGCTCTGAGTATATAATTAAATATTAAAGAACATTTTATTTCTGAAAGTTATACGTATTTCTTTGCATTAAGAAGGTAAGAAGGTTTTTCCCATAAGAAAGCAAGGTTTGCCTTGATCAGTCCAAGAGGACCTCATGCATCCAATTCTAACCATGTCTTTTGAGAGCTCTTTCAAGCATTACTTGAAAAAAGCTGCTCTTATATGTTGGATTATTTCTTTGCTGGATTTATATCTTGCTTTTTTTTTTAAAGCAGGAACTGAAGATGGCATAGATAGCTCTGCCTATTTTTTTTCCAAAACCACAAGCCTGTGGCAAAGCTTGGGCTGAGAGAGAGTTTCTGGTCCATAGGTTTTTTGATGGAAACTAGACTATAAGTGGAGTAAAACGGACTAGAATCTTGGTCTCCCCAGTTATAATCCAACACATTAATCAGTGTGAAGCCCAGATAATATTTTTGATTTGTACTAAATGGTCAGGAATTTGAGATACTTTTTTGGTTTCCTTCTCTGCCATGAAGGAAGTATGTGCAGTTCCTGGAAGGGAAATGGCTCTTGAGCTGCATCCTCCATTCCACTTCTACTGTACATAAAAATGGAGAACACTGAAGAGACTTGGCCTTTCTTCTAAACTTTCATAAATTAGTGCTTTAAGCACTCTGTGTCATGATATTCCTGCTAAAAGCAGTCACATTATTTGCTCAAGTCTGTTTTACAAAAGGTCTTAACCCCTCTGATGTCTTTCTCTGATTACTTATGATAATGAGTTTTGTTCTAATACTTTATAAGTTTTTAGTCATAGAAGGAGCTGTTATAAACACATCTGTACGTTTTATGCACATCTGTTCAGAACTGTTGAGTAGTCCTTTTTCATAGCAAAATTTACATAGAACTTCAGCATAAATTTTCCACATGTCTCTTTTGATAGGATTAATATATCAGATCTAAAAATTATCTTTCCCTATTATATATTCTGATAGTTTATATTATAATATTTTTATGGGACACACAATATGTATGTTAACACATACACAGTGTGTATGTGGGTGTCATAACTGGCATTGAAACCATAGGCTTGAATTATAATGTAGGGAGAGTATCCATGGAAACTAAAATTCGTAGTTACATATCGTCAAATGTGAAATATGGTAAAATCCAGATTGCTTCTTTCTGTATGATATGTAGCACTGGATAATACCAGGAACTATATGTAAATTTCAGCATCAGTCTTGTTAGGAAAGTAGGTTTAGTTGGGACACTCACAGATTTCAAGAATCCATCCTGGTAGACTGGCAGCAGCAGGATTTGAGTAAATTATAGTGTGGCTAGCACTGCAGTATTTGCCACTTATACTGAGGTTACTATATAGTTGTTCTACAAAACCCAAGATCAACTACTAGATGGCATTAAAGAGTAAGTTCTGGAATGTTGTGACCAGTATATTTTACTTTAGACCCTAGAAGGTTCTAAGCCTCAGCCCAGAAGGTTCTAAGCCTCCACTTTCTGCCTATGTACTCTGAGGGCAGAAAGTAAGATGGAGTAACACAGCTAAGGATCTGATAATTTAAATAGTCCTACTTGGGAGTTACTGTGAAACCTAGTCTGATCAACATCAATTATAACTGGGCAAGATTGCAGGATTGTTTAGGAAACCATTTAACTATAGCAAACTGCTGAAACCATATAGAGCTTTATATGATTCTCAAACCTGACAACTTCTGTGAAAAATTTCCTGGCACTGATTTTGCCTTCTCTCTGAACTCTCCCTATGTTATTCCTTCAGATACTTTTTTTCTCAGGGAGTTCTCTGGAATTGGAACTATGAGATTTCCTCGATGGATTTTATGAATTTATGAATTAATTTAAATATGAATTAATTCATGTCAAATTTAGGCCAAGCGGCCTCTCAATTTTTCTTAAATAATGAGCCTTTTTTTCTTGTATAAGCTGAAAACACACATCTTCCAGCAGGAGTATGCATATGAAATACAGTATGATTTTTCAGAAGAAACATGTTTCAGCCAGAGCTAAGTCAATTTTAATTTAATAACAAAATTTTGATCTTATTCTATGAAGCAATTCTAGCCTCATCAACTATTTTTAAAATAAAACATGCACTAGTTTTCAGTTGATTGTGCTAAAAGCTTTGAAAACAATTGAGCATCTGAAGATTCTCCTTTGAAAACCAGTGGCAATTCATCAGCTATTGTTCATATGTAATGAATAAATATGAATATTTAAGAAACCTTTAAATGCTTGAACCTTCCTTGCTCTCTCTTGCTTTTCCCAAACAACATCAACAAATCTGAATGTTTTGAGACTACAATGTAAAGCATTCGAATTAATGAACTACTTCTTGTTATCCCTGAAGTTAAATCAGATGCTATTAATGAAGCGTGACCTGCTGGATACTGAACACAATTTGTTTCAATGAACTATGTAAGTGTAGAAATCACAATTGTCCAGGATAGCCTGTGGGATGCTGTATAATTCAGTAAGTTTGGATGCATTATTTCCTTATACTAAAATGTTTCATGGTGCAAGACGGAGGAAGAATCATCTCATGTTTTGCTTTTCGCTTCTGTTTCTCTACTGCTATATTTATAAAAGCAGGAATTAACAAAAAAAATCCTCTTTTGGATGGTCCAAGTCAAGTACCACCATATTGTCTCAAATGACTCTGTAAAGTCCTGTGCCTTTTGATATATAAATACTGAGAATCTAGAAAGATTGTTGTTAAGTCTTCTGCCCTTTTATCTCTTGTTTATTGTTCATTCCTCTCTGTCTCTTCCTGGTTTTAATACATTTTTGCCAGTTAAATGTTTTTAATGTTTTAACAAATAAATGCTAAGCTATATTTCTTCTAGGTCAGTGTTTCTCAACCTTGACAATTTTAAGGCATGTGGACTTCAACTCCCAGAATTCCACAGCCAGCAATGGAAATTTTTTTGGAAAATCCATGTTAATAATGGATTTATGCACCATCCCCTAATTTATTAATTTCATCTTTCATTCTTGCTTCAGTTTGGGAAGACCACCTCAGATTGCTGTATACAGAGGTGGAATTACTCCATGTGAGGAGGGAATTAGACTATGAAGAGCATCTGTTGCCTGTTCGGCTCTTATGTTAGGATATGAAATCTGATTAAGCAGCTGAAATCAGACAAAGCTCCAGAATATGACCCCATTTTGGCAGACGTCATTTGTAACAATTTAGATTGCTGGATACCCATTTTGGCTTCCCTGTCATCTGTACTGACAACCCTGTTAAGGTCTCTGATGATTGGGACCTAACTTTGGTGATCCCATCTTACAAAAAAGGTGAATATCTATGGATTCTCAGTCATTTAGGTCATGGTGGTGCTGTAGATGCTTTCTTTCAAAAGGCAACTGGACTTTGTTTTGCTTAAAGACGATTTGTTTCTCATCCATGCAATATTCCATGCAATCATGGTTGTTAGCCCTCATTCTGAAAGTCACTGAGGCCATTTGGAGGTTTATCTGTGCCCTCAGGGCCTTCTGAATCCTGTAGCCTGCAGTCCATTCATACTCCTGCACCATTGAAGGGAGTTTGTCCCAAAGTGCATAGCTAAATGACTGTGGAGATTCTCAGTCTTTGAAAAGAAAGCACCTTTGAGACAACCATGATTTGTATGACTGAGAACACCTGCGTTGATTAAAATCTTTTCAGCTAAAATGCAGTCTCAGCTCCTTTTCAGAGATCAGTCATTCCTCCTCCTGAAAGAGTTCAGTCCAGGTTTGGAAATAACTTTTTCAAATGTTTTGTTGTATTCTGAACATGGTGCTTAACTATGAAGCTGATCTACTTAAAATAAAAAACTTCTGCCTGGATTTTCATTTTCTGCTATCTTTCTCTCTCTCTTTTTTTCAGCTGGCTTGTTCAGCTGGAAAAAAGGTTAATTATGACCAATAGCTTTCAATCTTCCTGGTGCCAGGCAATACAATCCAAACTGCAACTTATGGATTTTCATGGCCAGCCATCACCCTGATAGTCTATGAATCTACACTAGCTGATTTCAAGCAGCAGGTCATTGATTTAGGGTTGAAAGCAGACTTAACAGTTCTACCTACCAACGTCTTTCTGAGACACTCTGCACATTTTCTCCAACAATCAGATATGTTAGTCATATAACACTTCCAAAATTTAGAAGGGCTTTATTCTTGGCTAGTTTCCATGCCTTCCCACAGGCTGTTACTGAAGGGGGATACCAAAAGATCCCTGTCAACCAGAGATTGTATGTGCCTGTGCAGTGGAGGAATAATAGAAAACGTAGAGCACATTATTTTGCATTGCCCTTTCTACATGCTCACCAGGAATTATTATCAACATTCTTTATTAAACATCCCGTTCATTCTGATTTGTTTTATCTTAAATTGTAATTATTGGATCAATTTGATTTTACTTCTTTGACTATAGCTAAGTCCTGTTCTATAGTTTGAATAGTATGCTGTAGTTTCTTTTTTAATCCTTAGATATATTAGAACATATTTTTTCTTTTACCCTAATTAATTGTGATTTCTTATTTTATTTGCTGTTCTATGACTGAATAAAAATTATTTGATTGATGGATTTCTGCTCTTTTCAAGGAATGATCTCAGATGTAGTTTGGAACAATATAAGTAAAAAAAGAACTTCTATTGTTGCACAATATAAAAAAAATGAATTAATGAATACTGCTATTCTCCCTTCTTTCAACTTTGGAGTCTTTGGATAATATTTGGATACTTTTATTTTATTAAAGTATCTTGCCTCTGCAAATAGAGCACTTTTTCCTCCAGCATGAGAATGGAGAATCCACAAATGGGTTTAGACTGTCTTCCTGCCCAATTAGACTAAGTCTGACAAAGTAGCCACGCCTCCTGCTGGGCCCTGTGCCTCCCAGACACGACTTAGTCTTCAGCCCAGCAGGACACGATTGTGGTTGGCTCCCTTATCAGACTTCTGGACAAGTTATAACTTTCCTTTTTCCCCTTCGTGGATTCTCTATCTTAATTTCAGCACTGGGATCAGCGCTGCCTCAAACGCCCAGCAGCATCAGATTAGGATTGAAGCTAAATTTAACTTAAAATTAATTGACTTTAATTTAATGTTAACTTAATTTCACCAAATTTAAAGCCCTGGACTCAACGTTCCCAGTAGGGAACGCAGAGCTTTCATCAAGCCAGCTGAGGGCCGGACAGCCTCAAGCCGGCCTCAAGCCAGCTGGGAATCGGCCATCTGAACGCCAGCCCCAGGCTGCCTCTGTGGTCCCATTTTTGGTGCGCTGATTGTGGCTGCCATTTTTTGGACTGCGCGGTCAGCCTCCTTCACTCCCAACACCCACAAGGGACCAGCAAGGACAAGGGATGACAGCATTAGCACAGAGGAGGCTCACCAGCTGAGCCTCGGTCCCAAGGCCTCTGCGCTTCCACTTTTGGTGCGTGGCCGCCATTTTGGACCACACGGCCAGTGGAGCCTTACCCTTTCAAAACTTGCCACTTCAGCTGGAGGCCAGCTGATCGGCAAGAATCCAAGCTGCGCGGGCATTATTTTCAATCTGATCCAGCGCTCAAGCCCAGCAGACTCGGGAGCTCTGCTGGGGCTCCTGCCCAGAGGCTGCCATTTTGATCAGCCCCAGGTCGGCCTGGCCTTCAGCTAACCAGGCCAGGGGCACTCTTCTACTAGCAGTAGAAGATTAACCAGTGCATAGCTCCTGCAGGTAGTATCAATCCCTTAACCTTGCTATTAATCTTCCCTCGAGATTCTATCAGAGGATCAAGAAGATCCTACCCTGGGATTCCACAGTTCGCTGCAGTTAGGCCTTAGCCATAGTTAAACTTCACAATATCAAAGAGTGCAGGCACTTATCAGCTAGGTGATTTGCTGCCACTAACAGGACGTGTATGCCGGCGCTCGCCAATTCGTGGTTTTGGCCGCCCCGTCCGCCTGACCACTGTGCTATCAGTGCGCTCTCAGGCATCAATAGCCATCAGGAGCAAATTGGTGGCGAGAGGCCCACACTGGTCCAGTGGCCACCATGGTCTAGAGCAATTACTGGCTCTGCCAGTATCTGGGATCACAACCATATCCAGCGCTCTGCTCCCACCTGGCAGTTGAACGGCGGCTCCTGGCATGAGAGTCCTACCCGGCGGGCGCTATCTCCATGATTCAGGCCACCAGACGTCCCTCAACCAACAGGATCTACGACTCCTCGTGGAAGAACTTTTGCCACTGGTGCACAAGGAACCACCTCGATCTCTCAACCATCACCATCCAGAAAATCCTTGAGTATTTAATGGAGGGGCTCAACAAGGGCTTGGCACCCAATACCATCTGCAGGCAAGTGGCAGCTCTATCCATGGTACTTACATGTGACAATTCAACGCCATTGGCTCAACACCTGATGGTGCAGTCCTTTATCAAGGGCACAACTAATACCACACCACCCGTGGTTCATCGCTATCCCTCTTGGGAACTCCCGCGGGTCTTGCAGGCCCTAACCTCGCCACCATTCGAGCCCATCAAGACATCTTCACTACGGTTCTTAACCATGAAGATAGCCTTCCTCATAGCCATCACGTCAGCCAGATGCATCTCGGATCTAGCCGCTCTCTCTGTCAGAGAGGACCTATGCATTTTTCACAATGACAGGGTGGATCCTTCGACTGGATCCATCCATACTGAAAGTAAATTCTTTGTTCCACAGATCACAGGAGGTGGTGGTGCGCCAATGTCACACCTTGGATGTTCGAAGGGCATTGCACCATTACATAAAGCAGACTTCATCCTTTCTCAAGTCGGAAGTGCTCTTTTCCTTTCAACCTTCATCCATGGGACAGAAGGTCTCGTCTTCAACAATAGGCAGGTGGATCAAAGCGTGCATTGCAAGAGTGTACCAGTTGCATTCCCTGTCAGTTCCAAGCCATATCACCACTCACTTCACCCACAGTGCTGCAACATCAGCAGTGTGGGCATCACAGGCATCCATTGGGGATATTTGTAGGGCAGCGACCTGGTCCTTGCCTTTCCCATTCGTGAGGCATTACAAGCTGGATAGATTTGCCTCTGCAGAAGCTTCATTCAGCCGGAGAGTGCTCCAGCAAGTGGTGTCATTAAGTGGGACACAGGCCCAGACTGATTCCCTCCCACAGGGACAGGGTAGCTTTGGTATGTCCCATTCGTGGATTCTCCATCCTCATGGTGGAGAAGGGGCATTGTCTTACCTGAACGCCTTTTCTCAGCATGATGATGGAGAATCCACACCCACCCCTTTAGGTCCGTCAGGGCCCGTGTTAGGGGTAGGGGAGCCAACACATCGGATTATCGTCAATAGCTTTGCCTTCTTCGTGTCTGGGAGGCACAGGGCCCAGCAGGAGGCATGACTACTTTGTCAGACTTAGTCTAACTGGGCAGGAAGACAGTCTAAAGCTATTCGTGGATTCTCCATCACCATGCTGAGAAAAGGCAAGACAACGCCCCTTCTCCTCACCATGGTGCACGTGGATGAAATTTGGAAAACTTCAGTAAACCATAGTTAGCTATTTAATTTGATTTTAAACTCTATGAGTACAATTCTGCAACAATCCAGAAAAAAATATTAAAAAAAACGAATATCAAAATTGTTTTGAAGGGTCTTTAAAATTCTAACTGGTTCAGAATTAAAAATACAC
This sequence comes from Bothrops alternatus, assembly GCA_034064705.1. Lineage (NCBI taxonomy): Eukaryota > Metazoa > Chordata > Lepidosauria > Squamata > Viperidae > Bothrops > Bothrops alternatus. Next base: position 2,980,530 of record JARGCV010000013.1, read on the forward strand.
TGTGCTGGTGTTTTTGAAATAGTGATTTATTGAAATTGGAGGATTATTTTCTTTGGACCATACTAGGAAGAAAAAAAAAAGATGTCTGGCAAAAAAACCCCTTGGTTTAGTAAATTTATAGCTGATTATATCTGATAATCTGATAATTTTCTGGAGAGAATCTACCAGAGATCATCTGGCAAAGCAGTTGGAAAACTTTGGTAGCAGACAGTTATCAAACTGATTTTGTGGCACAGTGAGGTACCAAGAGTTTAATGAGCTTTTGAATGCTATGAACAATTTTTTGATCTAGTCAGTTTTTCATACTTTCAAAATATTAAGCCAGCTGATTACTGCCAGTCCTTAACAAATCATAGACATTGCAGAACATTTGCTTTATCGAGCTTTGATGCACTGCCCTCATCAGTTATTGATGTAAATATCAAAGGATTCCTTTTCATTAACACCTCTGCCTGTGTGATTTCACGCCATACAGAATGTGCAACATCTCATTTGTATTGCATTTTCTACAGAAGCTTACATGATACACAGTCCACCATAAAGGAACACCAAGGCAGAGATAATGATTTGTTTATCTTCTTTCTCCTGGCAGACGGTAAGAGTACTGTTACGCACAATGTAGCCGAATTATGTCTGGTTGCTATAAGAACAAGGCAGCAAATATTGTCTAACACAACTTCATTCCTCTCTCATTTTTAATATTAACTCTAACCCTAACCTGACCTTTTCTTCCTTCCTTTTTTTCTTGCTATTGTTATTGTAACAAATTATAGGAGATATATGCATATTTTATGTGTAATAATGGTTTAAGACCACAATAAAGTTCATGCTATTCTATCATCACTTGAATTGCAAAAAATATTTTGAAAAAAATACAGCACACCAATGCTGGAACAGCTAGTTGGGAGAGAAAAATATTGATGCTGGATAATAGAAAATAACTGGTGGCTATGTAGCTGTATTAATAAACATTGTGAAATAGTAGCTAAAGGAAGCTTAAGCATTTACACTCATTTTTATTCATAAAAAATGAACAACTTCACTGAAAATTCAGCTTCTTAAATTAAAAGCTATGGCTTTTAAAAATATTGCTATTGAGCTGGAAATAGATGCGTAGATTTATTTGATTTCCTAAACAAAGTAGAGCAATTAAAACGGTTGTGCAGAACCTTTTAAGTGGAATAAAACATATTCTTTGTTGAATAATCACTAGACCATTGTTTAGTGATTCCTTTACATCAAGGAATTGATTCCTTGTTACATTTTGGATATATCCTTGAAGATATTATTGATATTATCCAGCAAACAAATGCTGTATATACTTAAAATAACTTCTGGTGGAAAGGCAGTAGGTAGTTAACTTCCTCTGGGTGATTTTATCAAATATTTGTTGTTTAACATGCCCTTAAATACCATAATTATTAGAAATACATCCACACTATTTTTTGCTTGCATGCCTAAGAAATTGCCATCATCTGTTTTCATTGGGCTCTAGAGCCAAGATATTATTACTGTAAATTCTTTGTTACCTCATACTTTACTTTTGCGTTTGTTTAAAACATTCCATTCCGCTTACAGTCCTTATCCATTTATAGTTTTTTGTGTGTCCCAGAAGGCAATATCAGCTGAAGAAGACATTATTATGTATCTAGCTTTTTGACTTTTGATTGGGATTAAGGGGTCAGTAAATCTAATGTAAATATATTTTAAGCAGATCTTACTTGTGATTGGTGTCTTGTTCATGAGATGGATCAAGAAAGCAATATTTTGGTGTATAGGCTATGTTATACATTTATTTAATATTTACTGTAGTTCTTTATATCTCATTCCCTGTCCATATACTTGTGTTAGTCATATCATCTGTTTTATGCTTTTACCATTTCCCTGCTTAATTATGGTCATCTCAAAAATTTCATTCCTCATTTGTGCACTAAAGTGCTTCTGCAAATCAATGCTAAGGCCTTTTGCGATAGCTTGCATGGATGAATTCACACATGTAAGGACATCATGCATAGAAGCATATGTAATTTACCTCATAGCCACAACCCTACTCAAATATTATATGCAAAAAAATAAACAGAAAGAAAGAAGAAAAAGGAAGGGTCCCCTGGAAACTACACAACTTTTATGTATCAAGCCTAGCTAGGCGTATGTTATATATGCATTGCATATTGTACAGTTTCATTAACATTTTAAGTCAATTTCCTTAATAACTGACTGCTTTCCTCTGTGCAAAGCAAGCTGTTTAAGCATATAAACGAGCATACCTTTTTAAATAATTTTCCAAATGAGACTCCCAGCTGTAAAAAAGCCTCTTCAGATGCAGAGCAATGAAACCTCATTGCATAATTGACAGAGAATTGTGTCCCTCTTAGATTTTATTCTCTCATTGAATGATTGATTGTACAGAGTGATAATGAAGTCTCAGCTGCTGTTTTATTCTTCCCCTCCAAAAACTTACTCATTGTAAATTTCTTTAGAAAGCTCATTTTAATTGTAATATATGTATGTAAATTTGATGTTTGATAAGCAACAGAATGATCAATTAATCCCTGGAAAAGACTTGGTTATAATAATAAATTTGAGATTATAGTTCTCATGTCTTGGGAGACTAAAGTAATATGCTTGGTCTTTAACAGAATGTAAACTGCATCTATAAGAAAATCAGATTACACGGAGATATTTGTATTATTGAGCAGGTAACAGTAGCATCCATAACATTTAGATGTAAAAATGATAAAATAATCAAGATGCTTCAAGAAATCCATACTGACAGTGTGAGATTCTATTATAATCAATCTGATTTATAATCAGATTGTCTTTGAGAGTTTCATGTAAGAACAGTGGATTTTATACCTCTAGCAAATAGCTATTGATAAGGATCTGTTAAACTGTAAACTGTATTATACTGTTCATTCTGCACAGTAAATGTCTTTTTAATAACCTTAATACTGTTTAATACTGTTTTACTGATTGTAAAAGTTGGTATGTTAAAACTGAAATATTTATTAGATAAGTTTTTGAATCATGTTAAATGTTGACATGTTCTGTGACTTTTAATAATACTATCCTTTCCAAATAACTTGGGAAAAATTTTAATCTGTGTTTAAAAACACCTTTCGAGAAAATATAACTTGCATCTTGTAAGAATGTTGGTCCAATTTTAATTTACCATAGTCACAAACACCTAATCCAGACATGTCAAACTCACGACGTCACGTGACATCGCGCAACGTATCAGGACGGTTTTGCCATTGCCGGCAATGGAGTGGGCGTGGCTTCTGGATGATGCGTCCGGCCCACGGGCCGGCAGTTTGACACCCTTGACCTAATCTAATACTGTTGGCAAGACAGCAAATATTTGAACTATAAATAAAATCCTTACATAATTTGTGGTCAGCTTTCAACTAATTATGGTATTCTTGTTAGTGTTTCGCATTCAATGTTGGATGAGTTTGATATTAATGCAGGCTGTATTTCTTGTAATATTTAGCTTTCTTGAACAATCTTTTGAAAAGAAGTTTTGTATTCTTTTGGAAACTAAGTAAACTGCTTAGAATCTTGCTTCTGTATTTAGGATATTGCTTCGTGGAAAAAAAATTTATAGGAATCTTGCAATATCTTAGTCCTATGCAAAATGTCACAATCATAATTTTGAATTAATAGTGTATTTCATTTCATTTTTACTTTTAAGTTTATTATTGTTTATATTATTATGTTTTTATGTTATAATTGTATTTTTTTAAAAATCAGAAATAAGGATCCAAACATGAGCAAGGACCCAAGAAGCTCTTTTCTAGTGCTTAGCTCTGTGCATTTAGCCTGACATGGCCATTTCGTATCTGGCCTTTCATATTAAGTCTATATTTTAACCACAAGAGTCATCATTCTCATATCAAATTTACTTGATGATTTTCAGATATTTGCATACCATAATTATTCACAATGTTCACACATTCTCATATACATATTACAGGTAGGAATGAACAACCCTCATTTATAGGGTTTCATAGAGTCTTTCAAAGTCTTCAAACTTCGTATTTCTAATTTGAAAGAAGGGAAATTAACCCTTTTTAACTAATCTGCTTTTGACAATGCAGTTCATGACATATCATAAAGTTGAAGGTTGCAGGCATCAGTGCATTGGCAAATTCTGATGATACAAGGGAAAATGAAAATAAAATTGAAAATAAAATATCCATTCCATCTGCTTGAAATAATTTCATAAAGTTGTTTTTCAAGTATAAATATATAACTTTGTAAAAGGACAATTGAAAGTTCCTTTTACATTTAAGATATATGTGGGATTTTGAATATTCCAACTTTCATTAAATAAGGTTATTTTTCAAGGAGCCAAAATTATTTATAGGGAGTGGGAACAAATTATATGATAGTACTTTAAAGTTTTACACTGTTATAGTCAGGGCTTTTTTTTCTCATAGAACGCCTAGAACGGAGTTCCGGCACCTTTTTTGGATGGAACCTTGTAGGGTAGGCATGGCAGGTTGTATGATTTGTGTGAGTTCCGGCACCTTTTTTTTTTTTTGAAAAAAAGCACTGGTTATAGTAACTATTTTTCATCAAAATTCTTTGACTTTGGACTGCTTATACCTTTTATACATTACTAGGAAAGCACTATTTTATTCTTTACACATTGATAAGACAATTCATATTAAAATGATATACAAGCAATTTAGCAGTGGGTTGGCCTGCTAAGTAGACATGCCTTAACCCTGCGGCTGATCGAAGCTGAGGTAATAATATTCTAAGAAATTTCTTTGAAGCTCTGGTTCATTATATATGTGCTTTTACAAAATTAATAAAATATAAGGGTATTATAATTCCTCATAGGGAAGAAAAGGCAAATGTAGATACTTTGTATAAGAAGAATAAAAAGGAAAAGATGGAATATGTTGCACAATTATAGGAAAATGCAATTTATTAAAGACGACAGAAAGAGCAAACAGAAACATAAAAGTTTTGAGGGTGTATCATCCTTTGTTTCTTTCAACTGGCTCAAATGTGAACTCTTTAGACAAGGAAAACTGATGTGATGAAGATTAGTTAAGCTGCTTTTGCTACATTGAAAGATCTCAGTTGTCTCTCAAGCAAAATTTCTAAATCCCAAGTGGGCATTAACCTGTACAGAGTAATCAAGAAAGTGGGTTGGTGGGCTGAGTATCTTCCCGTTATTTCCTTTTTAATTCTAACTTTGGAAGTTAAACTGCAGTTTCAGCTGAAAGCTGCTGTAGAAAGACATCTTGAAGACAGGTCATGCATAATGTATAACTACTTCTGTACTTCTAAGCTGATAATAGTTAGGCAGAATGTCTTTAACAAAGGATATTATCTATTCCCTTGTTCATTGTACAGAAATAAAACAAGACAATGACTGCTCAGCCTTGGGTTGAGTGAACATGAATTAATGTAATTTTGTTGTCACAAATATTTCAATGCTAAGGTTTAATATTCCATTGTTTTAATGTTTTAGATCAGTGGTCACCAACCGTTGCACCTTAGTGGCCCAGTGTGAGGGGAGGGGGAACCAGGCCATGTGAGCAGCAAGCTGGTGCGCACAGGCAGCTCAATTTGAGCAAGTTGAACTGCATTTGCATATGCACACGCTCCGGCCCGCTGCTTGTGCAAGTTGAGCTGCATGTGCACCCTGGCTCACTGCTCGCATGGCCTGGTTGTGAATAGGCTACGGCCTGGTAGTGGGCTGTGGGCTGGGTGTTGAGGATTCCTGTTTTAGATAATAAATACTATAGATAACTGCAAGCAATATTTTTCAGTTCTGGGAATAGCTAAACAAAACAACCTAAACTTCAGATAGTCCTTGATTTGCAACTAGTTACTTAATGACTATTTGAAATTAAAACAGGTTCAGATCAGATACTTTAGGGCCCATAAAACACTTCTGGCCATCATAAAATGTCCTGCCAGCCTTCCCCCTGTCCTGCAGTCATTTTGGGCACTTGGCAACCAGCTTGCCTTTACAACCAGTTGTAGCACCCCTTGATTACATGACCATGATTTCTGACTTTTTTGCTGGTTTTCAGTAAAAAATTCCCCATTCAGAAGAATGGGTTTGCATATAACTGAATTTGCATAAAACTAGGGTGTTTGCTTAATGGCTATGCATTCATGGAAGGACAGCAGTGATTCATTTATTGACCACTGCAAAAAAAGGAATAAAATCAGGTGTGGTCACGTAGGTGTAATGACTTACAACTGAAAATCTAGTACCAATTGTCATAAGTCAAGGACTACTAATATATTTTCTAAATTATTTTGAACCTTGGAGTTAAGGCCAGATTTTAAAAAGAGGTTTGCAGGATTCTTTCAATTTCATACACAAAAATGGACAGCTTTTGAAAGATGCAATAAAAATTATTTTTTTACTTCAGGAACAAGACATTCAATATCTTTTTCTTACATACTATGTCCATATTATCTGAATGTTTCTCCAGTAATATAAAACTAAGTTTAGAAGCATCACCTTGGATGTTAGTAGTTACTAAGTGTACTGAAAGAAGTAACTCTAAGATATGACCTTGGTATTAATCAGATTTGGTCTCATGCCTGGATGATGAAGGGAGTCCTTTAATAACATTTTTGCTACCCTCCTCCCTAATGCACAGTGTGCAGATTCTACTTTGCCAGCTTGCTTTATATTTAAATTAACATATGGATGAGTGGAGGTTTTGCAAGGAGCATTGGTTTGATTACCAACTCAGCTTTTGCAGTGTTGAGTTTAATTGCTTCTAAGCAATTCTGTGGCATCCTAGCTGGCTGTTGAAAGTAACACATTATAACTAGATGCCCTTTGTCTGTATACATTTGTGCTAGCAACAATTAGTGGGCTTATGGAGGCAGTGTATAAGAGCAGAACATTATTTGTTGGTTGAAATCTCATTTTTCTCTCTATTTACCCCCAAAGCCCTAAGGACAAGAACAATCTCTGCTCCTTTTGCAAATGGAAGGAACTTTGGAATTTTTAGTCAAAATAAAAATAAATAGTTTCCTAAATATTCTTGATACAGTATATACTTTAGGCAGTGGTGGAATTCAAATACCTGAACAACCAGTTCTCTTATTCGATGCAGGCCTGGGCCTCTGAGGCCTAGAATGGACTTCCGGAAGTGATATGCATGCACTTCCGGTGGACCGTTCTAGGCCTGGGAGGCCTTCTCCAGGCCTCCGAGGCCTAGACTAGACTTCTGGAAGCCAGCCGGTTCTCCGCCTGTAGCAAAATTTAGCTACTGGTTTTGCCGAACTGATGTGAACCGGCTGAATCCCACCACTGACTTTAGGTCTTCTATACTTTCAGTGAGACTAAAAACGTGCCGTATTGTTGATTATATGAATTAGGTTGAGAGATCATAGTAGTCAATCAGAAAATCCCTGTCTAAACAGTAAAATTTCATATAGTCTGAGAGAAAGAGAAATAGAGCGAACAGTTCCTTCCAGGATTCCTTATCAATGGCCTAAGGTATAACAGTTATGTTTCCTTAATAACAGGTAAAATATTGTGAAGGATGGAAGATGGAGAATTTTTGTAGGATCTTCTTGAGAAGAGTAACATACTGCATCTCCTCCAGCAAGGCTGTTGATTGACAATTAGGCGTATGTGCATGTCTTTGTGTATGAGGGGGAGGGAAAGAAAGAGAACAAATTATATTAGCTATATGACACAAAATCAGCAGCAGAAAGCTAAAAATACTTGAGATTCAGGAATGTATTCATAGGTGTTGTGCTTAGAAAAATGAGTTCTACTTGCAGGAATACTCATTACTTGCTTTCTATATTTACATTTGTGAATAAAGTATATAATATTTCTCCTGCATGTACTTTTATTAGTATTTTTATTATTACATAGGGTAGTAAGACAGACTAACAGACTTCTTTCTAGATTGTCCTGCTTTGACATTAAGATTTCCAGTCTGTTGCTTTCCATACCCTTTTTGCACAAGCTATATTCATAGAATATAAGCAGAAGCTATAAATAGATATTTCAAAATTGGAGCATGTACTATGCTATATTTTCTACTTTATAGTTGAATATCTGGGATTTTGCAGGGTGGGGGGACAGGTAGCATTCTTTGTGAAATACAAAATTGCTATTATGATTGAACTACCAAGACAGTCCCTTAAATTCTCAGTTATTAGTAAAGCCTTCTTAATATATAATCTATACTAGTCTGTCTATCATTAAAACTCTCATTATCATGACCTTTAACTGGCAAGATGGTACATTTTTGAACCATGGTACCTCAAATAGGTTAACTTGTCGGAAATCTGGAAAATGAAATTTGGGGAAGTTCCAACTGTTACAGTGCTACTGGCTGATGCTGCAGTCACATGATATTCATTTTCAATGTTCTGTGGCAGTTTCCAAGACAGTTCTGCAATCCCTTGCTCCTCCCCCACCCAGCAACAAGGAATTAATTTGGGGAATATCAACTCAAGAACATGTGGCAAACACTAATTACTGTGAAAATCATAGAATCAGCGATAAGATCTCAACAGAGGAAGATTCTTGCAAAATTCACGATTTGCGTAATGTATTTCTGCTGATATTGGTGCCATGGCCAAAATCTGCCCTCGTTGTATGCTCCTATTCCCTGGAGAAACTGCCAATTTTGCTGTATGAAGGGAAAGGTCAGGATAAGCAATTTGCAAACTCTAATGAATGCCTCAATTTATGCAGCAATGAGAAACCTATTGCAACAATTTCAGAAGAGCATGAGACATCCAGAATATACTACTACTACTACTACTACTACTACTACTACTACTACTACTACTACTACTACTAGTAAAGTTGGAAGGGACCTTGGAGGTCATCTAGTCCAACCCCCTGCTCAGGCAGGAACCCTACACCATTTCAGACAAATGGCTGTCCAGTCTCTTCTTAAAAACTTCCAGTGTTGGAGCATTCACTGCTTCTGGAGGCAGGTTGTTCCATTAGTTAATTGTTCTAACTGTCAGGAAGTTTCTCCTTAGTTCTAAGTTGCTTCTCTCCTTGATCAGTTTTCATCCGTTGCTTCTCGCCTGCCTTCAAGCGCCTTGGAGAATAGCTTGACTCCCTCTTCTTTGTGGCAGCCCCTGAGATATTGGAACACTGCTATCATGTCCCCCCTCGTCCTTCTCTTCGTTAAACTAGACATACCCAATTCCAGCAGCCGTTCCTTATATGTTTTAGCCTCCAGTCCCCTAATCATCTTTGTTGCTCTTTTCTGTACTCTTTCTAGAGTCTCAGCATCATTTTTACATCATGGTGACTATAACTGGATGCAGTATTCCAAGTGTGGCCTTACCAAGGCATTGTAAAGTGGTATTAATACTTCACGTGATCTTGATTCTATCCCTCTGTTAATGCAGCCCAGCACTATGTTGGCTTTTTTGGCAGCTGCAGCACACTGCTGGCTCATATTTAAGTGATTGTCTACTAGGACTCTGAGATTCCTCTCACAGTTACTACTATTGAGCAAGGTACCCCCTATACTATACCTGTACATTTGGTTTTTCTTGCCTAAACGTAAAAACTTGCTTTTTTCACCATTGAATTTAATTTTGTTAGATAGTGCCCAGTGTTCAAGTCTGTCCAGGTCCTCCTGTATCTTAAGCCTGTCTTCTGGAGTGTTGGCTATTCCTGCCAGCTTGGTGTCATCTGCAAATTCGATGAGTTCCCCATCTATCCCCTCATCCAAATCATTGATGAAGATGTTGAAGAGCACTGGGCCTAGGACAGAGCCCTGGGGCACCCCACTACACACTTCCCTCCATGTAGATGCAGTTCCATTGAGGACCACACGCTGAGTACGGCCAGTCAGCCAGCTACGAATCCATCTGGTGGTGACGCTGTCTAACTCACATTTTTCTATCTTATTGAGTAGTAGGTTGTGATCTACTTTATCAAATGCCTTACTGAAGTCCAAGTAAATTATATCCACAGCATTCCTCTGATCCACTAATTTTGTCACTTGGTCAAAGAATGCAATAAGATTTGTCTGGCATGATCTGTTTTTGACAAACCCATGTTGGCTTTTAGTAATGACTTTGTTTGCCTCTAGGTGTTTGCTGATTCATTGTTTGATTATCTTTTCCAGAATCTTCCCAGATATTGAGGTCAGGCTGAAAGGTCTGTAATTTCCTGGATCCATTTTTTTTCCTTTTTTTTTGAAGATGGGAGCTACATCAGCTCTTTTCCAGTCCTCTGGTAATTCCCTAGTACTCCAAGATCTTTGAAAAATATAGTTCAGTGGTTCTGAGATCACATCTACCAGTTCTTTGAGAACTTTGGGGTGTAATCCATCTGGTCCTGGTGATTTGAACTCGTCTAGGCTGGACAGGTGCTCACTTATCATTTTCTTGCCTATCTTAACTTGTGTTTCTATACAAGTTTTTATGGCACTGTTTTTGATAGGTTGGTATGTTTTTTCCCTTTGTGTAAAGACAGATGCAAAAAACGAGTTAAATAGTTCTGCTTTCTCTCTATTGCTAGTCACCTTCTTACCACTTTCATCCACTAATGGACCAATCGTTTCCTTCACTTTTTTCTTGTTTTTTACATGTTGAAAGAAGCTTTTTTTGTTATTTTTGACTTTGGTCGCAAGCCTTAGTTCATTTTGAGCCTTGGCTTTCCTCACTTCATCTTTGCAGGTTCGGGCTATTTGTTGATATTCTGATTTAGTTATGTGCCCCTCTTTCCACTTTCTATACTTTTCCTTTTTATCTTTCAATTTGTCAGAGAGTTCTTTATCCAGCCATGCTGGTTTCTTTTGAGAGTTGTTATTTTTCCTCTTTGTTGGTATTGAGCTAGACTGGGCTTCTATTATCTTGCTTTTCAAAATTTGCCTCTTTCAGATGACATCCTTTGATGGGTAAGAAGTCCTTCCAGTAGGGAACAGAAAAACCAAAATGATGAAATAGAATGAACTTGAAGTTATGGTTGTACCAGCAAGAACCATGAAACTGTAGAGCTATGGAACTATGGAACAATGGAACTATGGAAGAATGTATAGATTTCATCTACTCAGTGCTACAGTACTATTCTTAAAGAGCTCTATGCTGCTTCCCCTCAATGAAATGAGAAAAATCCACCTGCTTTAGAAGCTTCCTTGGATTGATGAAAAAATATTGTTCCTTCAATGTTTTCATTGTAGGAGTTAACTTTTATTTATTTTCGAACAGAATTCCTTGATTGGATTGTCAACAAATAAATTTGATTTGAAGACAGATTCTCAGATCATTTTAATGAAAAAGTTAGATCTTTTAAGGCTTTGCAATGGGACATGGATGATCATGGAAGAACTCCACAAGAATCTCATTGTAGGAAAAATAAATATTGGTGCACTCAAATCTGACATTGTCACAATTCCAAGAAGTACGTTCAGTTTATCAGAAGGTGAAGATGTCCTTTTTCATTGCAAACAATTCCCAATATAGTCATGTTTGGCTCTCATTATACATAAAGCACAAGGACAAACTATGGAGAATATGCTGATTTATTTGGAGAAATCGGTATTCTAGCATTATGGCTTTAAAGTTTAAGCCAAAGAAAAAGAAGTGAAAACATTAGAGTATTCTTAAAGAATACTTAAAGAATCACAAATGTCATCAAAAGCATATACATTTGTCTTGCTAGACATCTTTCTTCTTTAATGAAATGTTTTCTTCTTTAATTTTAAACCTCAAATGATAGCAATTTACCCATGGTCTTTCTGTTTCTCTACTTAGGTAAGGAAACATCTCTGAAAGATAATGCAGTGAGTCTAGTTGTCTAGTAAATTATGTTTTTCAGTGCATACTGCTTGCTTTTATGAAAATATATTTTTAAAAGACTTTTTTTTTAATCTTGCCCATTTAAAAGATGGGTATGGTAGGTTTCCTTGCAGTTTATAAATTGCATAGGTCTTAAATACAAAGGGTTTTCAAGGCATTGACAAAATATTTTCTACAGATTGTATATAAGTAAAACCTTTGTTCATAATATAAGAAAAAAAGACAACATGTCTTATATTGCTAAACTTTTTAAATGGCTAAAGATGAAAATGAATCCAGAAACATAATAATGCATTTTTATTCTTTTTTCATATTGATTTGGATATTGGCATAATCTCAAAATAATTATTCATTTATGAATGTAAAGAAATACAACAAAAATGTAAAGAAATACAATAATGAAGAACTTCCCAAATCCTGGAAATTTCAAGAAGCATAAAGAGAAAGAGTATTATTACAGATATAGAACATATATGTATGTATGTATGTATGTATGTATGTATGTATGTATGTATGTAGACAGAGCCTAAAACAAAGGTTTCAGAATATTACCTTTGATTCTATATGTGGGAGTAAGTAATAATTTGGAGGATCTTTAAATAGACACATGAACATGAAATAATTGTCAGCTATGCATTGTGGAATGTTTTTTTTTTTTTGGTCATGACACAATTATGATGTTAGTAGAAAGCTTTACATTGCTCAGTGGTTTCTACAGCTGTGAGAACTATTTTTACAATAGTTAAAATGTAAAATGTTGAGGGTCAAAGAAGTTTGGGCTTGGGGAAAGGGCTGTGAAATGGAATGTGATGGGAAATACAGTTTGCTAGTGCTTTTAGCACTGGATCTTAGTCATTTGTGCAAATGGAAAAATCTTTCTTTATGAAAAGGATGTCTGAACTCTCAGATTGGAATGCTTATATTAAAGCACCAAATAGATAGCAAAAATGTTCCAATAAAAACCGACACAGTATGATGAACTCCATTAATTTTAGCAAAGGGCTACAAATGATCAACCTATTTTTCTTTTGCCTTCATAAATATGGTCAATTAAATTTGAGGGACATGAACTTCTGCAATAAATTAATTACGGGAAAAGAAATATATTCCTGTGTACTTATATATCCTACCAGGGACACCTGCCACGCTATCATTTCAACTTCAACTTTTATTTTTGAGTACACATTAAAAATGAGAAGAAGGAACAGGAAGCAAAGTCTAAGAGGCAAGCATATATCAAGATGTGGTAAATTACTGAATATTTCAAATCACTGAAGTGGAAATGGGCGTTAGCAGGATCTTGCTACTTTCATCAAAATGATGAAAGCAATGTCACATTGCCCCTCTGCAAACTCTATCCTTTTTGATTGTGTGTGCAAGGTGACAAGACACCTAAAGCAGTAGCCTTGTTTTTAACATTCTTTCTCTTCGTCCTTCCAAGAACATCACTAGAAATGGATGTATTGAAGGTGAAGATCAATCACTTGCCTGCTCTGTCAAGAGTAAGTCAACTGTGTTGCAGAAGCTTCATTGTGGATAAGCAATCCAAGGCAGTCCAGCTTTTTATCAACACAAAAAATGTTGATAAAAACACTCTAAAATCAATGTATTAGGAGTGTTTTGTGTTGCATTGTTACCTATTTGGGTTCTAAACAATTTCCTTATTCCAAGTTGAAACTATTCATGTAAATAAGTTCCTCCTATTTACTTATCTGGTGATTTCAAAGACAAAACGGTGGAAACATAATGCAACCCTGAACGTTTCAAAGAATTCCCCAGTAAGACCAGCAAAAATAATAATAAAAAAAGCATTGAGGTGAAAGAGACTCTTGAGGCAAGCTTTTTCCTGAGGATTGCATCCATACAGGATTTTTTTTGGCAGTGCTACAGGAATGGTTTGTGCAAGCAAAATTTTTAACAGAAGAACTTAACGGTTAGATGGACCTTGGGCAAGGATATCTTTTGAGCCCTTCTGTCCCATGTCAGACTCTCTCCATTTTGAATTGTGGCTGACTGTGACAATATCCACCTACTTCCCAACCCTAAATATAGACTGGGAAACTGTCACTCTGAAGCATTACTTGTGGCTCTGATAAGACAGCAATGGCCTATCAGTAATTAGTATAACTGCAAGTTCAGACATCTTAGGTACTGTAGATGCAGAAATGCCAAAGAAAGAGAAGTAGGAAGATATTACAAACCTATTTAGATATGTTTTTATTTTGTGCAATTGTTGTATTTGCCATTCTTCTGCCATTAAGCGTATAGCAGACTAGAATCTGATATTGCTTAGTCCTGAATTACGTTCCTCTTTATTAATAGGTAACTGTATGTCATATTTTATATAGTTTTAGAAGAGAATATATTATAGGCAATACTCATCTTCATGTTTGAAAAACATTGACAAATCTTTATTCTGTTGTCTTACATATATGCTTTTTCTATTTGCCAATTTCCATATTTAGTGGTTTTTTTTGTAAACATCATATATGAATTAACACAAATGTTGTAAGCATATGCATACATTTTGTTTAAATAGTTGGCATGTGTTATAGGAACTCATGATAAAATATATGCATATATATTAGGTAAGCTTGTAACTTATGCAGCATTTTTACTTGGGACTCCCAGTGAAAGGCAAATTAAAAATAAGCTAAAAGCTATAGTAGCCAGGATTTTATCTTTTTAATAAAAACATTTTGGAGGCTTTTATTTTTTGCCTGAAACTTACTTGCAGGTATGAACACATTAAAGTTTAGAACTAGGTGTTGGTATATAGACGTAAGTTGCACCTAGGCTCAAAAACATCAATTTTAAGATTGTCAGCTGCTGCTAATTGGCATAGAATGGGAGAAACTGACTTTTGACCTTGATAATAGTATCAAAGTTAAAGAAGAAATACTAAAAGAATGTTGCATGACCTCATGGTGGGAATCAGATGGTATAAAAGTGTTAAATAATACATCTAAACATCTGGCTGACTCTAACCAATCATAATAATAATTCCCCAGTGAGGCACTACTTTAATGTGGTTGTGGGTCTTATATGTTCTGAGAAGGATGAGAGCTGTAACAGAGATTCAGCCATATTTTCCAAGTCGCCTGAAGGCAGGACAAGAAGCAACGGGTGGAAACTAAGCAAGGAGAGAAGCAGCCTAGAACTAAGGAGAAGCTTCCTGACAGTTAGAACAATTAACCAGTGGAACAACCTGCCTCCAAAAGTGGTGAATGTTCCAACACTGGAGGTTTTTAAGAAGAGACTGGACAGCCATCTGTCCGAAATGGTATAGGGTTTCCTGCCTGAGCAGGGGGTTGGACTAGATGACCTCCAAGGTCCCTTCCAACTTTATAATAATAATAATAATAATAATAATAATAATAATAATTATTATTATTATTGTTATTATTATTATTATTATTATTATTATTATTATTATTATTATTATTATTATTATTATTATTATATTGGGCAAGTCTAATTAGTTGAGTCAGACAAAGAGTGCCTGTGTCATAAACAAGATGGTGAGAAGTAATTTACTGAAACCCATACCAGATCTGTCATTGCCACAATCAAAGGCAATCATGCTAGGTGTTGAAATTCCCAGACATTTGGAGAAAAATGGGCTACAGGACTCAAACTTTTAGATGTGAAATTTAGATCAGGGCTGATAGCTTCAGGATTACAGGGAGACTGAAAACAAAGAAATAATGTCTGTTATTATAAGAAGTACTGGTGATGGGGGAAATCCAGACCCTGGGCTCAGGCTGCTGCTGCTCAATGCCAGGTCGGTTGTAAATAAAGCTCCCCTCATCCATGATCTTCTCCTGGATGAGGAGGCCGACCTCGCATGTATGACCGAGACCTGGCTGGGCCTGGAGGGAGGAGTTCCTCTCTCTGAGATGTGTCCAGATGGGTTCCAGGTATGGCATCAGCCATGACCCCAGGGAAGGGGGGGGAGGAGTGGCTATTATAGCCAAGAAGACCTTTAGCCAACGCAGGCTTGCTGTTTCTGAGATTGCGGGTTGTGAGTTGCTCCTTGTGAAGTTGGACCTAGGGGTTCAGGTGGGCTTGTTGCTCGCGTACCTGCCTCCCAGCTGCGTGTCAACAGCCCTGCCTGCGCTACTCGAGGAGGTCGCTGGGCTGGCGGTTGAGTTCCCCAGGCTTATTGTCTTGGGGGACTTAAATCTTCCGTCGCTTGGCAAATCCTCTGGGTTGGCGCAGGAGTTCATGGCCACCATGGCAACCATGAACCTGACTCAGGTAGTTCAGGGTCCGACTCACAAGAGGGGACACACTCCCGACATGGTATTCCTCTCAGAACAGTTGAGCAATGATCTGAATTTAAGGGGCTTAGATATTTTGCCTATGTCATGGTCAGATCATTTTCTGCTACGGCTTGTTTTTAAGGCTCCAATCCTCCCCTGCAGGGAGGCAGAACCGATTAGGTGGTTCCGCCCCAGACGTCTGATGGATCCAGAGAGTTTTCAGAGGATGCTTGGGGAAATACCGGATTCTCTCATTCACAGTTCGGCAGAGTCCCTGGTTACAGCCTGGAATATGGCTGCGAAGGGGGCTCTTGACCGGATTGCACCGCTGCGACCTCTCTGTAGTAGCAGACCCAGGAGATCTCCTTGGTTTACTGAGGAACTCAGGGGGATGAAGCGCCAGAAGAGACGCCTAGAGAAGCGATGGAGGAAAAGTAAATCCGTATCTGACCGAACACTTTTAAGATCTTATATCAAGACTTATCAGGTGGCGCTCAAGGCGGCAAGATGCGCTTATCATTCCGCCTTGATTGCATCTGCGGAATCCCGCCCAGCTGCCCTGTTCAGGGTAACTCACTCCCTCCTTAATCAGGAGGGGGGTTGATGCACCCTTGCAGGGTAGTGCTGAGGACTTTAATAAGTTTTTCGCGGATAAAATCGCCCAGATTCGGATGGACCTTGACTCCAATTGGAATGCAGTATCGGCTGATAATGATTCAGTCGAGATGACAGGGACTCGTCTTGATCCTGTTGTGTGGGAGGAGTTTGACCCAGTAGCACCTGATGAAGTCGACAAGGCCATTGGAGCTGTGAGCTCCGCCACCTGTTTATTGGACCCATGCCCCTCCTGGCTGGTTTCGGCCAGCAGGGAGGTGACGCGGGGCTGGGTTCAGGAGATTGTCAACGCTTCTTTGAGGGAGGGGTCCTTTCCAGCTCCCTGCAAGGAGGCAATTGTGCGCCCCCTCCTCAAGAAGCCTTCCCTGGACCCAGCTGTCTTAAACAACTACCGTCCTGTCTCCAATCTTCCCTTTATAGGGAAGGTTGTTGAGAAGGTGGTGTCACTCCAGCTCCAATGGTCCTTGGATGAGGCTGATTATCTGGGCCCTCAACAGTCAGGATTCAGGCTCGGCTACTCCACGGAAACTGCTTTGGTCACGCTGACGGATGATCTCTGGCGGGCCCGGGACAGTGGATTTTCCACTATCCTGGTGTTACTTGACCTCTCAGCGGCTTTCGATACCATTGACAATGGTATCCTTCTGCACCGACTGGAGGGGTTGGGGGTTGGGGGCACTGTTTTGCAGTGGTTCACCTCCTACCTCACTGGTCAGTCGCAGTCGGTGTTGACAGGGGGTCAGAGGTCGACCCCTAGGTTCCTCCCTTGTGGGGTCCCTCAGGGATCGGTCCTCTCCCCTCTGCTGTTTAATATCTACATGAAACCACTGGGTGAGATCATCCGACAACATGGGGTGAGATATCATCAGTATGCTGATGATACCCAGCTTTACATCTCCACCCCGTGTCATTTCAGTGAAGCAGCGGAAATGATGTGCCGATGTCTGGCGGCGGTTAGGGTTTGGATGGGTGCCAACAGGCTCAAACTCAACCCCGACAAGACGGAGTGGCTATGGGTTCTGCCTCCCAAAGATATTTCAATCTATCCGTCCATTAGCCTGGGGGGGGAGCTTTTGACCCCCTTGGAGAAGGTCCGCAACTTGGGCGTCCTCCTCAATCCACAGCTAAATTTGGAACATCAACTTTCGGCTGTGGCGAGGAGGACATTTGCCCAGGTTCGCCTGGTGCACCAGTTGCGGCCCTATTTGGACCGGGAGTCTCTTCTCACAGTCACTCATGCCCTTATCACCTAGAGGCTCGACTACTGCAATGCTCTCTACATGGGACTACCTTTGAAAAATGTTCGGAGACTTCAGGTAATGCAGAATGCAGCCGCCCGAGCAGTGTTGGGCTTGCCTAGAAATGCCCACATTTCGGCATCACTCCGCGAGCTTCATTGGCTGCCAATTGGTCTCCGAACCGAATTCAAAGTGTTGGTTATGACCTATAAAGCCCTACATGGCATCGGACCAGGTTATTTACGGGACCGTCTGCTGCCTCATGAATCCAAGCGGCCGGTTAGGGCCCACAGAGTTGGCCTTCTCCAGGTCCCGTCAGCCAGACAGTGTCGCCTGGCGGAGCCTAGGGGAAGAGCCTTCTCTGTTGCGGCCCCGGCCCTCTAGAACCAACTTTCCCCGGAGATCCGTGTCGCCCCCACCCTCTCTGCCTTTCGTAAATGGCTTAAAACATACTTTTGCCGGCAGGCCTGGGGCAGCTAACACCTTGCCCCTAGCCAGTGTATGTTTGTGTGTATGTTTGTGGAATGATTGGTTTTTCTTTTTTAACTTAGGGGTTTTTATATTCGTGTATTTTTATTGTGATTTCTATCATGTTGTGAGCCGCCCTGAGTTCTCCGGAATAGGGCGGCATAGAAGTTAAATAAATAATAATAATAATAATAATAATAATAATAATAAATCAGACTCAAAAGGGTATCTGAGAAAAATGCACCAGCTCTGGAAAGAACAACATCCAGAATCAAAAATAACAGAACAAAGGCTAGCAGACAACATCAATATAAAATATGGAATGAAGAAAAAGAAGAAGGAGAAGGAGAAGAGGAGCAAAGGTCTACAAAGCATGAAGAAATCAAAGGAGCTAGAAGGAGCTCAGACTGTAGAGGCAAACCCAGGCAGGGAGCGGGGGAGTTGGTAGTAGAGGCAGCCAGCATAGTTATGGCTCCCTATACCATCTTCTCAGACACAACAAAGCCCTCTAATACAAAATAAGAAGAATTTATTTATTTATTTATTTTATCAAATTTCTATGCCGCCCCTCTCCTAAGACTCAGGGCGGCTCACAACAACAATACAGCTACATATAAAAATTTAATAATAATGATCAACATCCAATCCAAAGATCCATACATACAACATGCAAACACAATCAAATACACAATCAACGATGGAAGCACATTCCTAGGCCCAGGGGCAGAACACAGAACACAGAAAAGCTAGGAGGGAGGAGGCAGTACGAACCTCTGTGGGAAGTTGGTTCCAGAGGGCTGGGGCAGCAACGGAGAAGGCCCTTGCCCTAGGACCCGTCAGATGACATTGCCTGATGGACGGGACCTGTAGGAGGCCAGCCCTATGCGCCCTAACCGGTCGCTGGGATTCATGAGGCTGAAGACGGTCCCGCAAGTAACCTGGTCCATTGCCATAAAGGGCTTTATAGGTCATAACCAACACTTTGAATTGTGTTCAGAGACCAATTGGCAGCCAGTGCAGCTCACGAAGGGCTGGAGTGATATGAGCATGTCTTGGAAGACCCAAGACAGCTCGCGCGACCGCATTCTGGACAACCTGCAGTCTCCGGACATTCTTCAAAGGTTGCCCCATGTAGAGAGCATTACAGTAGTCGAATCTCGAGGTAACAAGGGCATGAGTGACTATTAGGAGTGACTCCCGATCCAAGTAGGGTTGCAACTGGCGCACCAGACGAACTTGGGCGAATGCTCCTCTCGCCACAGCCGAAAAATGGTGTTCTAAGCTTAGCTGTGGATCGAGGAGGACACCCAAGTTGCGAACCCTTTCCGAGGGGGACAAAATTGAATTGAAACAAAAAGTAACTGAGCATCTATAACAATACAAAACCAACAGAATAATGTTGTCTGAATTGAAGCTTGTTACAAAGCTAACACAAATATTAAAATATACCAATACTGTAATATCAAATATAATAACCAACTCCCTTCAAGAAACAAACCAACTAACATAACTGGTTTGTAGATGCAGTTACAACAGAATACCTTAGATGTAAATTCAGCAAAGAAAAAAACCAAACAGTACACCATCAAAATGATCTAGTTGAAAAATAAGATCACCATGCTAATATCAGATGCAAGTAAGCTAGAACAGATGGAAGAAAAAAAGCTGAAGAGGAAGAAGACTAAATAATATTTAATCAAGAAATATCACCTAGAAATAAGATTAAGATAGCATTGGAAATAATAAAGCAGCAAATTACAGCTAGGGCAAAGAAAATCAGCAATTATGAAGCTGGAATTGCACACTATAGCAGAATTTCCAATTTCAGTCAAATTATAAATATTGCTTCCAATCCATAAATTGAGAGACTGCAGTGAATCAATCAACACCTGATAAAGAAGAAGCAGTGTAGTTCTGGCGGCAGTTCTGGGATAACTCAAAGAAATATGACAAGAATGAACTTTGAATAAAGAAAGTGGAGAAGGGAAAAATGTTGAAATGAAAGAATATGTAATAACAGCAGAAATGGTGGTAAAAAGGGCAAGCAAGATAAAAAATTGGTCAGTAACAGGTGAAGATGAACTTGCATGGTCTTTGGTTAAAACTTCTGATTGTTTGCCAAGTACTTACCGGTAGTAACATAGAGAAAGGAAGAAGATTGGTTAACATCTGGCAAAACCAATCTGATAATGAAAGATCCAACAAAGGGGCAGCATCAGGCAACTACAGGCCAATTACCTGCTTATTAACAATGTTCAAACTGCTAATTGGTGTGGTAGCTGATGCAGTTCTATAGTATCTCTGTGAAAACAAGCTATTTTCACCTGAGCAAAAAGGAAATTGCCCAAACAGCAGAGAAACAAAAGATCAGTTTCTAATTAACAAGATGATTTTGGAAAAGTGCAAGAGAAGGAGCACCAACTTGAAAGTAGCATGGATTAATTATAAGAAGACATTTGACTCACTGCACGTGTTTGGATAATCAAGTGCCTAGAAATAGCAGGAGTCAGTAGAAATATCAGAAACTTTGTGCAGTGATCAACGACGCAATAGGAGACATTGTTGCTAGTCAGTGGTGATAGATTGGAAGAGCTTAATATCAAGAGATGAATCTTTCAAGGATACTCACTCTCATCACTACTGTTTATCATTGCATTGATTCCTCTGTCAACAATATGGAACAAGTCAGGCCATGGCTGTCAAACATCAGAAGCATGCCAGGATATCCTACCTCCTTTCCATTGACAGTCTGAAGCTGTATGGAAAAAATACCATCTGAAATAGAATTGTTGTTCAACATTGTCCACATATACAGATGTGCTTTGCAATGTAGGTTGGACTGGATAAATGTGTATCTTTACCATCAACAGCGGAAAAATAGTGAAAACTGAAAGAATCAAAATGCTCTATGGAAATATCAGGAGTCTGAATGAAGACAAACGCTAGAATACCTGGGCATCCTTCAAACTTGACAACATCACACTGAAGTTAAGAAAAATGTTAGCAGTAAATACATCATGAGAGTCTGGTGATGAAAGTATTAGATCTCTAAGAGACTTAAGATCCAAACTCAGCGGAGAAAATACTATCAAGGCAATTAATACCTGGGCAAGTCCAGTCATGAGATAAACAACTGGAATCATGGACTGGATTCAAGGAGAATTAAAACTCTGGATCAGAGACTGAAAAATAATGACAATGAATCATGTCCTTCATCCATACAGAGATGTTGACAAACTCAACTTCCTAGAGAGCATAGGTGGGTGTGCAATGTTGCAAGTACGTCATATGTTGAAGAAGAAAAAAGGCATTGGAAGAATATTAAAGGACAGTGAAGAAGATGTACTGAAACTAGTACATCATGAAGACTTACTGAATATCAGAGAGACCAAACTGGTTTGCAACAAAGACCAAGTGACAGATAAGACATATAGCTAAGCAAAGTATTACACATGGCCTTTACTCAAAACAGCTAGCAGACAAATTATATAACAAGACCAGGCAAAACATATACCAAGACCTGGCAATATAGAACAAAGGAAAACTGAAGATAAAAGGGACTAATTCTGGCTGCATAAGACTGAGCCTTAAGATTAAAAGCCAGAATTGAGAAGACAGCAAACACCATCTTTTTAAAGAAGCTAAAGAAATAGTGGATTCTTACAAAAAGATCACATAGACTGACTACAAGCAATAGCATGACAAAGTAGCAACAAACATGCTTTGGAATATCTGCAAGAAATACCATTTGCCTGAAAACAAGAATTTGTGGAGCCACTACGTACACAAAGTAATAAAAATGGAGAAGTTAAAATGCTCCATGACTTTAAAATTCACATCAACAAGCACCTGCCACAAGCATCCAAGATTTAACAATTATCAATATGAAAGACAAAAAAGTTTAGATCAGCGGTTCTCAACCTTGGGGTCGTGACCCCATTTGGGGTTGCATGACCATTTCGCGGGGGTCGCCGGACACCGCGGGCCGCCATTTTGTTTTTTTATTTTTATTTTTTTATTTTTTTATTTTTTTTAATTTTTTTTGGCGCGCACGCACCGCGCATGCGCAGATCCGCCCATCGTGCCAAAAAAACCAAAAAAAATAAAAAAAAATGGCGGCCACGACGGGCGGATGCGCGGTGCATGCGCCGGGCTGATCCGCGCATGCGTGGATCCGCCCGTCGCGGCCACCATTTTGTTTTGTTTTTTTTATTTTTTTTTTTAAAAAATTAAACTTTTTTTTCCGGCGTGCACGCGCCCGCGTCGGGGTCGCGGCGCGCATGGGCGGGGCAAGTGGGGTCTCAACCTGTGAAAGGTTGAGAACCACTGGTTTAGATAGTGGACATGACCGTACTTGGCAGCTGCAAAACAGAAGAGAAAGAACTGGAAAAGATTACAAAATACAAAGACTTGCAAACAGAAGTAGAGTAACTGGCAAAAGAAAAGAAAGCTAGTACTAATTATAATAGGTGCCTTGGCTACAATTGCAAAAAAAATGGATGAGCAACAACCACTTGAACACCATTGGCATTGAGAAACTCCTCATCAGTCAGTTACAAAAGGCAGCTTTACCTGGAACAGCTTACATCCTGTGACGATACCTTGAACACCATGAGGCAATATCTGACTATCCCAGGTCCTTGAAAAGGACTCAGTAGATGGAGAAAAAGTCACATTCAGTTTGACTGACTATGCAATGGACCATAATTTATTCAAAAAAACAAAACAGAAAAAAACAACCCAAACCCTGTATTGCAATAAAAACACTAGGAATAAAAAAATAATTTGAATAATCCTAGCCTGACATCAAGGAAGGGAAGCTGCAATTCCATGATGAAGTGTGAAATATAGAAGTTCAGTCAGCAGATTACACAGATCACCTTATAAACATCAATGGGGGAGTGTGTGGGAGTGTCTCATTCCAGTTTTCAGATACTGTAGATGAGAAAAAGCATAGTGTATAGATTAGAACCAATAGCTTCCAGGCTATTAGAATTTTCCTATCTACTATAAACTTAAAAAAGGAATCTGTCCATGAGATTTACCATACACCTTGAAAATCTAAACCAATAGAGGTAACTTTTATGAGACAAGTATGAATGGAAGAAAGAAAATTATTATCCTCAATTCATTATGCTGAATAATCATCTAGTATGTACTTATTTCTTTGAGTCTATTTATACTCACCTGGATTACTTACTAGTACCTGAAATTCTTCCTTAAGTTTAATGAAAGCAGATAAAAATAATCAAATGGATAATTTGGAGCAGTGATAGATTGACTACAATGTTCATTTGAGCTAACTGAACTGCCCTTAAATTGTTTCCTTTGTTAACTGCTCATGCTTTTCTTCTTTTAAAAGCTACGCTATAAAGTTTAAATATGTATCAGACTAAATGACTTTGTACAGTATCCTCACTAAATAATAATTTAATTTGCTGGATATATTACAGCTCTCTTTTTTCTATGTGATGTACCAACTGCACAGAGAGGTTGGGTTGCCTTATACTTAGTATGGAATGCTTGGTGACCTGTGTGGATTTAGCAGTTTGTTGGATTGCTGCCAGTTTAATTCTGCATACATTTTTTTTTAAAGTAAGTATAAACTTGTAGGAAATCATCCTAATGGCTTCTGAAAATTCTAGTCAGAAAGATTCAGTATATTATTGCATACCTGTAAATAAAATATCAAAGGATATTTTTTGGTTTTATAACTACAAACAGTTCCTTGAATGGTAATAATAGGGACATGGTATGAAGACAATGCTTGATAAAAAATTAAAACCTTTGCATCTATGTGGAATTACATTTGGAAGTTAATCATCAATCTATTAATGTCAAAGAAAATATTGAATTCTTCTACAAACAATGAAAGAAATATCCTTTTATTTTGCAATTGGATTTTGTAACAAACACATATTCATCAAAGCTGTCTTTCTTTAAATAACATAACATACCACAAATAACATTACAGTACTATGAGAAGCTTCCCATATGATTTACTAGCAATATTAAATTGAAAACTTTAACTACGACTTTAATCTTAGTTTTCTTAACCCATCCTCCTCCTTAAATACTTGTCTAACATTTGGTGTTTTTGTAATTATTATTATTTTTAAATGTAAACATACATTTAAGCAGTAAATATACCACTATTGTCTAAGTAAACATTTTTTAATTGTATATACCAAATCTACTTTTGTAAGATATCAGATTATGCACAATATAGTTTATAAAGTAATAAAATATCCAGCATTATTGTCATTACTTCAATTTTTCTTAGTTTTCTTTATCTCCTAGAAAACAATGAGAGAAAAATTGGAATTTCCAGAAATATTATATTTATAGATGTCATCTAACTCAAGGCAGCAGTGAATATACCTTTTCCAGTGGTGGGATTCAGCCAGTTCGCACTGGTTCGGCAAAATTGGTAGCTAAATTTTTTTTTTTTTTTTTTTTTTTTAATAAAAATTCTTTTATTGAAACAATTAACATTGAACATAAAAACATGTTATGCAGCAATCATCATGATCCCTGGTATACAATACTAAGTATTAGTCTTTGAAAACGTCTGAGTTAGTAAGCCTTTTCCCCCACTCCTCGTGTCTAGCCTCAACTATACTCCTGTTACATTTTATTTTGATTGGTGTTTCCCTTATCCGTTTCAATATTAATGTGATCAACATTAAACATAAGATCCTATTGCTAAGCAATCATCCTAGAACATAGCATACAACATTAGGTATTAATCTTTGTAAACATCTGTTTTAGTAAACGTTCTTCCCTCCTCCCTTACATCTTCAAGTATACTCCGCATACATTTTGTTTGATTGGTGTTTCTCCTATGTATGGTCTATCTACTGTATCTAGTCTATCGCATATTGTACTTTTGCGCTTCTGAGTTGACTTCATCCCATTACTAGTGCAATCTTTTATGGTCCCCAACCCGAGATCCTGAGGTAAAAGTTTCATATCCTGAGGTAGAGATTCAGTCTACTTTAACAATATTAAAGCAAACAACGTTAGTCATAAGGTTATGTTAAGAGGCATTAGTTATAGAACATATACATTCAACATTGGGTGTTAGTTTTTGTAAACCTTTGATTTGTTAACCCTTCATCCCTCCTCCCCTCGATCCTTAGCTGAACGCCAGCTGCATTCTGTTTGATTGGTGTCTCTCTTGGATATAGTCTATCCACTGTTTCCAGTCCGTCACAAATTGTTCATTGGAGCGACTTTTCAAATATGCTGATATTTTTGCCATTTCCGCCAGATTTGTTACTTTCACAGTCCATTCTTCAATAGGCGGTATTTCCGGATTCTTCCAGTACTGTCCCACCAATAATCTTGCTGCTGTAATTAAGTTCAAAAATAAAGTTGTCTCTGAGGTAGTGATATCCTTTGTGATCCCTAACAGAAAAGCCTGAGGTAGAAATTCTATACGCTTTTTGAAAATGGTTTGGAGTGTCCACCATATCTTCCTCCAGAATGCTTTGATTTTTCTGCATGTCCACCATATGTGGAAGTAGGTAGCCTCCCCGTCTCCGCACCTCCAGCATTTGGGCTGGGTGCCCGGGTATATGAGTGATATTTTTTTCGGGTCTAGGTGCCATCTATAGAACATCTTGTAGAAGTTTTCCCTTAAGTGTTGCGATTTCGTGAATTCTACATTCCTCACCCAGATTTTCTCCCACGTGTCTATGGCGATAGGGTGTCCGAAGTCTTGCGCCCACTTTATCATACAGTTCTTGACTAGTTCGGTTTCAGAGTCCATTTCTATCAGAGTGCTGTACACTCGTTTGATGTGCCTAATCCCCTGTTCTCTGATCTGTTTGATAAATTTTGTTGAGTTCAGAGAACCAGCTGAATGCACACTGCTTCCGGAAGTCCGTTCTAGGCCTCCCAGGCCTAGAATGGCTTGCCAGAAGTGTGTGGGTACCACTTCCAGAAGTCCTTTCTAGGCCTTGGAGGCCCAGGCCTGCATCCATGCAGAGAACTGGTTGTTCAGATATTTGAATCCCACCACTGACCTTCTCCCTCTTCCTATTTTCCTCACAACAACAACCTTATGAGGTGGATTGGGCTGAGTGAGAGTGTCTACCTTTCATACCTAAGGTGGGACTAGAACTCAACATCTCCTGCTGCCTAGCCTTGATCCACTTGACCAAACTGTCATGTTAATGCTATTATTAGTATCATCTATCATTTAATTTAAATTATGTAATCTTATATTACTTATTTTTAATGCAAAATGTATTAAGGTTTATTTTGAAGTAATCCTTGCCGAAAGCATTAGAATATATGTCCAGATTCAAGCATTCAGAATTATATCTTGATGCAGCATAACTATAAGTGGAATGGATCTTCATGAAAAAACCATTTAGGTTATTAATATAGGATGATGAGCTATCAAATCTCTTGATTCATCTGTAAGCAAATAGCTCAGATGTGTACATGGAGGAACTGCTATATTTGATTTATTTTCAAGATTATAGTTTGAATACTCATCAATGAATTATGAATACTGTTAGAAATTCCAGAATTATTCAGCTAAGAATCTTGTTAGATAAACCACCAGATTTTAAGAAGGAGAAGCAGTCTGGGTTGTTTCACACAAATGATGACATGGGTTCAGGACCAAAATGAAGATCTAAGTGGTTCTCATAGATATTTTCAACCTCTCATTGCAGCAGGCAGTGGTCCCATCATGTTTTAAGACGGTCATCATCTTGCCAGTGCCAAAAAAAGTCCACAATTACAGGCATCAATGATTACCGTCCAGTTGCACTGACATCCACCATCATGAAATGCTTTGAGAAGCTGATAAAGGACATTATTGTATCTAGCCTCCTGCCAGCATTTGACCCACTTCAGTTTGTCTACCGACCAAATCGCTCTACGGAGGATGCTATTCTCCAGCATGATAGATGTAGCATCCACCAGTAGGTAATCTCAGCCTTCCTACTCAGTTTAGACTAAGACCAAACTTTAGCCACGCCTCCTTTGGGTGGTCCTTCTCCCAGTTTTGTCTTAGTCTTAGCTCAGTAAGGACACAAAATTTGTTGCTCCTCAGATAGACTAATTCGAAATATCAGTTTTTTCTAAAACTTAATATAGTTTTTTTCTTATTTTTTTTTAGTGCTTTTAAGGATAGCTTTAGCTAAAAAATTTTTGGTAGTTAGCCAGTCTAGAGGGAACTTTGCTTAATCGGAGCTTCATTCCCTGGAGGCCTGTTTGGCCTCAGAGGCTGATTTGGGCCGAGTGAAGTGCAACCTGTATCACAGGCAGCTGTTTCCAGGCTAGCGGAGAGTGCTGAGAGAAGTGGACGTCGTATTCAGCTCTGTGGCCTTGGGATCTGGACAGAGCCTCCAATCGAGCTGCAGCCTGCCTGCCTCGTGGCCACGAGGTTTCAATTTCATCCAGACTGCAGAGGGAGCTGTGCAGCCAAACCGCAAGTTTTTTTATAGCTTTATAGGTGATCTGGGGGAAGATCACAGGTACCCTACTTGTCCTTGGCCCCCAGATTAGATAGATTCTGTGGAATCTTTGTTTAGCCTCGTCACTTTGTCTTTTACAGGTGGCAGGAGGCTAGCGGCCGCCATTTTGTTTTTTTGCATTAACTAATGGTGGCCGCCATTTTGAGCTCACATAATTGAGGCCTAGTTCGGGCCTTGTCTCTCTGCAAGGAGCCTCTTTGTTAGGCTCAAGTAAGGGGGGTTTTCTTTCCGGATGTACTGTATTTCGTTAATATAAGGAGTCAATGAGAAGGAGTTAATCCTCAATCAGGAGAAGTATTCTCTTCTTCATACTATTACTGATTCCTCTGAGGGAGAATTTTTGTGACACCTGCTCCTTGTAGTTCGTGACGCTATGCCGCTGGGCCTAAATAGACAGTGTTAGTGAGCTGTCTGGCCATTTGTTATTGCTGTTGTTCTGGGCGTGGGAATCCTCCCTCCCAGGCAACTTTGTCTGCGTATTTCCCCCCATTCCTGGACTTCTCCTGTCTGGAGGGTTCAGTGAGCAATGGCAGATGGTGATACTCTTCAGACATCGCAGGGTTCTGATGTTGCCCCCACTCAAACTAAACGCAGACCTTCTGATTTAAACATGGGAAAGAAAAAAGCTAAAACCAAGCATTTGACTGCTAAAGAACCCTCCAAAGCTTCTGAGAGAGAGGCCTCGCGGAGGCATCAGGCACTGGAGAGAGAATTCTCCAAATCCCAAAGGCTCAGGTCCAGCGAAACTGAAGTGGTTCCCCCTACTTTGTTGGACATCTCACCATTTGAGCCTCCATTAGTGCCCTCTTTCCAAGCCCCAAGAGCTTGGTCTCCACAAGGGGGAACTGAGCAGGTTGGTCTTCCTCCACCTCCTATTCTTCCCATTCCTCCTCTCCCCCTCCTATTCCTTCTGTTTCTTCTGCTTCCATTTCTCCACAGGTACCTGAAACCTCAACAGCTAGTGTTGGTTCTGCTGAATAGGCCTTATGGGCACAACAATTTCAGTCATTTATGCATCAGGCTTTTGATCCATTCATGGCATCTTCCATGAGTCAAAGGGCCTTGCAGATTCCACCTCCTCCTCCACCTTTGCCCATAGGTCAGACTGGCCATGTCCAGTCAGTGGGCTCAGGTGTTTCTGAGACTTCCTCTCAGTTAGGTGAAACAGAGTCTGTAGACTTGGAGGCTACTGACATCCAAATGTCAGAAGATGAGGAGGTGGCTCCTGATCCTCTGAAATCGAGTCTCTTCGATCCTTCCTTGTTTAGGTCACTTTTGTTAAAGGCCTGTACTACGGCCAAATTAGTGACAGAACAGGAGCCTAAACCATCCACCTCAGCTGCACAGGAGTCTAATCCGTTGTTTGCAGTACAGGTTGCGGAGGAAAAACAGGTTCCTTGCCTGGAGATTTTCCGCACTACGGTGGAGAAGCAGTGGGCTTCTTTGGCTACTCTCCCTCCACCAAACAGCACGGAAAAGAAACTTTTCAATGTTTCATCTACATTTTTTTCCCTCCTAGAGGTTCCTACAGTAGATGCTCCTTTAACTTCACTGTTCTCCACATCCACGGTTCCTGGAGATATGGTGGAGAATCTCAAAGCGGAGGACAAGAGGTTTGAGTTTTCTCTCCGCAGAGCTCACCAGGCTTCGGCCTGGGCTATCAGAGCATCGACATCCTCGTCCTTCTTCACGAGGCTGTCCATTATGTGGCTCTAGGCTCTTATTGCCCTGGATCAGGTACGTGCACAGCAGACCTTAGGTAAACTGGTCACTGCAGCGTAATACATGGCAGATGCATCTCTAAATTCAACTAAGTATTCCACTAGATCCATAGCCGCCACGGTAGCTTCTCGTTCTTGTGGCTCAAACAGTGGAGGGCAGACCTAAAGTCAAAGTGGCGTCTAGCTACATCCACCTACAGTGGTACTCAGCTGTTTGGTCCGGTTTTGGACCCGTACCTCGTAGAGGGGAAAGACAAACGTAAAACCTTAGCTCACCCCTCCAAGAAGGTAGATAAGAGACCCCAACAGGAATTTCGCAGACAATACTTTCACGCAGGAAGTTCCTGGGACTGGAGACAGCCCTTTCGAGCTGGGCAGTCCTGGGAGTGGCCCAGGAGTTCCCGATCCTTTTGTCCCAGACAGGAGTGTCCGCAGGACCACCAAAGCTCAGGAACCAGGGGCCAATTTCAGTCCAAGCGGCCCTTCCGTGGGACTGGGAGCCGCCCATACAGAAAGTCTAAGTGATGCCAATTCAAACCCTCCCATAGGCGGTCACTTAGCTCTGTTCAGCGACGTTTGGGAGGTCACCACCAACGATACCTGGGTAAGGGAAACCATAAGATTCGGCCTAGCCCTAGAACTCAAGTCCATTCCACCAGACCGCTTCATTCAGTGTCCATCTGCAAGACATGCAAACAAGGCCAAGTTAGTGTCCACGGCAATATCTCACTTGCTAGAAATAGAGGCCATAGAACCAGTTCTTCTGGAACAAAGAGGAAAGGGGTTTTACTCCATTCTCTTTGTGGTTCCCAAGGCCTCAGGGGGTTGGAGGGCAATTCTGGATCTGAAGGGACTAAACTACTACCTCACCTACAGGAGGTTCAAGATGCAGTCCCTCAGGTCCATTCTGGCCAGCATCAGGAAGGGAGATTTCCTCTCTTCCATAGATTTGACAGAGGCCTATCTTCACGTGCCCATCTGACTCCATCACCGCAAATTCCTCAGATTTTGCCATGCATGTCAACATTACCAGTACAGGGCCCTTCCATTTGGCCTCTCATCATCTCCAAAATGATGATGCCAAAAATATTGGCAGTATTAGCGGCCCATCTCAGGTTGAAGCCGGTAAGAGTACAATGCTACCTGGACGATATTATCATCCAGTCCAGTTCATTCCGCTCCGCTCAAAGGGACCTACAGATCACAATAGATACACTCCAGAGACACGTTTTTTCCGTGAATTTCAAAAAGAGCCATACCACTCCGACTACTCGGATCCTACATTTGGGAGCGGTCATAGATTCCAATCTGTGCAGGATTTATCTCTCCCAGGATCGCAAGGACAGCATCAGATCTCTAGTACACAAGTTTCAGAAGGACAGAGTAGTTCCACTGGTCCAGCTATCTCAGCTTCTGGGCAAGATGGTTTCTTGTCTGGGAATAGTGCCATGGGCCAGACTACACTCCAGACTTCTTCAGTGGTTCCTGCTTCCCTTCCAGAAGCGGAATGCAAGTGCATCCTCATGGAAGGTAAAGGTTCCATACCACACACTACGGTCCCTCCACTGGTGGGCGTCATCAGTTATGAACAAGGGGTCCCTTTTCAAGGAGCCTCACAGGCTCGTGCTGACCACGGACGCCAGCCTCTTTGGATGGGGTGCACACATACAGACTCACATAGCTCAGGGACAATGGTCCCAGTTGGATCTAGCACACAACATCAGTTGGCTGGAACTCAGGGCAGTTCACCTGGCTCTGCGCCAGTTCTCCGACGTAGTGAAGAGGAAACATGTCTTAATTATATCGGACAATGTCACAGCCAAAGCCCATGTCAACAAACAGGGAGGGACCAGATCGTGGGCACTCATGCAGGAACCACTGGCCCTGGGTCTGTGGGCAGAATCCAATCTAGAGTCCATTACCACAAAACATAGTGAATCGCCAGGCTGATTCACTGAGCAGGGAGAAGGTAGACCACTCAGAGTGGCGCTTAGATCCAGCTCTATTCATGAAGATATCAGAGAGATTCGGACTCCCTCAGGTGGATCTGTTTGCTTCACCAGCAAACGCCCAGCTGCCCAGATTCTTCACGAGGTTCCCGTCATGGGGGGGCAGAGGGAACGGATGCTCTTCGCAGCAAGTGGCCCAGGGAACTGCTTTACGCATTCCCTCCACTCCCTCTGATCCCAGCGGTCATTCGGAAACTTCTCCTAGAACAAGCAGAACTAATCTTACTGGTCCCTCACTTGCCAAGGCAACCATGGTTTGCCGACCTCGTGGATCTGTCGATCTCCCCGCCGTGGAAGATCCCATCAGACCGTGTTTCTCTCAGGGTCATCTTCAGCATCCAGACTCCCAGTGGCTTCAACTAGCCGCTTGGCACTTGACCGGGAAAGTTTGTTTAGACAGTCCTACTCCTCTGGAGTGATTGCAGTAATTCAAGCCTCCAGACGACCTTCAACCAATAGAATTTACGACGCCACGTGGAAGCATTTCTGCAGTGCAACACGGAAATTAGATCCCCTGGCAGTTACCATTCCTATCATTTTAGAATATCTTTTGGAAGGTCTGAACAAGGGCCTGTCTCATAATACCATTCGTAGACAGGTTGTGGTTTTGTCTACGGTGCTCACATGTGAAAATCAGGTTCAGTTATCTCAACACCTGGCAGTTTCAGCTTTTCTTAAGGGGGCTGTCAACACCGGCCCTCTGGTGGTACACAGATATCCCACATGGGACTTGCCAAAGGTGTTGCAGGTGTTAACAGGTTCACCGTTTGAACCCATCAAATCTTGTTCACTTCACTTTCTTTCCTTAAAGGTAGCCTTTTTAGTAGCCATCACATCGGCAAGGCGTATTTTGGAGCTGGCCACTCGGTCAGGAGTGACCTATGTATTTTTCTGGATGACAGACTGGTCCTCAAGCTGGATCCTTCTTTCATTCCGAAAGTC
The DNA here is from genome assembly GCA_034064705.1 of Bothrops alternatus. NCBI lineage: Eukaryota > Metazoa > Chordata > Lepidosauria > Squamata > Viperidae > Bothrops > Bothrops alternatus. The sequence continues at coordinate 3,013,072 of JARGCV010000013.1, forward strand.
AATACCTGGTTCCATAGGTCTCAGGATCTGGTCCTTCCGGACTTTTGTCCGCACCCCTCACATCGCCTGGAGAAATTGTGGCACACTTTAGACGTGCGCAGGGCTTTACATCATTATGTCAAGCGAACTTCACATTTTCGCAAGACGGAGGCACTGTTTGTGTCCTTCCAACGTTCCATGGGTCTGAAGGTGTTGTCTTCAACCATTGGAAGATGGATCAGGGTGTGCATCTCTCATGCATATAAGGTTCAGTCTCTTCCGGTTCCTGCCAACATTACCGCTCATTCGATGCATAGCGCAGCCACTTCTGTGGCCTGGTCAACCCAGGCTTCTGTTGAGGAAATTTGTAGGGCAGCCACCTGGTCTTCCCCCTCTTCATTTATCAGGCATTATAAACTTGATAAGTTTGCTGCGGCAGATGCTTCCTTTGGCAGAAGGGTGTTGCAACAGATCGTTTCTACACATGGATCACAAGCCTAGACTTCCCTCCCGGCAGGGACATGGGTGGCTTTGGTATGTCCCACCGATGGATGCTACATCTATCATGCTGGAGAAAGGGCGTTGTCTTACCTGAATGCCTTTTCTCAGCATGAAGATGTAGCATCCACACCCACCCTTTACAGTAAGTCTAGGCAGGTGTATTTACAGGAGGAGCCATTGTGTCAAGACCTTATGAAGCTTTGCCTCATCAAAACTGGGAGAAGGACCACCCAAAGAGGCGTGGCTAAAGTTTGGTCTTAGTCTAAACTGAGCAGGAAGGCTGAGATTACCCACCCGTGGATGCTACATCTTCATGCTGAGAAAAGGCGTTCAGGTAAGACAACACCCCTTTCTTCCGTTCTCCCTCTGAGCTTGAAGCACTTAGAAGAAAGACTCATGTGCGTTTGTTGTTTGTCGACTTCAGTTCGGCATTTAACACAATCATTCCCCAGCATCTAGTAGACAAACTGGGCCTTTTAGATTAAACACTCCTATGTGCAACTGGATTCTTGATTTTCTTACCAATAGGCCCCAATATGTGCGAGTTGGAACAAATACCTCTAATACCATTTTCTTGAGCACAGATTCTCCTCAGGGCTGTGTCTTAAGTCTGCTGCTGTTCACCCTGTTGACTCATGACTGTTGTGCTAGGTTTGCCATCAACCATATTGTGAAGTTCGCAGATAATACAACAGTTGTGGGCCTTATTCAGGATGACAAGGTGGAAACTTACCGCAAGGAGATTGAGGAGCTGGTGAACTGGTGTAAGGAAAACAGCCTAGTTTTAAATACCGGAAAAACCAAAGAAATCATTGTTGATTTCAGAAAAGACAGGCACAGCCACACATCTCTGTGCATAAATGATTCACCTGTGGAGATGGTTACCAGCATCAAATTCCTGGGTGTGCAGTTAACGAATAGGCTGACTTGGTTGCTCAACAGTGAGAAACTGGCGAAATGGACACAGCAGAGCCTGCATTTTTTGCGTTGCATGAGAAAAGCACATCTTCCTTCCCCTGTCCTGACCACTTTCTATAGGGGGACGATCGAGAGCATCCTGTCATATAGCATCACAGTCTGATTTGGAAGCATCACTGCTTCAGACAGGAAGGCGGTACAGAGAATGGTGAGAATGGCTGAAAAGATCATTGGCAGTTCCCTCCCTCCCATCCAGGATATAGCACAGAAGCGTTGCTTGAGCAGGGTCCATAAGATTATCTGGGACACTACACATCCTCTTCACGATCTGCTTTCCTTGTTACCTTCTCGGAGGAGGCTTCGTGGTATCTGTAGCAGAACATCCAGATTCAGCCATAGTTTCATTCCATATAGCATTAACCTTGTGAACTCTGAAGCTTCCTCATTCCATTATATATTCAAGATGGACAGTATTTAATATTTATTTGCTATGTATATGTAGGGGTATGGGTCTATACATATGTTGTTCATAGTATGTTTAGGTGTGTGTCATGTATATGTTTCACTTTGAGAATGGGCAACTAAATTTCATTTTTGATGTGTGCCATTGTGCTCACAGTAAAAAAATGACAAGGTTATCTCATCTCATCTCATCTCATCTCATCTCATCTCATCTCATCTCATCTCATCTCATCTCATCTCATCTCATCTCATCTCATCTCATCTCATCTTATCTTATCATCTTTAGCCTTTCTAAGTTATCTCAATGCAGCTGACAGCTGGCTTTGGCAGATATACTGCAGTCACCATCAAGGACTCAGGATCAAGAGATTTTAATTTTCCCAACTAGATACAGATGAGATTTAGTACCCTCTTGCAATCTTAATGTAGCTGGAGCTTTTCCTGCTTCAGACATGCACCAAGATTTCAGTGTGGAAAGAATAGAAGCTTGGCATGAAGAATGTCAAGAAAAAGGCTATTTTCATGAGTGGCCTGTCACTTCGGTGTGCAGCCATGGAAGTTATTTGCAGAGGCGATTAAAAAAACTAGTGATGTTGTTTGAAGATTACCATATTGACTGAGTTATAAACAGGATTTTTAGTGGAAAAGGAACATATAAATTCAAACAAATCAAAAGAGTCAGAACAGAGAGGGCCAAACTGGGGAGTCAGTCCAGAATAAGGAGGCGAACCCAACAGTTAGAAGAAGCAGAGCCAGATTGTGGGCCATGCTTTTCTATTGAACAAATTATAAGTTATCTGGGGCTTAGCAATTAGCAAAGAGTAGGAGAAGTGTGAAGGAATGTGTTGTTAGCAATGTTACATTAACTGCACTAATTTCATTTTTTCAGCTACAACATTGACAACAGAGATCTGATATCTGTTGCCATTGAAAACTGTTTAGTTAAGGTGAGATTAAAAGTGTTTTTTTCATTGCTTATGATTGCAGTATTTTAGAACAACTATCACAAATTGATGACTCAGTATTTGTCAGTGAAGACAATTCATATATTCTGCTAGAATGTTAATTTGATCTGTAGCACATGTTAAGCCATAGTATGATTATTCTTTGCATAATATCTGAATTAGAGCCATAAACCAAGATTATGTGGGTTTTAATCACAACTTCTTTTACACATACTTCTTCAGCTGAGATTCCTTGTATCTCTGAATTCAGATTTAAGATTAATTTATGATTCAGTGTTATATGTGGAAATGGAAAGCAGGAGAGATTTTTTTTCCAAACTCTCAAGATTTTTTTATTCTGTTCATTCCAAGAAATTATGTAAAGTGCCTCAAGACTCTGTTGGTTTCATTATCAACATCTCTCTACATGTTTCCCTACTTTTTAAAAATCATTGCTGATCATATGAGAACTATATTTTTGAAAAATGAGGTAGCATAAATATTGGGAGTCTCACATGATTAGGTCATCATGTTTGTTATTTTAGTGCAAATAAACGTGCTTGTTTATTTTAGCGAAAAACAGCTATAGAAATAACACATCATAGAATCAGCGAGAGTAAGATCTAGTTCCATTGGTTTTATTGGTTGACCTGGTATCAAAGGCTAAGTCTCTTATTTATGTTTAATATTAAGTATGATGCATTGTTACATTTAGACACGTCTATTTAAATCAAGAGCAATCAAGCAAACCATCATACAAAACAGTATTAGACAACAGACAGTTCTAGAGAAAGCACTTATTCGTATGTTAAAATTTTATTAGCATTTCATCTATTTGCTTCTAGTTATTTTTGCTGTTCTTTTCTTTCCCTTTATCTTGTCCAGCATTATGGATTCTTAAGAGAGCTGGGTCTTCATTTAATGTGCCCAAAATATGATCATTTGCAGGGAAAAGAAGCAGCTTATTAGCCAAATGTCTGCACCAGCACCACTTGTATCTTTCCCTTGTACTTTGTAGTGAAAGCTCAGTCTTTTCTTTGCAAATATCGACTGGAAAAATGAAGGAATCCTAGAGTCACTTGGTTGGGTTGGGTGGCTATAGAAGTTGATTAAATATATACATACATACATACAGTGCTTTTTTTCTAAAAAAAAAAAAAAAAGGTGCCGGAACTCACACATGTCATACAACCCGCCTTGCCTACCCTACAAGGTTCCATCCAAAAAAGGTTCCGGAACTCCGTTCTGGGTGTTCTATGAGAAAAAAAGCCCTGCATACATACATACTGTTATGTCCTGGGCTGTGATTGACAGAGCAGGTGCAGGAAGCTGCAGAGAGATCCGGGCAGACCACGTGGCCTGCCTGGGCCAGATAGGCTGTCTCCAGCCTATTGCGCACGCGCAAAGCGGGAAACTACGTTGCATTTATTGGCTGACGCTGTTCCCTGCAAAAGGGTATAAAAGGGATCAGCGCCATGTTGTGTTGTTCTGTAGAAGCTTGAATAAAGAAGCGATTGTTGTTACTTCTGCCTCGTTTCAATGCCTTACCAACGCACAGAACAGAACACATACATACATAAATAAATAAATGCAAGGCTGAGGCAGTGCTACGGTAGCAGATGCAGAGCAAAGTGGGCTTAAGGGTTTAAGGGTATAAGCCTTGACTGAGGAGGGGGCTCCCTGTTACCTTGACTGGCAATACTTGTGATTCAGGGGCTCATCAGCTCACCACTAAAGGTCCTGAAGGGCTGCTGGCCCTGGATGCTGTGCAAGAGGAGCCTGGCTTCTTAGGTATCCTGTGCCCACAAAGATGGCCACACACTACCACATCTGCTGTCAGTGCCACGTCCTCGGCAGGAGAAAAGAAATGGCAAAGATCAGTGGTGTGCAATAGGGGGCAGTGTGAGGCTGATTTTTGTGTATAACAAGAGTTTGGAGAGGAGTTCAGGTCACTTAAAAGGACAGAGATGGATAAGGAGAGCTGAAGCAAAGGTGAGCATGGCAGGGTAGGAGAAGCGTGATATTCTTGTCTAACAATGGCATTGACCTGGCCTAACTAAAACAGCTAGGTCACTAAGCAGTGCAGTCATGTGGTGTTTCAACTAATAACTACGTGACTTAGTGACTGAAGTTTCAGTCCCAATCGTAGTCATAAATTGAGGACTGCCTGTAAGTGATAACTGCACAGATGCACATTGGTAACCACTGCTTTGTGAATGACAGAGGCATCCCCAATACTGCCTTATATTCATCAAGTAGGTTAAACAAGAAGGAATGGACACAGCCTTGTCTCATTCCTCTGTGAACCTGGAACCAGTCTGTTTCACTCTAATTCATCCAGGCTGTGGCTTTCCGGCCTGTGTAAAAGTTTTGTATAAGAATAGTGAGGTGGCCTGGGATGATGGCACATTGCCTTTCTATTGGAAATGAAGTCCATATTGTCTTCTTTTTACATCTTGCACTTCTCTTTCTATCCAGGGCTCTGATCTTCAAAGGATGAACCTAAACAGCAGAAATACTATATGGAAATTCCTAAATTTAGATTTGTGTGGTGCAGCTTTAAAATCTGCATCTTTAAAGAGTTAGTTGCTGAAAAGCATTATGTGCTTCCATTTTGGGGTAATTGCTGATACATAAAGCGATATTAATGCACAGCTAGAAGGACTCTAATCCATTCTTTATAGCAAGGTTTAAATTAGCCATTTATAGTGTGGGGTAGCTCTGTGTTCCCTAATTGGGAAGAAATGGTTTGCATTTTGCTGGAAGCAAGATTCGATAATGCTATAATCCCTTTTTACGAGTTTGAGCTCATAGAGAAAAGATGAGTTAAAATATAACCAGCAAATAAATGAAAACGGGAGAAGAGGAATCTTCAGTTAATGTGATCTTCATTGTATATCCAAGGGAAGGATGAAAAGATATTGTGACTTAAATAAAATGAAGTTGTATGCTGTATTTCAAAATATATTTTCAGTATATGAGCTGCTGCATTTTGCTGCAGTTTCAGAACTCTTTTCAAGAGCAGCTAGGTGTAACAGGGCATGGGGATAATCTATTCTGATATGGGAAAAGCATATGTAATAAAACCAGGTATACTTTTGACAGAGAAAGATCTGGCTAGCATATTAAACTAAACTATAACATGTTTGGCCATATGTGTTAATCAGTGGTTATGGGTTAATCAGTGGTTTTTAAGTGGAATCCCCAGGCTACAGATTTCATCTCTCAATGGCAGGAATTCAGATTACACTTTATTCCTGATCCTGGCCATTGACTAGCAATGTCTCTTGTCTTGATTTAAGCCTGTTTATTTGCCTTTATTGAAAGAAAATTGAGATTTCCTAAACCAGTCTTAATTTAGAAGCTAGTCAGAAGTCTGCAAGGAGAGTAATAAACAAAAAAAGAAGAGATGCACTCCTCTTTCAGCTCCTATCATAAATCTTGCATTTAGGGTTACCAAATTTTCTCAGTCCAAAAACTGGACTAAAAGCCAGCAGGGAAAGATGCAATACATTTTCCAAAACACCCAATTTGGATGTTGTGGCTCCTTTAAGACTTAAAAAGAGTCAAAGGCAGCTAATTTTTCAGCAGTGATAATATACGGTTCTTTTTTTCCCTTCACTTTATAACTTTTATAGTTATAGATATGTGCATTATTTTATTCATTATATCTAAATTTATAGTATATGTAAAGGAAGCTGGAGTAAGGCATCACACTTTATTAATAATAATGCAAATATTTTAGTATAAATTCAATTTCTGAAGGTAATTTTTAATGATAGTCTGATGTTTCATGTATGACCTTTTAAACAAAATACAACTAGCTGTTGACCCAGCGCTAAACTCACAGTAAATAAAAATCAATAAAAATTAATCTAATCCTGAGCTAAATTGCCTCTTCCCTGCCTCCCCATCTCCACTGCTGATAGTAACTGGCTTCTAAAAAGACTTCATTTCCTCTGCCTTAACCTCTTCTCCTTTCTCCCAAAGTGGCAAATCCCCCCCCCCTTTTAAAAATGTGCATATTAATCATAAATGCCCTCTTAATGTCACAGCTGGCTTGCAATAGCATCCCCTTTTCTCTTTCTTGTAACTTCTGGTTTTTTTCTAATCTATAGAGAAAATCATGACAGTTGCAGAGAAGATGCAAAAAGTAATTACCAAACTGATTACACTTGTAATGACTATCTGGATTTCAAATTGAGTTGAATAAAGAGAGATACAAGTGATTGGGCCAATAGATTTCTCTGGGAACAGGATGTACGTAAACCTATTTGACTGATAATCCTTGTCTTTATTGTTTCTGTTATTAATTTACCGCTAAATTCCCACTTGGACATATTCTGCTGAACAGTGTCAGATTATTTGACAGAAACCTAAAAGCAAACCAATAATAACCGTGAAGCTAATGATAATAACAAGTTTAATTTCTTACATGTTTTCAAGTTGGATTAGACTTGGAAATCTAATTTTTAGTGATATAGTAGAAATTACTTACTATTTTGTTTGCTATTCACTAATTGTGTTATAGCAGATTTGTAGAGATAATGATCAGAACCATGGACTTGATAATATTACTGTGTTTCCCTGAAAATAAGCCTGTGTCTTATATTAATTTTTGCTCCAAAAGACCCATTGGTGCTTATTTTCAGGTGATGTCTTATTTTTTTTTGCCCTCCAAGTAGCAGGTGAAAATAAAGGTGTGTGTGTCGAGGGGAAGGCTGGGGCTGTTGCATGTGGGGCAGCGGGCGGCAAGTTTTGCTGGAGGATGAGCTTGGAAGCGGGGGAGTGGCTTCTCCCATTTTCTCCTCCTCCTCTGAACAGACCTCTGTTACCCGTTGCTGATTTTTCAGTCCCAGATCTTGGTTTGTCTGGAGCCTGTGCAGAGATTCTTTGGAAATGAAGCCCCACAGTGACTGGGTGGAGTGGGAACCTTTGCCTTCGCTTTTGGACCAGCTCCGAAATGGGCTGGAAGGAGCGGCTTGAGGGCTCCAGTCTGGTTTTGCAGCAAGCAAGGGGATTGGTAGCTAGTTTGTTGGGTGAATTCTAGCCGAGGTGATTGATTTAGTGAATTGACATTTAGTGCATAGGGGCCACAGCATGGTGCCACCTCCGCCCTGCTGTCCTGCCTCACCTCAGCCCATGGCAGAGGCATGGGAGGAGGTGACCACATTGGAGAAAGAGGGAGAAGCTACTCCCAAACAGGCAAGGCAGATAAGTGCCGGGGTGGGAGTGGTGCCATGCTGTGACCCCTGCGTGCTCACTCTCGCCTTCCAAGCTCAACCTCCAGTCAGCCTGCCACCCACCACCCTACCTGCAGCAGCCCTGGCAAACGGGAAGGGTGGGGAGTCCCCGTCCCCAAGACGCAGCCAGCCGGAACTCGCCTCTCCACTCTGGCCTGCTCAAGCCCAGTCCCAGAGCTGCTCCTACAGTGGATCAGGCACTAGTGCCTACCGTGGTCCTGCCCCCTCCACCGGAGACCCCTGGATCACTCCAGCCCAGGCCGCCATAGGCGTCCCCCTGATGCAAGCTGACCACACCCCCTGCCCCTCCCAGGCAACCACAATGCTGGGGCTTATTTTTGGGATAGGGCTTATATTATGAGCATTCTGAAAAATCATGCTAGGGCTTATTTTCTGGTTGGGTCTTATTTTCGGAAAAACACAGTAAAGGCCTGCAGTTTCTACTGCAGCACTTATCTTGCAAAATTGCAGTACTTTTTACATATTTTGTGTCTGTTGAAAAAATAAATCCAATTTTTGGTTTCAAAATATTCTGTGCTATAAAAGAAATAGAGGAATTTCCATAAAGCTTCATTTTTGCTTGGGTTTATTTGTTGGAGTCCTCATACCCACTAACCACATTTTTTTATGGTGCAGCATACAAAGGTCCCCTGGCATCCTACTTTCTTTCACTAACCAGCCACTGTTATATAGTATACATACAGGGATTAATACTGAAGCAACCAAAGGGAACTTGCTTTGGAACTGTGCAGGCTAATTATCCACAGTATTGTCCCCAGTGGCTCTGGAAAGTTCTTTACTTTATAAATATAATTAGTATATTAATACTACTAATACTAATACTATACTATACAGGTAGCCCTTGACTTACAACCACAATTGAACTCAAAATTTATGTTGTTAAGTGAAGCATTTGTTAAGTGAATTTTTGCCCCCATTTTTTAATCTTTCTTTTAATCTTTTCAGTTGTTAAGTGAATCAATGTAATTGTTAAGTTAGTAACATGCCTGTTAAATGAATCTGGCTGCCTCCTTCACTTTGCTTATCAGAAGGTCACAGAAGGTGATCACATGATCTTGGAATACAGCAATAGTCATAAATATGAACCAGTTGCCAAACATCTAAATTTTGATCACGTGATCCTGGGGATGCTGGAAAGGATGTAACTGTGAAAAACGGTCATAAATCACTTTTTTCAGTGCCGTTGTAACTTTGAATGGTCACTAAATGAACTGTTGTAAATTGAGGATATGCTATGCTATGCTATGCTATACATTAAGTCCTCCGTTTTTTTTTTATCCTTGCCTGTGATATGTCTCTCTGCTTTTGCCTGCCTTTTGCCAGGTAGATGTTCTGACATTTGCTGATGTTTCATAAACATC